>JAFFSR010000074.1:1747500-2347500 GCA_017163975.1 Anastatus disparis
AATGAAACTCAAAGAGCTCTATGAGAAAGCATTCCGCCAAAGCACTTGGCAGCGTTTTTCTTCCGGGGAAATGTTGAGAATTTCCACTTGAATATTCCGACTTAAGTCTTCTGGAAGATTTCGTAAGCCTTCCAAGGAAGATTCCGTTGGAAGATTGATGAATGATTGGACCGAAAGAGTTCATGGAAACTTAACCTTTTAAGGACGGGACTGGTCGATATATCGACCACTTCGGTATCATATTATTTTGGAATTGTTTCGGGGGTAATATTATATGTTGAATACAGGAAACGTAGTGTTATCATTCTAAAAAGCATATTTGACCTTGAATAGTGATTTCAAGGTCAAATTTTTTATTCGGTATTTCGACCTGAAAATTGGTATACCAACGTATTTTGATGCTATAAATACGAAACAAATAGTGTTGCGTTTGATAAAACGCATTATCATAGTGATTATTTGATCTATTTATTACTATTAGTTTCTTAGCAGATCAACACTTAGTTATTTTTTCTTGCAGAAGATTTTTTATTGATAATATTCTTATTATTTCATCATTCTCTTTATTTACTAAGTTGTCAAAAAATTACAAGCGATTACTTTTGATAAAATGGCTGATATTGAAGCTTGGAGTAGTGGCGAGTCTGAACCTGAAATACAAGATTTGGAGAATGAGGAAATTCATGAAGTTGATTTGGTAGAAAATGATTATGATGAGACTCAAATTTTTGAAAACGCGTATTTTTATCCATCAATCAAAAATTTTCAAGGTACTTCTGAAATAAATCCTAACATCTCTATATCGGGGAATAAACCAATCAATTACTTTGAATACTTTTTTGATTCCCCTCTGATTGAAAGAATTATAGATGAGACGAATCGCTATGGAAGTCAGAATCATGAAGATCGGCAATCCCATCAGAAAACTTGGTATCCTCTTATAAAAGATGAATTTGAATGTTTTCTTGGCCTTTTAATTCTAATGGGCCACATTCGAAAAGGTGACTTGAAAGACTATTGGTCTAAAGATCCTCTGCTTCATACTCCAATTTTCGGTCAAATAATGTCTCGTGATAGGTTTCTTGCAATCTTACGCTATTTACATTTTCATAATAATGAAGATACCTCGGAGATCGCTCACCATCCTTTAGTGAAAATAAAACCAATAATAGACTATCTACAAAGTAAATTCTCAGCAGCTCTTATTCCAGGCAAAAATTTGTGCATAGATGAAAGCCTAGTATTATGGAAAGGCAGGCTTCGATTCAAGCAGTATATTCCTTTGAAAAGAAATCGGTTTGGTATCAAACTTTTTGAATTAGTAGACTGTGAAACTGGATTCATTTTGGGCTTTGTTGTCTACACTGGCGCTGATACTGATTATTAGAAGTTTGATTTGGGTGTTACTGGGGATATTGTCGCTCATTTCTTACAACCTTATTTTTACAAGGGTCATGTCATATACATAGATAACTGGTATACATCTCCCATATTGGCAGAATTTTTGCATGATCGCGATACAGGAATGTGTGGCACGGTAAAAAGAAATAGGAAAGGAATGCCAAAATTAGAAAATAAATTAGAGTGAGGTGAAGTTCAAGTTGCTCATAATAATTTGTGGATGGCAATCAGGTGGCAAGATAAGCGTAGTGTTTGCATGCTTACAACTGTGCATGAACCTGAGTTCTGTACCACTGGCAAAAAACACTATCAAACCAATGAGGATATTATAAAACCACGATGCATCCATGAATACAACCAAAATATGGGTGGTGTTGACAATGTAGATAGACAATTGTCTATAACCGAAACAGTTAGAAAAACAATGAAGTGGTATCGCAAGTTATTTTTCCATCTTATTGATCTAAGTTTATCTAATGCTCATTCTTTATATAAAATGAAAAATGAAGGACCAATGCCCTTTCCTTCATTCCGATTATCGGTTGTTAGATCATTATTGAAATTGGATAATACTAATGATAGCATTTCTCGTCTTGTTAGCCCTCCTACTCGATTAGTTGATCGTCATTTTCCAAGATTTGTTACAAGTCGAAGGTGTCATTTGTGTGCTTTACGTAAAATGACTAGTCGAACAAAATACATGTGTTCTGATTGTGATATTCCTTTATGCGTAGCTTCATGTTTTGAAGAATATCACACAAAAAAGACATTATCATAAAGTTAAATATTTAGAGGTGAGAGGCAAGGGGACTCACGAAAATAAAGCACCCAACGTGAGAGGCAAGGGGACTCACGGAAATAAAGCACCCCAACGTGAGAGGCAAGGGGACTCACAAAAATAAAGCACCCCAGAGGGATCAAATTTTCGCCACATCCACGCTGTTGATTCTGGGTCATGCTGAGAGCGAAAACGAACACATTTCTTGTGATAAAAATGTATGTTATGCATATAAAAACGTAGAGATATCATTTTTGGACTAAAATAGTACAAGTAATGAAGTTGACCTTGAAATGCCATTTTCAAGGTCACGGATGTCTCCTGAACATTTTTTGATATTTTTTTCGTATTCAGCGCATCCAAATACGTCTAAAAGCAATCCTAACTCGCCAAATTAAATTTTTAACATTGGACTTCACGTTCCAGACGGGACTGGTCGATATATCGACCACCAATTTTATCAGGCACTCCACGTGACATATTCTTTCATTTTATGCACAAATATTGTTTAAAAAAAAAGTCGAATTTTAACGTCAAAATCCCCGTCCTTAAAAGGTTAAATGAAAGACTCCGTTCACTTTTCAGCGAAATATTGGAAATTGTCATTGAAAAATCTCAGTGAAAGGCTCCTGAAAACTTCCGCAAACCTTCCATGGAAGATTCCGTTGGATGATTGATGAATCATTGCACCGAAAGATTTTATGGAAGCTTGAACGGAAGACTCCGTCTACCTTTCAGCAAAATATTGAAAATTTTCACTGAAATATTCCGGTTTGAGTATCCTGGAAGCTTCCGTAAACCTTCCAAGGAAGATTCCGTTGGAAGATTGATGAATTATTGCAGGGAAAGACCCAAGGAAGCTCTAAGGAAGACTGCATTTACTTTGCAGCTAAAAATTGGAAATTTTTGACTGAAACATTTTGGCCAAAGGCTACAGGAAGCATTCGTAAACATTCCATGGAAGATTCTATCAGTAGACTAATGAATCAGGAATTATTATTTTGAATGGATGTAAAACGGACACTATACTAGCACTTATAAGTATGGCTTATCCTTGCTTGTAAGTTAATAAAAAACAATGTTAATGACGCTATAGCTACACCAAAAAGACATTTTTATAAAAATGAGATAATTGTTATAAAAATTAGGTAATTTTTTTAACAAAAAGGACCTTATTGCAATAACAAATAACAAGTCCTTTTCCATTCAAATTTTTTATTATATCTAATGACGATATTTTCCCAATACATCACTTGACACACCAAAAGGCGTTTTAAATAACGTCATTTAGTATGTTAAATGTTAACGAAAAATGACGTCATTTTTTAATAACAATGACGTCCTTTTTATATAACCCACATAGCATGAAATATTTCCGAAATATTTCTGAAATATTTCATTGAAAGATTCGGAATAAAACAGAAATATTGATATGAAATGTTTCTGAAATATTGATATGTCCGCCTAGAAGATTGATTTGAAATATTTCATGTAATGTTTCTGTAACATTCTTTCATGATTTTGTGAAATATTAATTTGTAATATTGTTGAAAGATTGCAGCAACATTCGATCGAAAGATTCATGGAAGATTATGAATCTTTCAAGAAATGTTTCTGAAATATTTCTAAAATCTTTCATGAAATATTGATTCGTAATATTGTTGAAAGATTGCAGAAATATTTTATTAAAGGATTCATAAAAGATTATGAATCTTTCAAGAAATGTTTCTAAATATTTCTAAAATCTTTCATGAAATATTGGTAATATTGGTGAAAGATTCTATCAGATATTATTCTTGATTTTGCAATAGTTGCATCTCAAACCATATTAGATACCTATACATTTATTTGTTATTCAGAATTTAAGCGCTTATTTATTTGTATCAAGAATTTTGGTCTTATATACTAAACGAGAGAACGTCCCACCACTTGCGAGAGTTTGTCGACCGCATTTACGATCACATGAAAATATAATCAAGTAGTCACCTGCTGGCAAGATGGAAGAATTGCTACGCACGCAAGATAACTACAAATATTTAGACAATATTTCTCCAATATTTCACTGTTATATTCATAAATTTTTTGGAATACTCCATGAAATATTTCTTGAAAAATTTGTGCATTATTGATTTACAATATTTTAAGAAATGGTGCAGTAATATTTCTTCAATATTTCAGTGTTATGTTCAAACATTTTTTCAAATACTTCATAAAATATTTTTCAAATACTTCATAAAATATTTTTCAAATACTTCATAAAATATTTTTCAAATATAACAGGAATATTTCATGACATGTTTCTTGAAAGATTTGAGAAATATTAATTTGAAACATTTCAAGAAATAATGTAACAACTTACTTGAATATTTCAGTGTCGGATTCAGAAATTTTTTTGAAATAAAACATGAAATGTCCCAGCAATATTTCAATAAAAAATATTTCAATGAATTATTTAATATTCATAAACTGAAATAATTCTAAAAATATTAGTTCATCACTTATTTAATATTTCACTGAAATATTTCATGAATAATTCAAGGAAGCTTTCAATAAGCTTCCAATGAAGTATTTTATGAAAAATTTACAGAAGCTCCCAGTAAGCTTTCACTGAAATATTTCATGAATAATTTACGGAGGCTTCCAGTGAGCTTCCGCTGAAATACTCCATGAAGGGCTTACGGAGGCTTCCAGTGAGCTTCCACTGAAATATTCCATGAAAGACTTACAGAAGACTCCTGATCGAGGACATATCCATCTTCCGGGAAGTTTCGATTGGAAACTTTCTGAAAGCTTCCAACCTTTCTTCCACATCTTCCGAGAAGCTTCCAGGAAGCTTCCAGGAATAATAATATCTATTGCGCTCGACCTTTAATTTGAAGATACACTGATTAAAACTTGAGTAAATAACAAACAACTCAATTGTTACTCGGTCAGTATCAGGTTCTACTCCGGCCTACCGTTATAGAATTTCCTTGAATTTATTTTGACTTTTGAGTATTCACGATGGTTCTATAAAATTTCTTTGCAGTTTACAATATTAGAGACTGATTTTCTATAGATTTCTTGATCGTATTAAAATAAGAATTCAAAAATAATCCAAAAATTCAATCAAGAAAAATCTAGAAAAAATCAATCCTTCCCATATGGAAAAAATTTTTGGATATAATTGTAAATAACTGTTGATAACTGTAAATAAATGTAAATAAATGTAAATAAATGTAAATAACTGTAAATAACTGTAGAAAAGTGTTAAAAAATGTGGGAATTGAGACATAAATAACAGTTATTTACAATTATTTACAATTATTTACTGTTATTTACACTTATTTACAGTTATTAACTGTTATTTACACTTATTAACTGTTATTTACACTTATTTGCAGTTATTTATATTTATTTACAGTTATTTACATTTATTCACTTTTTTCACAATTATTTACAGTTATTTACGATTATTTATAGTTTTTCACAATTATTTGCAGTTATTTACATTTTCGAAAATTATCACGAATTTATTCAATAATTTTATATATAGGCGAAAATTTTTAAAAATGTGAATAGCTGTAAATAATTGTAAAAAACTATGGAAAATTGTAAATAGTTGTAAATAATTATAAATAACTGTAAATAACTGTAAAAACTGTAAATAACTGTAAATAACTATAAATAATTATAAATAATTATTAATAACATTAAATTATCCACTAATTCAAAAATTTTTGAAAATGTAAATAACTGTAAATAATTATGAATAACTGTAAATAATTATGAATAATTGTAAATAATTATAAAAAACTGTAAATAATTGTAAATAATTGTAAATAACTGTAAATAACAGTTAATAACAGTTAATAACTGTAAATAACTGTAAATAACTGTAAATAATAGTAATTAATAATAAATAATAGTAAATAACTGTAAATAACTATTATTTATGTCTCAATTCCTACATTTTTTAACAGTTATTTACAATTATTTACTATTATTTACAGTTTTTCACATAAATTATTTCCATATGGGTTTATATTACACATAGTAGAAGAAATTTCATAGAATTTTCATGAATACTCAAAATAAATTTTATAAAATTACTTCTGCTATTTAGAATAAGAGGAATTGATTTTTTTCTAGATTTCTCTTGATTTAATTTAAAAAATGAATCTAACTTATTATTAATTTATAGATACACATACACACTTAAATAAATTCAAGAATGTTCTTCAAAATTCTATCTTTCTTGTGGAATTATTAACGTTTTATTTAAGTGATGTATGTAATTTCTATAGAATAAATTTAAGAACATTCAAGAAAATTCTATCTCTTATGCAATATTAAATTTTAGTAAATAATAAAAGATAGAATTTTCTTCTATGTTCTTAAATTTATTCTATATAAATTACATACAACACTTGAATAAAACGTTAATAATACTACAAGAAAGATTGAATTTTAAAGAACATTCTTGAATTTATTTAAAGAAATTGTAAACACGTTTCACTACACTTTTTAAAGAAATTGTAAACATGTTTCATTACACTTTTCAATTCACTTTTTTCCATTGCACTTTTAATTACACACATGCTCGATCTCAACGGAGAGAGCATATTTTCAATTATAATTTAATAATTATAAACAAAATACGATATTTATTCGCGAACCGGCACGTCAACTAGCACGTTGGTTATTTTAACACGTGCTCTCACGATAGGTAAGCGCGCGCCCTACTTTACCGATTCTGGTACATAAAACTAGGGGTTTTACGCGCTAGATTTGAATGTTCGAAAATAACTATGTAGCTAAATCGATAAAATAGAAATTCTTCTAGCTATAGTTACATAAATAATACTGCAAAATATATAAATTTACATATTTTGTTTAAAAAATGTTTATTTCAAACAATTGATTTTAAAAATGTTTTAGTTTAAAAAATTTTTTTGCTGAAAAATGTTTTATTTTTTCAAAATTATATAAACTTATAATAATAGATAGGGCATAGCTCTCGCGGATATTGCTTCGTCCGCCGTTCTCGTTGGGTTATTCGGACAGTCGTGCAATAGCACAGGTGGCCCCCCAGAAATGCTATGAGACTTCTCATGAGGAGTCTCAAACTGCGTAAAGGTATAATAAATTTCTTACAACTTTTGAGTCTTAGCCTCTTTTTAATTTTCAATGTGATGCAATAGCCAAACAGATGCATAATATTTCGATAGAAGGTACGTAGATGTAAATGTATCCTAATAATGCAAATGCAACAGTTTTTATATTTTTCAGTTGTATTTTCACATAAGTTTAGAAGCACACTTGTGTATACTGAAAAATTATAATTGTAGAAAATACACATTATAATTGTATCGGTTTATTATTTTTCTCATAAAATTATTAAGAACATAAAATATATAAGAAATTTATCATACCTTTACGCAGTTTGAAAGTCCTGTTTAATTCAAATAAAATGTTTGAGATGTATGAAAAAGAAACATTTGTATGAAGCGAATTAAAATCATTGACCCTTGCCAAAGTCAAAGTTCAATTGTGATCAAGCTTTAGGTGAGTCTTTTATTTTTATTTATTTCCAAAATACATTATAACCTTAATAATATCCGAGTGAATCTAAAGTAAATACTCAAGCGTACGATGGTCACTCTATTTATTTTGGTTATTTTTAACGGTTAATTAAATTCAAATAGATGTCTAAAAGATTTTCTTTTGTTTTTATCTGTCAAGCTACTCAATTTTAATATACTAGAAGTTCATTAACGCGCGTACCACGCGTGTGGAATTAAGTGCTGTGGTAAAAGTAAATGAATTTAAACAATGTAAATATAAAAAATATTTAAATTTAAAAATTTATCGACCGATATTCGAAAAATATAATGATAGAAAAATATAATAATATAAGCTGTAATCAAGCATTGATGTTTAGTTTGTTCGTGTTCCTTGTAACACAAATATAAAGCGCAGGATAATTCTTCCGTCAAAGGCACTACTGTAATATAGGTATAAAAATTTGATTGATTAGAATTTCATAATCTATTTACCGTAATCTAATTGAATAATAAGAGATTTCAAACAATTTAATCATAATATCAAAATTGGAATTTACCTCATTCCTACCTATCCTACCCCTATAGTGCAATAGTGCCTCTGATGAATTTGTAAGGCTCTATATTCGAGAAAAATTTATTCTTATTATCATTCGAGAAATTTACAAAGTTCTTCATTCTACTCTATTATAACAAAAAACGCACGTGTATACTTAAAACAATCGTTAAAATCGCGAAAGGTCAATTTTCAATTAGGAAAAAGAAATACAAATTTCTTTCATTGAAAATATTTTTTTATCTCTGTGTACTTTTATACTTTTGGTGTATTTCTTATATTGGAAATTTTATACATATTCTATTAGCTTCTAATGTATGTTTTTTTTTTAAATTGAAGTGAAGAAGTATATAAAAACGAAAAAAGCATGAATTTATATAAGGATATTAAAAATCATTTGAAAATAATTACAATTCAGTCAATAATTTTAATTTAAAAAACATACATTTTTAATTATGTGTAATTACTTAGAAATCTTCATGTTAAATAATTATCTTAGTATTATTTTGTAATAATGTTTAATAAAATAATTTTCTAATATTCAATATATAATTTTGTAATAAAATACAAAATAAAAATAAACTTGACTGATATAAAATTAATTTTGTGTTTAACGGCAGGCCGGAGTAGAACCTGATACCGACCGAGTAACAATTGAGTTGTTTGTTATTTACTCAAGTTTTAATCGGTGTATCTTCAAATTGAAGGTCGAGCGCAATAGATATTATTATTATGAATATCTATGCACAAGGAAAAAAAAATCTACCGATTTGTTTTTGAGAAAAATAAGGAACGCCGAAGTAAAAGATTATGTTTATAATATTTTCGCGTTCCTTACTTTTCTCAAAAACAAAGCGATAGATTTTTTTTTTCTTGTGCATAAATATTTGCAATAATAATATCTATTGCGCTTAACCTTCAATTTGCAGATACACCGATTAATACTTGAGTAAATAACAAAAATGCCAATTAGACAAGGACAGCGAATCCGGCCTGCTCTTAAAAATTATATTATTAAATAAATTGTTTATAATGAAAAATAAATGTAAGCACAAAAGTAAAAAATGGACTTGATTTAAAAATTTAAATAAAAAGACAATCTAAATAAATGTAATTTTTTTATTTTTAAAATTTAAAACTTATTTTTATAATAATAATAAATTTATTATTAAATGCTGATGTATATTCCTTAGATGTTATACAATTTCTAATATCAACTTTTACCATATGTTGTAAAGTAATTATAATAGAGCAAAGATCAACTCGATTATTATACTTTTCTGGTTGTTTAGCATTTCTATAAAATTTTTTCTTCATACAATTCTAGATGATGTATGATTGAGATTTTGCAGATAATTTTCATTTTTGGTCAAATATACGTGATAAATAATTATAATTTCAAACATTTGATATACAATACCATGAAAATAAAATTGAAAATTATACACATTCCATTAGATAAGATGAAATGTTAAAAAGTATTAATAGATCAATATGACAGAAGAGCCTTATTATTATATAAATTCAAATTTTTTTATTATGTTCATAAAAAAAACTTGCATTTATTTTAAATTTCAATTCACATTTGTTATCTTCTATAAACATATATTTAATTAAATGATAATATTACCCAAGTTAAAATAACCCATCTTTTATTAATAACTGAAATAAATTTATGTTTGCTAATTTTAATCTAAATAATCTCTGCCGTCCAAAGTAAGAAAACCTCAACTCCAATGGGATCCCAATGTAGTTAACCACTTTTATACTTTGGACGGCAGATCTATTATCTACATTCTAACCAATACTCTTGAAGTATCTACTAAAAATTTACATTTTATTTGATTTATTTGAACACTTTGGCAGCATCGATAACTGTCACTGAAAATGGTAAAGTTTCAATCAATCGACAACAATTTGTTTTTAATGATAATAATTATAATCCATGTGTAAGTACTTTATCTTGAATAATATTCATATATAATATGTTTACTTTTTCTATAACCATTTATAGTACTTCACTTAATAACATTCTTCTAATATTCATTATTACTATTTTATTAAATGAAAAAATATAGATGATTATCGACAAAGTTGAACATTTTATACAAACATTAATCTAAATAAAGTACTTGCACATAGATTAGATTTGTTATCATTAAATGTTGATCCTCAATTGTTCATATTTCCTTTAAAAAACGATTAATAAAGGAAAAATCAGTGAAGCATATTCCATGCATTTATGCATGTTAATGGAATAGGCACATATCATACAAAATTTTCTCTAGCTGCTATGATATATAAATTTTTACCAGATATTCAAATTGCAGAATTAGTGGTAACAGATGTAGCGGATTAAAAATTTATTTTAGTATAATTATAGTAAAATCAATAGAACTTTTAAATATGACAATTGCTCAAAAAATGTATAATAACATGATGACCAAGGAAGTTATCTTTTGAGTAAACTTTGGCAATATTAATTTTATTATTTAAGGTTAGTTAAAGTTAAAACTATAATTTATTTTAACCTTATTTAAATTTGAATTTATAAATAATAAATATCAATACATAATACATTTATGATCTTACAAATAAAATTAAAAATATAAAAATACAATATGATTGAAAATAAAAAATAAAATTTGAAAATTAAATATTCTTACTTTTTCACAATCAATCTCTTATTTCATTTCATTTTTATTTTTAAATTTATATTTTTGTTGATTTTAATAATAACAAATTTTTCCAAATGAACTGTACTCTATTTTCTTTCAGACCCCTTGCTTCAGAGTAATAAAATATAGTACTATCTTTGTTCACTTCATTAATTTTATATCAATCTATCCTTGTGATAAAACATTGGGCAATTTGATAAAACAAAACTTTTTAGATGAATTGGTTCAAATAGCAAATTGATCTAAACTTATTTTGATTTAATTCTTAAAAAAAAGTACTCTAATTTCTATTTTCTAAGAACTCTAAGAAATTGTACTCTGTATAATCTTTCTCTTAAGTCTAAGAACTTTAAGAGATTGTACTCCACTTTATATTACAATTTCTAATGCTAAGCAACTAAGCCAGCAATGCCGAAAGTGGCAGAGTTAGAGCGAGAAATTCAAAAATGTTTTATAAAAAAGTATTTAAAAAATAGTTTTTACAATTTGATAATTGATAAATAATTCTAAAAAACAAAGTCACTAAAACAAAATTAATTTTTTTATTATTCATATTTTTTTGAGTTTCAAAAAATTTTTGATACTATTTTTTAATACTTTTTTTAAAAACATTTTTGAATTTCCCGCTCTAACTCTGCCACTTTCGGCATCGCAGAACTAAGCAATATGGCGACCACTATTGACTAATCACATTTTTTGCTCAGCAATATGGCTGCGCTCTATAGCATCTCCCTTTTAATATAGGATGTAAATGTATATATATATATATATATATATATATATATTTATATATATGTATAGGTATACACATTTGTAATGTGTCACTACCATTTAAAGCGCATCAATACCTTTAAACTATGTAATAAATGTATATCAACGAATATGTATGCGTAGAATATGAAATTGTATATAAGGTCTTGTAATATTATGTGTTTATATTTATTTGGACCGTACTATGCGTGAATTTCTGTTGTTATTTCGATAATTAGTGCTATTGTTTTTATGTATTCGTAATTGTCAGTTTTGTTTTATTAATTTATTTCATTTCATTTTTTATCTTATAGACAACGTCATGCTGTACTAAAATTTAAGTGACTTGCATTATTAGGCATTTAGGTCATTTTAAAAATTTGTAAATTACTAAAGTTTTTTATAATTTCTATATTTGTAATCAGTGTTTCTACGATTTAATTTATAAATTTTGTACCTCTGTTTTTAGAACTTAAGAGCAGGCCGGATTCGCTGTCCTTGTCTAATTGGCATTTTTGTTATTTACTCGAGTTTTAATCGGTGTATCTTCAAATTAAAGGTCGAGCGCGATAGATATTATTATTATGAACATCTATGCACAAGAAAAAAAATATCTACCGGTTTGTTTTTGAGAAAAGTAAGTAACGCCAAAGTGAAAGTTTATGTTTATAATATTTTCGCGTTACTTACTTTTCTCAAAAACAAACTGGTAGATATTTTTTGTCTTGTGCATAGATGTTCATAATAATAATATCTATTGCGCTCGACCTTTGATTTAAAGATACACCGATTAAAACTTGAGTAAATAACAAACAACTCAATTTTTACTCGGTCGGTATCAGGTTCTACTCCGGCCTACCGTTAATAAAGGACACATTTCAAGTGTCCGAAATGTCGTTATGACGAAGATTCAAAGAAATAAACAATTACATCTAGCTCGTAATCCAAGTAGTTGGTGTTAATTATTTTATCAACTTATCTACAACAAGCATTAATAACCAATTCTATTTAAATTTTAAGAGCAGGCCGGATTCGCTGTCCTTGTCTAATTGGCATTTTTGTTATTTACTCAAGTTTTAATCGGTGTATCTTCAAATTAAAGGTCGAACGCAATAGATATTATTATTATGAACATCTATGCACAAGAAAAAAAAATTCTACCGCTTTGTTTTTGAAGAAAGTAAGGAACGCGAAAATATTATAAACATAAACTTTTACTTCGGCGTTCCTTACTTTTCTCAAAAACAAACTGGTAGATATTTTTTTTCTTGTGCATAGATGTTCATAATAATAATATCTATTGCGCTCGACCTTTAATTTGAAGATACACCGATTAAAACTCGAGTAAATAACAAACAACTCAATTGTTACTAGGTCGGTATCAGGTTCTACTCCGGCCTACCGTTAATATTCAAATTATATCCTAATCGAGAGGAAATAGGACAGTAGCAATCTTGCCTTTTTCTCCTTTGGGCCTTTGAACTGACAACCCAACGTCGATAATGTGGATTCTTCTCTTGAGTTGCACAAAACACATAAATTTTATTTAACGAACACAAAATCTTTTCATGCAGTTTAACATGTATGTATATATTTTTTATATATTCTTTTTATTTTTTATTGAACCCACAGGAAATATTTTAGGTATTGTTGGGTCTCAGAAATAAAAAAAACTTATTTTAGGTCGAGCTTGGCCTTATGGCATCTTTTATGGTTGCTCATTTATTCCCTATACAGTACATGCTAATTAAATAAAAAAATATGATTTATCTGACTATTCTTGATTGTAATTTTAATCAAACAACATAAGCAAATTTTAAAACTGAATGTAATTTAATATTTAATTATATATATTTTTATATTTTAAAGTCATATGATCTCTGGTCATAGATTATATATAAATTAACATGAGTGACACTAGAGAACTTATCCAAAGCAATTTATCAATTCTGAAAAGATTATTGAGATTTAATAAACAAAAAAAAATTCTTTAGAACAAACAAGAAAGTAATCTAAATCAAATAAAAAAAAAATTTATGTTCTTTCTTTTCTTGTTATCTTCCCAAGCGGAAATAATCTACCGTTAATAACTAATAATAATTATATACAACGAAAAATAATTTTAAAAAAAAGTTATTATTTTTTATTATTTGTTATAAAAGTGTAGATTTTGGACTGTAATAACTGTTTATAATAGTTATTAATAATTATTTTACATTTATAACAGTTGATAAAAGTTATTATCAGTTATTATTTTTTATTATCTTTTTCAGCATGGTAAGTATATGCATAAAGTAAACCGTAAGTAAAAATTATTATCGGTTATTATTTTTTTTTTTCTTTTTCAATCTAAGAATTACTAATAATTATTTTCTATTTATAAAAGTTAATAGAAGTTATTATTAGTTATTATTTTTTATCATCTTTTTCGGTATAGAAGGTATACATATAAAGCAAACGTTGAATAAAAGTTATTATCAGTTATTATTTTTTTTTATCTTTTTTGGTATGTAAGGTATATATACATATAAAGCCAACGTTAAATAAAAGTTATTAATATTATTTTTAAGTAATTTTTATTAATTTTTTTATTAATTTTTTGAATTTTAAAGGTGTTCACTTGAAGGAAACGATAAAAAAAAGTTATAATTATTTTTTCATTAGATTTTAAAGATTGTTAAAAATTGTTTTTGATTATTGAAAGTAAGTAGATAGGTAAGGATATAATTGATTCAAAAAGAATTTTTATTTTTATTTTTACATAAAAACTTTTATATAAAAATATAAGTCTTATTTTACAATTATAAAAGAAGTTTTATTTTGTATTTACAATGTCAACGCTAACATATAATACGATTTACTTATCAAATCTTAATTAATGCAGCGACCAAGAGCACCTTTAAAAATTGAGCTTAAATAATAATCATCATTACATTTTGTTATTATACAAGGCCGGTGTAGCATGGTATACTTAAGACATTAAATTTCGCCATGAAAGAGTGAACATTTTTTTAAATTTATGACTTCTTTCACATCAGTGTCATTAACAAATGAAACCGGTACAAGTTTTAATAATTTAAAGAAAATATAAACATCACAGTTATCGTCGTATTTAATCAAATATATAGAACTAATGATTCCGAATCTACTATCTTTCGTTTGAAAAATAGAATCATTAGTTTTTTTTTTGAATAATAACAAGATGTGTATCTACAACTTTGATATATAATTTTATTGTATTTTTTACATTCAGTAATTTTATTAATATTTATAAAGAAACGAAGGCACGAAATTTCTTTTTGGTTAGAATGTGACGTTTTGCACATCCTACTAGTGTACAATCACCTATTTTTACTACTTTCTTTAATCTTTTACTGTTCAGTTGATCAACAAAATCTTTCGTTTCTTGAGAAATAAAGCTTTCCGTTTCTAATTGTGGAATTTGTTGATAAGTTAATAGTCTAATAACTATTTCTTTAGCGATGTGGTAATTACTTTTCTTCATTTCAAGTAAATTTTTATTATGGCTTTCGAAGGGAAAAGTATTGATTGCCCATAGTGGTCCCCAATTCTCGACAGTATCAGTTAAATGTAACAGTTATTGTACATTGTAGTACATATACTTATCTCCGAAAAATATACCAAAATAAAAAACAAATTCTATTAATAAAATTTTTGAAATCTTTAGTTCATGTGGTGATATGCTATCTTGTAGAAGAGTATTTAAAGCTGAGATAAACATTGCAAGATGATTTAGATATTTTCTAGGTAGAAGCCCTTTTAGGCTTGGTAAAGCACCGAATAAAATCCAAATGAGCCAATCAGAAGCTGATAAAAAATAATAAAAAATAAAAACTAATAACTTTTATTCTAGGTTTGGTTTAGCGTATGGTTTTCAAATTGAAAAAGCTAATAAAAAATAATAAAAAATAAAAACTAATAATAACTATTGTTTCATAAGAAAGTAATAAAAAATAATAACTAATAATAACTTTTATTTTAGGTTTGGTTTATGCGTATGATTTCCAAATTGAAAAAACTAATAAAAAATAATAAAAAATAATAAGAAATTAAAACAAAAAATAAAAAATAATAACTATTTCAAACTTTTATTACAGTCCAAAATCTAGACATTTTAAATTGTTAATATCAGTTATTATTTTTTATCATTTTTTATTTCAGAATGTGATTTCCGTCTGGGTTTTTTGACTTCTAGCTCGGATACCGAAAACTTGTAACAAGGAAAAAGAAAACCTAATATCTGGTATTTGGCAACCGATTCACTATTTTCGGCACAAGTGCTGAAAATAACACACAGAGAAGGGCAACCTTAAAGGCACCCTTTTCTGCATACCATCGGCTTTTTGTGCAATCCGCAAAAAAAAAGTCTAAAAGACAATTTCCCACTCGGAGCCTTTCGGGGAAACCCCTAGTCACGCTGCTACTTAGTTTGTTACATTTGTTTTTGTTATGTTTTGTTAGTGTTAGTAATATTACACTACACATAAAATACAAAATTTTCAAACTAAAATTTTCTTTTAGCACAAAAAAATCGGTTTATCGCGATGCATCAAAATAAAAATAATTTATTTAATGTAAGCACTGCGCGAGATTCTTCAAAAAAAAAGAAAAGAAGAAACCTAAATTTAAATTTAATCAACATATTTTTCTTTATACAACACTCTCGTCACTAAAAGAAAAATTCACTTTAAAATTTAAACGGTTATTTACTTCCGAGACACATCGCGCACAAACACATTCCTCCTTTACTTGGAACGAAGAATAAAATTCCACGTGGCCACACTCCCATCTTGGGCGGAAGTCGTGCTCCTTTTCCTCTTAATACTTACATTGGACCTTTGAAGACTGGTACTTAATGGCAGCGCAGAGAAATAAGAGAGCTCTCATACCTCGTGCAACGAGTTTTATTCATGGTTGCTTGATAACAATCTCAATTATCTATGTAGATAATTGAGATAGCGTGCAGCGCCACTTTTCGTATGCTTTGCTGTTAATCTCATGCGCATGCTAACCTACATATACACTATAATAACTTAGATAACTGACGCATATATATGTTGATTAATTAAACATAATATTAATTTGTTAACTATTATGTTAATTTAATTTAATTATCGATTGTTTAATTATATTTCTATCATTAATTTGTTAGTTTGATGTATTTTTCACGTAGTAAAAGAAGTTACTAAATTCATGCTATCTATACTAGTAATGTAGCCCCTTTTACACTTACTATTTAAAATATTTTTATATTGTGCATTTTTTTTACTAGTTACTAGTAATTATTTTTTTTAGTATATTAGACTAAGTTCTATCTTTTTACTTTTTTTTTACATTGATGAATTATTATATTTATACTGCAACCATTATTAAGAGCAGGTCGTATATCTCTGTCCTTTTCTAATCAAAGAATTTATTTTTTTGCAAAAACTAATAATTGTAGCAAAAAATAAAGAGATAGCCCCATCTCGTATAATAAAAAGCAAGATTTTCTTTGATAAGGGAAAATTATTTTTATCGATTCGTTTTGAAGAAAACCTTGAAAAACTTCAAAAATAGAGGTTAGGATGGACAATTCAGTTTTTAAAGGTTTTCTTCAAAACGAATCGATAAAAATAATTTTTCCTTATCAAAGAAAATCTTGCTTTTTATTATACAAGATGGGGCTTTCTTTTTATTTTTTGCTAGAATTATTAATTTTTGTGAAAAAAATCAGTTCTTTGATTAGAAAAGGACAGATATACTCGACCTTCTCTTAATTAGTATGGAAAACAATACGAAGCCTCATGCAATTAAGTGTAAAAGGTTAGCGACGCCGATGAGTAACGTCTCCTTTCCTCTCTCTCACTCTGTGACGTGATTGGTCGAAGCGTGGCGCTGTATTTTCGTGTGCCGCGCGCTCCAGTTTGGCACTTATTGGCGCGCTTGTTATTTGAATTGGAATTTGAGTAGATAAAGAAAAAATATTAAAAAATCGAAACTTTTTTTCGTTAAAAAATTAATTTATTTTTATTGTGTTCAATTAACATCGAAATTAATTTTTTCTATAATATATTTTACTATTGATAAATGAAATTAAAAAGTTTTGATCTTTTTTATCGACTAAGTAGTTGAGGCAAAAAGGTATTTTATTGTTTTTTAAATAATAAATTAGCAGGCAATTTAGACCCGTTGCAGTAGATATGATATATCTTCAAGTGGTTCTAAAACTTTCTTAAGAAATTGGTATTTCGATTGATTTAAGGATTTAGAGTATATATACAAATTTTTAAATCTAAGACTATTATGGTGTGTAATTAGAGCCAATAAACTATTAGTTTTTCAGCAGTTCAATGGGCCACAGGATACTGCTCGTATATTATCTGGAAGTAACTCTTCGTGTCACTTTTTTCTTCTCGCTTTCTCAAAATCAAAGTTGGCGATGGGAAGTTTGACGTTCTGCTCAGTCCATGTTTACGAAACGTAGTCAAATCTAAGATTAACTTTTTCAAAAAATAAACGCTTGTTTTATATTTTGATCATCAGTTGTAAATCAGCACTCGAAGAGAGATGCTCATTCACAAATCACAGAAGTACACTAAGGGTAAAGGATTACTTAATAAAGTAATCGATAACTTACCTGGATATCAATATTGTGGTCCCGAAACAAAATTGAAAAAGTGACTGGAAAGGGGTGATACAGGAATCAATATATTTGATCAAACATGCAAAGAACATGACATAGTGTATTTTAATAAAAATGCTGATTAAAGTTTGGCAGTGTGTTAGGGCCAAAGATGCAAGTCTTACTAAAAAAGCAACTGCTTTTGTTGTTGCAAATGCTATGAAATTAACAGGAAAGACAGGAATGGGTGTAAAATTAAGTAAGTTTGTAACTGCCAGTAAAAAATCATTAAAACTGAGTAGACATTCTTGCAAAGTTATTTAGTTCGCCTTAAGAGGTACACGTGTAGCTCTTAAGATCGTTGGCGGTAAGAAAAAAAGTATCATTTCGTGTTTTACCTGTTCCATCAAAAATAGGTGGTGCTCTGCCTTTTTTTATACCATTGTTCGCAGCACTTAGTGCAACTGGTGCTCTGGCTGGAGGAGCTGCTGAAATAGCTAAAGCAGTAAATGAGGCTAAAGCTGCACAGAAAAATTTTGAAGAAAGTGAGAGGCATAATAAAACCATGGAGGCTATTACTCTAGGAAAAGGTCTCTGTCTCAAACCATATAAAACTGGAATGGTATTATTTATGGAACTTTATATCGGTCATGGTCAACTTGAAAAAAAATTAAAACCTCGATTTAACTTTGCTGAATCGTGCACTGACTAACTATGATCTTATGAAGTATGCTCGTATGATGCAAATCCCATATTTTCGAGGTGTTTTCATGAAAAATAATCTACCTTCTGATGTTCCATGGCATAACGAATATGCTATAGTTAACTTAGATCATTTCTAAAACCAAAACACTCACCCCTCCTGAAAAGGATCACGGAACTTATGATGCAATATTCTGCGTCACTTTTTGCGTCTCTTATTATATCACTTTTCGTGTCGCCTTTATCAAGCCAAAAATATATTACTAAATAAATTATAAATATTTTTTTTTAATTTTATTTCACATAATTTAAAAGATGTTAAAATACAGAATTAAAAATATTTAGAGCATAATTTAATTGTCCACGTTTAAAGAATTAATTTCGAAAAAATCTCTGAAATAAATTGAAAATTCTTTATCTAAATTATTAAAGAAGTGTTAATAGTCCAATCAATAGAGCAAAAAAGGCTGTTTTAGACATTAATCGGAGTCTTAATGAAACCTATATAAAATTGTTAACAGTAATAAAAAACATACCCTATATGAAATGTAACCAAAAAAAAAACGTCAGAAAATGCTCCAAGAGGCTGCAAAGATGGCCAAAACAGCTTTTTTAATTCTCTGAAGCAACCTTTGCATTCCAACAAAAAAAGTAATTAATAAAAGTATTAGAGAATAAAAAAACCTACAATTTGACTACTACCGTTATTTTCGTCAATAATTGCAAAAAAGCCAAAAAACCATAAAAACTGGCCATTTCTTGGATATCAATTATTTATTGCAAAAATAATTTTTTTGATATCTGAAGCCTTCATAAATATGAACAGAAAGAGAGGTTTTAACAGCGAATTAGTTAGTTTGTTGCTGAGATATTCCCTATTATTTATCCCAACACGCATAGTGTTTATTGCGATAATTTTTTTTTTGGCTGAACACATTGAGTTGCATAAGTGCTTGAGCAAATGAGGAAATTGAATTGCAATATTTCTTATAACGCTTTGAAAAAGAGGGTGTTTCTTTTTATAAAAAAATGAAGCTTAAGCTTTACTTATAACTTTTACGAATTTGTTATTCGAATATTCTTATTGATATGTTCGAAACAAAGATTTAAAAAAAAACGCTGCTAAGTGTTTTGGCGGAATGCTTTCTCATAGAGCTCTTTGAGTATCATTAATTTTTTTATATTTATTTAAATGTGATTTTAATATTAAAAAATTGTCTAACATTAATATTTACTCATATTGTACTTTATAAATTTCGAACATACATGCTAGCTGTTTGCTTTTTTAACATTTATAATTTATTTTAAATCATCAAGTAATACAAGAAAATTCGTTCTATTAAAAAAATGATATAATGTAATAATAAAAAGAATGATGACAGCAAAATTTCTAATCTTAACCACGTTAAGAAAGAAGATAAATATATAATAAAAATTTTTATGTAAATTTTCAAAATGCTTTTAAATTAAAACTGCGTTGAGAAAAAAAATTTTTTAACAAAAAACAAAACCGACTTCGAAAAAATGCACTAAAAAGTTACAAATAATTTTTGATCTTCAATAATTATACGCATACTACGCATCTAACTCAACACATGTGTAGCAAACATTTTATAGATTATCTGATCATTTGTAAAGAGCACCAACAAATTATATTTTTTTTGTGAATTAAAAAAAAAATATAATTTGTTGGTGCTGTTTACAAATGATTAGATAATCTATAAAATGTTTGCTACACATGTGTTGAGTTAGATGCGTATAATTATTGAAGATCAACAATTATTTGTAACTTTTTAGTGTATTTTTTTTAAGTCAATTTTGTTTTTTGTTAAAAAAATTTTTTTTTAAGTCGGTTTTCTTTTTGTTAAAAAATTTTTTTTGTTGAAAAATTTTTATTTTCTATTTCCTAGTAAATCCCTTTACTAAAAACGCAAATATAGGTAGACCCACTAATTACATTCAACTTTCATTATTAATTTATAACGCATGCATTAGTACACCACCAAGCAATATATAGCAGAAAAGAAAGAAGGCTCAATAGCACAGTGTCGTTATGTGTGCATGTATACATATTTAAGCTCAGGTAAGAGAGAGAGAGAGGGAGAGAGATTAGATTAGATTAAATTAGATTAGATTACATTTATTATATGTACATTATGTTGTACAATCAAATTACAGTAATACATTAGAATAATAAAATAAATAAGCATTATAATAATGATAAGCAGTAAAAAAAGCAAATATAACAAAAAAAAAAAAAAAATAAACTCTACAGTAATAAAAAATACAATATAAACAGTGTTATAAATTAGCACGTAGCAGAGGTCTACTCTCCAAGGCAAGGTAATGTGCAAATGAGGATGTCTTAAATGTCATGAGCGAGGATGAGTTGCGTAAAGTCGAAGGAAGATCATTCCATAGCCGCGAGGAAGTGACCAAGAACGATCGTAGGCGATACTCAGTAGATGAGAAAGGAATGATCAAAGGTTTCACATCACCCCTCAAGGACCTCACCGTCCGGCTCCGCTGATACATAGAATACAAATAGGATGGAGTACAAGATAAGAACATCTGATACAGAAATGTAGAAGAAAAATAGTTTTTTTCACCCACAGTGGATAAACACCCTAATGAGAACCTATAAGCAGAGATGTGCTCACGCCTACCTACACCGAAGATGTAACGTATACCAGAGTTGATGACTCTCTAAAGCCTAAGATCAAGCTCTGCTGAGAGGTCACAGTAAACCAGACAACAGTAATCCAGGAGTGGAAACAGTAGTGCTTTTACAAGATGTACACGAAGAGCAAAGGTAGTGCTCTTTCTAAAGAAGTTTAGTCTGTAAAGCAGAGAAAATGACCTATTACACACTTGTGTAACGTGTTCTCTCCAGTTAAGCTTACTGTCCAACCAAACACCCAAGCTACGAACGGAGGACTCAAATTTAATAATAGCACCGTTCAACGGTACGCCAGTTACAGGTGATGAGGACAGCATATTAATATAGAAATAAGAGCCAATAATTATTGCCTTTGTTTTGTCAACATTCAATTTCAGATGGTTACTGGTGGCCCAATTTGAAATGAAAATAGCATGATCACTCATAAGATTTGTATAAGTGCTAAGTTCAGAAATCGGAAAATGCACATAGACTTGCAAGTCGTCGGCATATATTAAATGTTGCACACCCGAGTGAAAGTTGGCAGCGACGTCATTAATATAAATGAAGAATAGAAGCGGTCCAAGTACAGAACCTTGGGGTACTCCCGTATTCAAAGTGACAAAATCAGACGCAATACCATCAGAGTCAACAACAGACTGCTGTCTATCAGATAAGTAGGAGGCAAACCACCTGACAATAGTGTGCGAAACATCGAGAGAAATTAGTTTCCGAAGCAGAGTGACATGGCACACTGTGTCAAATGCCTTGCTAAAATCAAATAATAAAAGCATAGTTACATAACGTCTGTCCATGTTGAGTCTAATATCCTCCGTCAATTTGAGCAAAGCTGTTTGGGTACTATGCCCAGTTCTAAACCCAGTCTGATGAGAATCCAACAGATGCCTGGTGGTCAAGTGGCAATAAAGTTGTTGATGGACAAGACGCTCAAGAACCTTGGACATGAATGACAATAAGGAGATAGGTCGTATATCACCCATAGTGCGCGGAGAAGAGACCTTGTTGATTATGGTAATCAACGAGATCTTCCAACATGAGGGAAACACACACTCACGAAACGAATTATTATAAATACGACACAGCAAGGGCCCAATAACCGGAAACGCCCCATAGACAATAGACTGTGGGACTGCATCAAACCCCCTAGCCTGAGAAGTAGAATGACATATTGCCATCCTAACCTCCTCCAAAGTAACCTCATTAAACCTGAATAAGGGCTTATAAGGCTCATCTACATTAAAAGTATTCACATACTCAGAAACAGAAGGGGCGAGTGGATCAGACGCAATCCCACCAAAGTAACGATTAAACTCATTTATAGGAAAAGAATGTCACGAGTTATTATCAGTGGAACACATACCAAGGTTCCTGAGCTCTCTCCAGATCTGTTGCGAGTCCATAATACCCGATAGTCTGTCGTAGTAATATAACAGTTTGGCTGATTCAATGCACTCATGTGCCCTGTCACGAAGAGAGAGAGAGAGAGAGAGAGAGAGAGAAAACAAAACTCCCAGTTTTCTTAATTTGATAATTGGGTCATACAAACCGAATATTGGCCCAATAATTATAGGGCACGTATGGGACCTTCCTGCAGACATTCTCTATCAGATAAGATAAAGTTTTTTCGAATTGGTTAAGAAATGACGGAGTTATGAGGTAACAGACATAAAAAAAAAAAAAAAAAAAAAAATTCAGTCGAATTGAGAACCTCCTCCTTTTTGAAGTCGGTTGAAAATTAGTTTTCCAAAGCTTGTTTTCTTCTGAAATAACTTGCATACAAATTTTGGGGCAAATCTATCAAATAGTAGTGCGCTAAGAAAATCAGTTTTCAAAAAATTTTTTTCTTTTAGTGGTCAAAAATAAGTTTCAAACAAATTTTTAAGCGAATTCTTTTAGTAGTTTACGTAAAATACAAAAAAAATAAAAAAAAATTTTATGAAAATTTCAATATGCTCTTGAATTGAAATTGCTCTGAGAAAATTAGTTTTCCAAATCTTTTTTTCTTCAGATAGTAGCAAATGACTTGCATACAAATTTTGGAGCAAATCTATTTTATGGTTTTCGTGAATTAGAAAAACTGATAGAGTTATTATTACGTTAATCGTGAGAGAGAGAAATGTCTTATGAGTATATTTGAGTGAGCGTTTTTTTACTTGCTCAACTTCGTAATAATGAATATCTGTAATTTTTTCTTCTTCTTCTTCTTCTAATATTTTTTCCATTTATTAAAAAACAATTTAATTTATAATATTGGATAATGATTATAATTAAAGACTTAATTTAATGTAATAATACAAGTCAACATCTAAATCAGTAGTAATATTATAAATTTTCAAGAGTTACTAGTACTAAAACGTCGAGACGCTCCTCTTATACTTTGAATTAGAGAATTGAAAATTTTAAAATGTAATCTTTATAAAATGCAATCATATTTATATATAAATACAGTTCATGTTTATGGCTCTATAAAAAAAACTACTCTATGAATACTAATTTTCGATAGCTTCCCGTCTACTTATACAAAAACATAGATAGTATGCGAAATTTGAAGCAAATCCATCAAGTAATTTTCGAGATCTAATTGGCTGAATAATAAACATTTTCTTTTCAAAATTTCTTTTTTAAAATTTTAAAAATGCTCTAAAATTAAAACTACCCT
Organism: Anastatus disparis; assembly: GCA_017163975.1. Classification (NCBI taxonomy): domain Eukaryota; kingdom Metazoa; phylum Arthropoda; class Insecta; order Hymenoptera; family Eupelmidae; genus Anastatus; species Anastatus disparis. Next base: position 1,771,873 of record JAFFSR010000074.1, read on the forward strand.
ATGAAAATCAAATTTTGAAAATTTCCCTCCTTTCGGCAGTTGTAAATGATTTCCCTGCAAATTTTAGAAAAAATCTATCGAGTACTTTACGTAAAATAAAAAAAATGAGAAATAAGAAATCGAGAATATTTTTGAAAACTTAAAAATTCTCTAAAATCGTAACCACTCTAAGAAAATTAGTTTTTAAAAGCTTATTTTTTACAGACAATATCGAATTAATTGTACAAAAATTTTGAAAAAAATTTATAGTATGGTTTACACAAAATAGAAGATAAATGAAAAATAAAAATTTTTTTTAATTTTCAAAATGCTCTAAAATTAAAACTGTTCTGAGAAAATATGTTTTCTAAAGCCTGTTTTTTCGGACAGTAGCATATAACTTGCATTTGAATTTTGGAGCAAATCTATTAAATGGTTTTCGTAAAATAAAAAGAAATTAAAAATAAAAATTTTTGAAAAAATTCTAAAAATGCTCTAAAATTAAAAGTGTGCTAAGAAAATCAGTTTTCAAAAGTTTTTCTACTTTTGGCAGTCGAAATTGAGTCCCATACAAATTTTCAAACAAATTCTTTGAGTAGTTTACGTAAAATACAAAAAAAAATGAAAAATCGAAAGTTTTTTAAAATTCTTAAAATGACTAAAAAAAAACTACGCAAAGAAAACCAATTTTCAATAGCTTCCGCATCAGTTGATCAAAAATTGAATTGTATGGAAAATTTGAAGTAAATCCATCGAGTAGTTTTTAAGATTTCATTGGCCTAATAAATAGAAACAGTTTTTTCAAAAATTTCAAAATGCTCTAAAATTAAAACTAAGCTAAGAAAATCAGTTTTTTAAAATTTATTTTATTTGGGCAATCACAAATAATTTCTGTGCAAATTTTGAAGCAAATTCATCGAGTAGTAAACAAAAAAAAAACCAAAAAAATGAAAAATTGAATTTTTATTTTTTTTCTAAACAACTCTGAAATGAAAACTCCGTTAGAAGAACCAATTATCAATAGCTTTCCAGCAAGTTAGTCAAAAAACTAAATTTGATGCAAAATTAGAAGCAAATCCATCGAGTAGTTCTCGAGATACAATTTACTAACTAAAATCATACAGTTATACACACACACACACACACACACACGCGCGCACACGCACACGCATACACACACACACACACGCACGCACACACGCACGCACACACACACGCACGCACGCACACACACACACACATACGCACCCACGCACACACACACGCACGCGCGCGCACACACACACACACACACACACACACACACACACACACACACACACACACACACAGACACACACAGACATTTTCTGGAAACCACTTTTTTCGACTCACTGAGTTCAAATATGTACAAATTAATGAAAAAATAGAAAAAATTTTTTTTTATTGATACAATGCTTTCTCTATTTTTCTTTAAATCATAGCTACTTTATTTATAACAATTGAGAAACCAATCAAGCGTCATTCTTTAGTTGAAGACTTAAATTTAAAAATCTATGATTAGATTTTTAAAAATGCAACTCTTTATTATTAAAACTAAAATAATAATAACATACAAATAATAATGTCAAAGTCGGAGTCACGGTGTGGACGCTTATCTTTGCGCGTGGGGAAAGTTAACGAAAGGGCCCCGTTTCAATAAAATTCGTAAAAATTACCCGTATCTCTGTAAATAATGGACCGATTTTGATGTTTTTTTTAATCTGGAATACCTTGAAATATGATTAATATTGGTGCAAATAGTTTTTAAAAATAGGGTGTATTTAAGTTAAAACAACTGTACCTAATACGGATACCTTAAACGCAAATAATTGTTGTGACTCACTAAATCAATATTTTCAGACGCGTGATGTCTTATTTTAAAGCTAAAAAAAACTTTAAAATGAGATATCATGAGTTTCATTACGATCAATATTTACGAAATGCGCGCGGTTTCACGTGAATATTGTAAACGAACTTACCTTATTATTTCTCGTAATTATTATATTTAGAACCTGGAGATAAGTTTAATTAAAATTTTCATTGTTCCTATATTTTAACTAATTATTATAATTAATTTTAAGTTTTAATAAATATAAAAATAATTATTAATAATTACAAAAATTTAAATAGATATAATAAAAATTATTATCTCGTTTTTTTCTTACCTTTCTTTGTTTTTCATGCAAAAAAATTTTTTCATTATGAAATATATTTTTATTTTCTTCCTAAAATTAAACTACTAAGATTTTCACGTAAGGATTATTTCCTAAATATAATATAAAAATTGATATGAAAATTGCTTTTTAATTGAAACTATTTTTATTTTCTATTTTATGATAAAAAATTAATATATATCGAAGAAATTTATGGAAGAAAAATAAAAAAATGTTTATATTCGTGTAAAATATATTTTTAATAAATATTAATTTTTCTTTTTTTGCGATTGGCTTACTTTTGTTTTCCTTTATAAAAATATTACAATTTATATTATCGCTTTCTTCGCATGCGTTGTTTTCAATTTCGATTGCTTCGACATTGGAGCAACTCTCCCCATTACGATCGCTAGAAATAATAACTTTAATCTTGTAATGTGGGAATTTTTTCCCTATCCCACAGTTACTATAATTTCAACTCTGCAGTATAATCTCTGGATAAATATCAATATAATTATTATTTTCTTTAACTTTACTCTGAATATAAACTATGAATTTATTAGCAATCAACTCTCTCGGGTGGATTCTAATCGGGTCTTCGTAGGAAACAATGACGAAACCACCGATGTAAACCAGCAATAAACAATTTAGATATTTTATAATAGCACAATGTTAATAAACATTTAAGTAACACTGTTAACTAAAATACAAGAAAGAAGTAATTTTCACTCTCAATTTATTTAAGTAAATTTAACATCGTAATCACCCGACAATTTCTCGAAATTGTGTAAAGTGTAAGAAAATTGTGTGACTAAAATTCTGACTCGACTTAATAAACTTTTCTATCAATTACAATTGATAAAAATCAGACTAACGCGTGACTTTAATATTAATATTAATAATGGCGGCCGAACCGACGCTAAAATATGACGAGCGAAACGGCGACGCGCACTTATTCTAAGTTCTCACTTCATAAAACGTAAGATGGAGGACTCACCTTAATAATACTGAGTGTTACTCTCCAAAATACCAAAAATCTCCAACAAGAATGATAAAAATCAGACGTCTCCTCTGCTTTGTAAAACTCCTCAGCTCTCTCGAAAATGATAGAAAAATCTCTCTTATTGGTAATTATGCAAAATGGCAAAATGGCAGCGTAAAATCTCTATTGAATTTCAACCTACTAAAGTAGAGTCAAGACTCAAGAAATATTGCTCAGCGAGCCGCAACGGAAAAAATCAACCAAGTGTAACAACCAAGATCCAATAGAGAAGTGTGTCGACGGAGCGTCTTTTCTCGAGCTCCTTTCTCTTCATCCCTTCTGTAATCAATCACGTCACAAATAAAATAATGGTTGATTGGTTATTAATCCTTTCCGTAATTGTTATTTGTCAATTACAAAGGATGTTGACTTATAACCAATCAAAACCTTTCCTTTTGGCGGCTTCTTTTTAGATGTTAGCGCCCTCTATTTTTCGCGCGCTCCATTTAAATTTATATTTAGAATGCTCCATATAATAAGTCTTGATAATTCTGCATGCAATTGTATCACTATCTCTCTCCAGCGCTCGATTTCTTCTATCTTCTATCACTCTCGCTCTCGATTTCACGTATCTCCATATATAAGACTTACACTGCTCGATATTTTTACGATTGTCCATGCATATATTTATTCTACTGCTATTTCTACAATAACCCATGTATATATGAGCCTGATGTATAAGCTATAGCTGGCTTCTCTTTTTCGCTGATCCTTTACTCTTCTTACGCATTTCCTTTCTCTTTCTTTCTACCGTTGCCTCCTTATATCGATTCTGTCATCGATCAGGAATTTCCGTCGTGAGTCGGTCACTTTCATCCTTACCGACGCTTCCTCTTTACTCTCGAGCACGTGTTTCTAATGTTGCGCGTCGTTTTCCGGTTTCGCTCGTCATCGCGTACCGCGAGTTAATTGTGTGTATGTACCATCTTATGTTCTTGATGACGACGTGCACGCCACGGCACTGTCACCTGTACACTTACACTCACACACGCACCCTGTGTCTATACACAGGGTGCGTGTGTGAGTGTAAGTGTACAGGTGACAGTGCCGCGGCGTGCACGTCGTCATCAAGAACATAAGATGGCGACGCACAAGAGCACTATCACTGGTTATGTTTGCATGTGTGTTTTCTTTTTTTTTATATGTTGTGTGCACTAGTGTTATAACGTTACCTTCTTCTCTCTTCTGCCCTTCCATCTTGGTGCCTGCTCTGCATATACTTCGCATGCACCTCATTAGTTGGACAAGTCCTCATACCTTCTACCACAATTGTAGCAGAATGAATCGACAAAAGAACGAGGACAAGCAAACCTTGAAGGGATGGGTTTTAAATCCCCAAAGAGAGCTTCTCTTGTCATCACCGGAAGTGGTGGACGACCTCGGCTCCAACTCCTTTCTTTGTTCTCTCTCTCTCGATTATAGACTGGTCCTGGTGGAGGCGAGAATGAAGCTCTGCTAGGTGACGGGCTTTGAGCTGAGTAGTAATCGTCCAGTTGGAGTTGACGTCGAGAGTTGCTACACCGCTCTCGGCTGCGTTGAGGTGGGCTGACGTGCGTGTCTAGTGAAGTAAAGATGACGGTCTCTTTCGGTTTGGGCTCACATTCATCTTCTCCTCTATCCCAGGCCAGTAAATCTACGACACCAGCCCTCTCTGCCAGAAGGTAGCGAGGATCCTGCTAGCGTAGTATATCCTCCAACTCCTTCTCAGCTTCTCTGCTTTCTCTCTCTTCAAGGCTCTCGATGATGTCTGAGACAGTGTCCAAAGCCACTATTTTTGCCTCTTTTTTCCTTTTATTCTTTTCTTCTTCCTTCTCTTCTTTTCCAGATCTCGACTGAGGAGTAGTGATAGTAATAAGGAGAGTTGACTCCTCCTCATCACTCCTCTCAAGCTCTTCCAAGATAGCTTGGCCCGTCTTAAGAAGCCTCTGATCTTCGGTTTCTCTCATCTCCTTTTCTTTTTCTTTTTTCTCTTGTTCTCGAAACCACTTGTATCTAATCCTCTCTTTCTCCTCTTTCTCAGCAGTGAGACGCAGCTCATACTCGAGCTGGTCTGCCCAACTATTAGGATTAATAGCAGGTGAAGGAGATTGGTTTGGCCTCCGGGCTCTCTCTTCAAACTCAACCTCATCAGCCCACGTAAGTACACGATGAGCCGGAGGATGGAATTCCGACACAGCCCGATGGCGTAGGCTATGTGCACTACGTGATCCCATGGATGGCGATTTCCTACCCGTTCGTCTTGACATTTGTTAACATAAGGAAAATAAAAGGTAAATTTCACTTCTTGTAAGGAACTCTGTCTCGACATGCTTTACTACCGACTGGACAACACTTACCATTGGGTTATCTCGAGGCACGAATCAACACCAAGACAACACAGCTCTCGAATTACACTTAAAATAACATGCTTTCGAAAATTTTAAAATAAATGGGTTTACTGATCTCGATTTGTTCGCGGGGGTAAAAATCGTTTCAACTCGGATACGTGTACCTTCGCGTTTCTACGACTACCTCTCATCTCTAAAACATATACTACAGGTGATTTTACCTTAATAATACGAAACGGACCTTCATATTTTAGAGCTAACTTATCCGAGAAACCTTGTGCTGCTTTTGATAACACCTATGCTCTTCTCAACACTTGATCTCCTACATTAAACCTTACGTCTCTTTTATTCTGGTCATATCTCTTAGCTTGCTTATTTTGAGCTTCATCAATATGTCTAACTACCAAATCTTCTAAATCATCTGATCTTTTTAATCTATCCTTCCAGATTTCTGGATCTGATTTCTACTTAGTTCGTCTGGTCTCGATTTCTCTTCATAAACTCTTCACTGGTGCAGGATTACGACCATAATTCAAAAATGCTGGTGATACTTTTGTCGCAGCTTGTGTAGCTGTATTAACAGCATGTCTGAACTCATGTAGATGCTTGTCCCAGTCTCGATGATCTGATCCAACAAAAATAGAAATCATGGTTTTCAACGTTCTATTTGTTCTCTCGACTGGGTTAGCCTGGGGGTGATATGATGGAGTAGTCACATATTTTACACTATACTCGTCTAACGTACTCTTTAACCACTAATTATCAAACTCTTCACCATTATCAGTTAGTAAATCATCAGGAGCTTCCCATCTGAATAATATCAACTCTTCAAATGCTCTCGAGACTCCTTTACCATCTGCAGTTTTTAATGGTTTCAGCACCATCCAGCGAGTGAACAAATCTTGGAACACTTTTACGTATTTATACTGGTTCTTACTCTTAGGAAACTCCATGCAATCAGCTGCCACTACAGCCCATGGTATCTCGATAATTCTCTTTCCCATTGAACCTTGAGCACCTGTTTGCATCACTTTATATCTCTGATACTCTGAACACTGCTGGATATATGAATCTATGTCATACCACGCTCCTGGCCAATAATATTCTCTAATCATTCGATCATAAGTTTCCTCTATACCAAAATGTCCTGATGAGGCTTCTCTATGGGCATCACTTATCACTCTCTCTCTCGTTACTCTGTTAATATAACTAATCTCCATCCTTCTTCTCGAATAGTCACTGGATCTAGCAACATATCTCTTTTAAAGTAATATAACAAATCATCTTCCAATTTCCAATTTGGAAACTTTTTAGGAAAATGTTTTACTTCCTTTACTCTCCATAGATACCATGGATCTTCAATAGTGGTAAAACCAGCCACCTCTTCATTTTCTAACTCGAAACCTCTGGATAAAGCATCAAGGACATGATTAAGAGCACCTTTTCTGTGTATAATCTCGAAGTCCCATTGTTGTAACTCTAAAATCCAACGAGCAAGCCTACCAGTTGGATCTTTAAGATTTCTGAGCCACTTGAGAGCGCTATGGTCGGTGTATACTGTGAAGTGATACCCATCTTAATAAGGTCTCAACTTCTTTATTGCCCATAATAATGCAAGACCCTCTTTTTCTGTTACAGTATAATTTTTCCCTGCTTCACTCAAGACTCGACTGATATACACTATAGGGTGATCTCCGTCTTCACTTTCTTGTGTTAGCACAGCTCCTATAGCATAATCGCTAGCATCACAATGTACCGAAAATGGCTAACTGAGATCTGGTCTTGCTAACACTGGTGCTTGAGTAAGTGCTCTTTTTAGGTTCTCGAAAGCTTGCTCTTAATCCTCACCCCAGGTCCAGGTTTGACCTTTATGAAGTAGCTTTACTAACGGAATCTTTATTACTGACTCGTTCTCTATGAATCTCGAATACCAACCTACCATACCCAAGAAACGTCTCAATTGTTTAATAGTTTTAGGAGTAGGATAATTCAGCACTGGTGAAATTCTCTCTGAATCTGGTCTCAACCTCTCTCTATCTAGTTGGTATCCCAGGTAAGTTACACTTGAACAACAAAATCCACATTTTTCATTGTTCACAACTAGACCTGCACTCACTAATCTGTTAAACACAATCTCAATCCACTTAAAATGTTCTTCAAACGTTTTTGTCACGATAATGATATCATCTAGATATCCAAAGACATGTGGCTCGAATTCTGGACCGAATAAGGCGTCAACAAGCCTTTGGAAGGTCATTGGTGCGTTAGTTAGGCCAAATAGGAGACGTTTAAATTGGAATAGTCCCAATTCAGACACTGCAAATGTTGTATATTTACGACTTTCATGGTTCAGCATTATTTAGAAATACGCTTGCTCTAGATCTATTTTAGTAATATATCTTGCTTTTCTCAATTTATCTAAAATATAATCCATACTCTGCATTGGATAAGCATCAGGTTTAGTGACTTTATTCACATCTCGAAAATCCACACAAAACCTATACTTTCCTGACAATCACCGGCTCACTACTCCATTCACTCGCTGATTTCTTGATAATATTGTGCTCTAGCATTCTCTTGACCTCCTCTTGTACCACTTGAAGTTTGTATGGTGACATACGTCTTGGGCGTTGTTTAATCGGCCTAACTCCAGGCTCGATCTCTATATGATGCTCTATGAAGGCAGTGATTCCTGGTACTTTTGATGGTGTTGGTAAGATTTTCTTAGCTAGATCTTTTACTGTTTTCTCTTGATCTTCTGTGATCTCAACTATTTCAGCACACTCTCCAAAAATGACTGCCTTAACCTCGGAACGATGACTTGCAAATTTTCTCCACTCTCCATCTGGAACTCTCCATAAATCTTGACCTAGTTTTACTTCTAAGTCCCATTTTCGATGGAAATCCATACCAAGAATCATATCATGTTCCATTTGTCTTGCAACCTTGAGCTCCATGGGTTGAACGACTCCATCAACGTCTAATACGACCTCTAGTAAACCCAACAGTTTCGATGTGGCTCCTGTTATTGTCTTAATTGATTAGTTGCTAGGTTCTAATCTGTCTCGAAATTTCTCTCCAATCTTTGGCCCAACTAGTGTAATCATTACACCTGGGTCAAATAGAGCTAGGTATTTTTCTCCTCCTAACTCGAACTGTAAGAAATTTCTATTCTCTGACGTCGATCCTGCAACTTTTCTCTGCACATTCTCAGAATTTCTCTTCTCTGTCGTACTTGGTACGACTTATCCCCCTCCTGGACTGTTACAGGTGAAGCATCGTCTTCAACAGACTGATCAGGAACCACCTCAGGAACTAGAACACTGCTCCCAGCTGGGTTCGAAAAATTCAACTGCTGCACTAACTCTTTTACAGCTTCTCTTATATGCTCTTCAGATGTTGGATTTTCTTCATCATTCTGAGATATCTCATGATCCTGATTTATACTCTGAACAGGTTCTCCATCAGGTTGTCTCTCTCTCTTACTATTTCTAGTGTTGTTTCTCTTGTATCTCTCAATTCTGTCTCTGTTTCTCTTGTATCTCTTATTTCTGTCTCTGTTTCTCTTTGCTCTAAATTGGTATTCTCTTTATTAATTTTTTCGGTATCTCGATTCTCTATATTAATATTCTCTGTATCTTGATTCTCTATATTAATATTTTCTGTATCTCTCTTGGGTTTTCTCGTTTATATTGTCCGCCCTTTCTTCATTATTTAGGAGCATAGAGGGCGATCCTATGTTCCTGCTTGGCCGTTTTTCAAAAACCTACGAATGTGAACACAGTTCTTGCACGTATGCAGAGTTACACCCCTGGCTCCACACTTTTGGCAGCTAAGATTTAATGGTGCTCCACTGGCATTTTGACTCCCCTCTCGATTATTCGATGTTCTATTTGGACATTCAAATGAAGAGTGACCTATTTGAGAACACGAATAACATATGCGTTTTGTACACTGTAAAGCTCTATGTCCAACAGTATGGCACACATGACATTCACCATAAAAAACCGATGAATCTACTCTATTAGAAGGTCCATTTTTTCTTTGACCTTGATTTATGGTGCGTCTTTCTGTTCTCGACTGCCATTGGTTATTAGTTCTTTTGGACCTGGTCCCATTATTATTAAATCTTATCTCATTATTCTCAGTTGCTTGCGTAGACTGAGTATTATCATCTGCGTTCAGATCTACAGCTTCAGTCTGGACTTGCTGATTTGATGAAGCAGGCGATTTCTTCTTGTTATTCTTGTTTTTTCGAGGTGCTGGCTTTGGTAGTTTCGTATTCACTTGTCGTGAATTATCAGTCTCTTTCTCTTCTATATCATCTCTACACTCGACTCTACTAGCTGCTATTTTCGCACTCTTAGTATCTCGATGATAAGCAGCACCTGGAATCTTTGAATCCTCTTTCGTCGGAGGTGGAACATATTTTTGATCTAACTCTTTTTGTCTCTTCCACCGTTGTCCGTACTTCTCTAAATCATGGAAATCATATATCTTTTTAGTTGCCATATACCGTCGATATTCTGGCAATAGATTCCGTTATGCGATCTCGAGTTGTCTCCTAATTGATGGAGGATACTTAAAGTGGCATACAATATACTCAAAATTAGAGAGGTAAGTGGCTATCTTTTCTTCTTTTCCTCGAATTTTGTCTTCTAACTTATCTTAGATATCCTCCTCGTCCATCACTAGAATATATTGTCGTTTAAAGGCCTTCTTGAATCCTCTCTAATCTCGAATTCTCCTCTCAGCTGTTTCATACCAGCGACTTGCGTCTTCCAAAAATATGCAGTGTAGCACTTTCAACCAATCTTCATCTGAGTGATCAGTACTCTTCTTGCACTTCTCTAAACGTTTCAAAAAGCCTTCTGCATTCTCTCGACCCGAAAATTTCAGATGCCAAGATTCCAGAATTTTAACTAATTTTAAATTATCTTTGTCTTTCTTTTCCCTTCGAATCTTTTCTTGGCTCGAATAGGATAGTCAGACTAACTGACACTTGTTGAACTATTGCTACTACTACTACTGCTGCTCAGATCTCTTGACGTATTTTTGGAATGCTTATGATGTCTACTGGTATGACTTTTATATCTCTTACCACTCGATATTTCTTGAATACCACCATGAGTCGATCTTAACCTTGACGATTGGTTTGTAGATACTTGACTTCTCTTACTCTTTTCTGAGGATCGAGGATCAACTCTGTCAGATTTCTGACATTTATGACAGCAACTTGTTGGATCTTTCCGCATATCTTCCTTTCCTCTTGATTAGTTGTTTCTTTCTTGACTGGTTATCTCGTTTACTCGCTGTTGGTCTTAACTCCGCTCTTCAACTTTTCTACCTAACTCGTTTCTCGACTCATTTCCAGTAGGTTGAGTATTATCATTTTTATTATATTTTCTTCTCGTCAGATTTGCATCATATGACAACCTTGTTAGATCACTATATTTATTAATCCAATCCAAGATGGTATAGTCACTTATGGATAATGGATTGGATGCCTTTCTTCTAGTCAGAGTGGTTTTAGCAGGCAATCCCATTAAAGCATTATTTCCATATGTAGTAGATGTCATCTTGGGTAACGAATGGGTTGAATGCAAATCAGTACCACTTATAGCAAGCGTACTCGTTACTGTTGTAGTCGTTAATGCTACAGTGGTCACTACTGATGCCTGCGACGAGAAAGATGTCGTCGTCTTATTGTTCAACGGAGATAACCTCGTATCCTCTTTACTTAGAATTATAGACCTTCTAGTATCGTCGCCTCTAGCCCCCTCTGATTCTTTAGAGTCTTGTCCCGAAGCTGATACTATTTGAGGCTCCATCTGTATGTGTATGCCTGAATCACTCATATTAGGAAGCGAAGACTTTAATAGTGAACCACGTTCGTCAACTTGAGGAAACCACAGAACTCGATATACCCCAGCTTTTCGTAGCTCTATATAATCATTCTCAAAGAGTTTTCTCTGAGTGTTAAGATCAAATTCGTTCAACTCCTCATTTATTCTTTCAATAGGCCAGTCTCTGATATCCTTGTATAAATTTCTTAAAATCTCAGAACTACTAATCAGTCGCCTCAACTGCTCAGAATAATCTTTCATACGGTCAGTTAATGATAACCTTTTATATTTTACTCTTCTCCCTACTCGAATCTCGACAATCTTGACTTTTCTTGAATATCTATTTTATTATTTGCTAGAAAGTTCTTAAAAAAGGAAACAAGAATGAGCAGAAACTAAAGAAATTTAGAGCAAAATAAACTAACCACCTCTAGAAACTTCAAATAGAGGTGTAATTAGCGAAGGTACACGTTCCGCAGGCAAAAAGAATGGCTCGATAAATTCTTTTCTTATTATAATGAATAAAAAAAAATTATCTCACTAATAACAGGCAATTAAGGCAACTCAAATCTTGGAACTGGGAAGAATCCATTCTCTTTTGGGTATTCAAAAGGGGCTTAGTTATTTTGAGGTCATAGGCTAATAGAAAGGTTACGGCTAATAGACATTCACATGCTAAAAATCGCTTATAATATATACACTCATCTCTAACCTATCTCCACACAGCATGAAATAAATAATATACAATATATATATATATATATATATATATATAGAATAAATATTTAAAATATGTCAAACTATACAAATTTATACCCTGGCGATTACCATTTTATTTTTATTTTTATCTATAAGGAAAAATAAAAAAAATCTTGCTCATAAAATGAGACTAAAATCTCCTTCCTCTCCATCCCTTCTTTAATCAATTATGCCACAAATAAAATAATGGTTTATTGGTTATTAATCCTTTTCGTAATTGTTATTTGTCAATTACAAAGGATGTTGACTTATAACCAACCAACACCTTTCCTTTTGGCGGCTTCTTTGATGTTGGCGCCCTCTATTTCTCATGCGCTCCATTTAAATTTATATTTAGAATGCTCTATATACTAAGTCTTGATAATTCTGCATGCAATTGTATCACTATCTCTCTCCAGCGCTCGATTTCTTCTATCTTCTATCACTGTCGCTCTCGATTTCACGTATCTTCATATATAAGACTTACACTGCTCGATATTTTTACGATTGTCCATGTATATATTTATTCTACTGCTATTTCTACAATAACCCATGTATATATGAGCCTGATGTATAAGCTATAGCTGGCTTCTCTTTTTCGCTGGTCCTTTACTCTTCTTACGCATGACTCGATTTCCTTTCTCTTTCTTTCTACCGTTGCCTACTTATATCAATTCTGTCATCGATCGGAAATTTCCGTCGTGAGTCGGTCACTTTCATCCTTACTGACGCTTCCTCTTTACGCTTGAGCACGTGTTTCTAATGTTGCGCGTCGTTTCCTGGTTTCGCTCGTCATCGCGTACCGCGAGTGTATTGTGTGTATGTACCTATACACCGAGTGCGTGTGTGAGTGTAAGTATACAGGTGATAGTGCCATGGCGTGCACGTCGTTATTAAGAACATAAGATGGCGACGCACAAGAGCACTATCACAGGTTATGCTTATATGTGTGTTCTTTTTTTTTCATATGTTGTGTGCACTAGTGTTATAACGTTACAGCCTTCATCGTAGCTTAACTTCCAGTGCACCATGAAAAACTGATAGTGAGTGTAGTTTTTCCTTTACCACGTGTTCTGATTTGAGGTCAAGTTCCCCTTTCTCTCTGTCTCTCTCTACCGGTAAATCGTCTGCTCTTAGTAATTCTCATGTTCCTCAAAACAAACAAAAATACAGCGGATTTATTTATTTAATTATGTTAATTAATGATCAGTTTAGTGAGTGTATCTCAGCTTATCTTTCTCTCTTATTCTCTCGAATAAATCATCTATTGAGATGCAATAAATGCATTACAATCTATGTAATATATGAGAAGCCGTTGCTGAAATTCAATATTTATTTAAATACAAATTTAAATTTTCTGATTACCCTTCGTTTATCGATGTTTTCTGTTATTTTAAAAATGTTTTTCACATTAAAATTTTAGGAGTTCAATTTTAGAAAGAAAATAAAAATATATTTAATGAGGAAAAATTTTTTTTGCATGAAAAACAAAGAAAAGTAAGAAAAAAACGAGATAACAATTTTTATTATTACTATTAAAATCTTTGCAATTATTAATAATCATTTTTTTATTTATTGAAACTTAAAATTAATTATAATAATTACTTAAAATATAGAAACAATAAAATTTTCAATTTAACTTGTCTCCAGGTTCCAAATGTAATAATTACGAGAAATAATAAGGTAAGTTCATTTACAACATTTACGTAAATTCGCGCGCATTTTGTAAATATTGATCGTAATGAAACTCATGATATCTCATATTAAAGTTCTTCCTTTTAGCTTTAAAATGAGACATTACAAGTCTAGAAAAATTGATTTAGTGAGCCACAACAATTATTTGCGTTTAAGGTGTCCGTATTAGGTACAGTTGTTTTAACTTAAATATACCCTATTTTGAAAAACTATTTGCACCAATATTAATAAGTTTTCAAGGTACCCCAGATTAAAAAAAACATCAAAATTGGTCTATTATTTACGGAGATACTGTTAATTTTCACGAATTTTATTGGAACAGGGTCCTTTGTTAACTTTCCTAACGCGCAAAGATAAGCATTCCCACCACGACTCCGACTTCGACTTTATTATTTGTATGTTATTATTATTTTAGTTTTAATGATAAAGAGTCGCATTTGAAAAAATTTAATCATAGATTTTTAAAATATAAGTCTTCAACTAAAAAATGACGCTTGATTTGTTTCTTAATTGTTATAAATAAAGTGGATATGATTTTTAAAAAAAATCTTATCTCGGCTCCTATTGGCTTTAGGGAGTTCTTTTTTTTTAAATCTTCTTTTCGAACATAGCTATAAGAATATTCAAATAGCAAATTCGTAGAAGTTTGTTTTTTTGGCTTTTTTGCAATAACTAATTGATAAAAATAATTGCGGCAGCACTTGAATTGTAGGTTTTTTTTAATTCTCTTATACTTTTATTAATTACTTTTTTTGCTAAAATGCATAGGTTGCTTCAGAGAATGAAAAAAGCTGTTTTGGCCATTTTTGCCGCCTCCTGGAGCATTTTCTGCCATTTTTTTTGGTTACATTTTATATAGGATATGTTTTTTTATCGCTTATAACAACTTTATATAGATTTCATGAAGCCCCCGAATAATGTCTATAATAGCCTTTTTTTTGCTCTATTGATTGGACTATTAACATTCCTTTAATAATTTAGATAAAGAATTTTCAATTTATTTTAGAGATTTTTACCAAATTAATTCTTTAAACGTGGAAAATTAAATAATGCTCTAAATATATTTAATTCTGTATTTTAGCATCTTTTAAATTATGTAAAATAAAATATAAAAAAAAAATATTTATAATGTATTTAATATTATATTTTTGGAAAAGTTGCGCAATTAGTTGCGCAAAACGTTGCATCACTTTTGGTTCGATAAAGCGACACGAAAATTCATATGAAATGTGACGCAAAAAGTGACGCAAAATATTGCATCGTAAGTTCCGCGCTCATTTTCAGAAGGGACTGGGTATATTATCGAAAACGAGGTTCTGAAGTGATTTTTTCTGATAGTTTTGATGATCTTCAACCCCTCCATGGATGTCATGTTATATTTTAACGTCAAAGAAGTGGAATACAACTATTAAAGATATCAGAATATTGACTGATTTATTTGTGGTCATCTTTGTATTCAATTCTTGTGTGAAAGACTATGAAAGAAGAGTTAGCAGACAAATAGGATCATTCTCATTCAAACAGTCATGGAAGATAGTTATACTTTAAGAGTGGGCCGTATAGCTTTGTTCTTGTCTAATCTAAATTTTCGTTATAATTAATAAATTAAATATGTATATACAAATGTAGGGGCTGAGCGCTGTAAAGCAAAAAACGGGCAAAGGATTCTATTCCTTAAGAAAATATAAAATTTTCATCATTTTTCGAGTATTGTCTAAAACGAAAAAAAACAGTTGAACTTGACTTCATTTTTTCGAAAATTTTGATTAGACGAGGACAGAGCTATACGGCCGACTCTTAAGTCTTGCAGGCAAATCTTTTGTTTTAGAAGCACAATATTTTGCTTCAATAGAACTTCCTCAGCATATGATTTGTATTTAAACAATTTTTATGTATATTGGAACTTCAATTAATCCTTTGTTTTCAAATATATAATAACTAAATTTTAAACAGAACTGCAATATAAAAATTTATGAATTAAGGCAATTTTTTTGACATTAAAATTAGTTAATTTATACATATTCATATAATATATGAAAATTTAAGCGAGCGACGCTAGGAGTGAGGTAAATGAAGCTCGTAAAAGAATTTAAAGGAATTTTTATTACGAGGTAATTCTTCATGTCTTCTTTACATTGGACTTTCGAAAAGTTGAAGAACCTATCAAAATATTTGCAGAAAGATTCATTTTTTTCTTTTGTATCTTTTGTTGTTTGAGTCTCAGTTTTGTTAGTATTCTGTCGAACTCCTCTTTTGCTTTTCTTTTTGCTTTTTCTTTAATTAATTCTTCCTCCCTGTCTTCTTCAATGCTCATCGTTTGTGTTTCTTCGGTCATTGTCTTTATTGTTTTCTTAAAAGTATTTACAGGTATAGGTATTGGGTTCATGCCTATTTTCCTCTCATAGTCAGGATCACGTGCTTTACCTGCTATAGATCTCCTGTTCGATATTTTTGCTTTTTTATGAGCACGGGCCGTGATTATTCTTTCGTCTTTACCCGCTTTACCAGGTGCCGAAGCAGTGGTGGATTTCGAAAATGCTTTTATCGTATTAGTCAGCCAACTTAAGAGTATATACTATAGAATAATAGATTCTGCTGTTACTCTGATTCTATTGTATATCTGAAGTTGGCTAATAGGTATCATAATATATAGATATACATAGATGTATAACGCATCCTCGTAATCCATCACTGTGCAGTCCATTTGTTTTTTGATTTTATGTTCGAAGGGTGGCACATGATGCCTACTTCCGACATTATCTCTTGCTGTCCTTGAAATCTGCTAGGGTTTTGAGGTTTTATAACTCTATACCCTTCCCAGATCTCTTCGTTGAGATCATCTCCATAATTTGTTATGTCTAGGACATCGTCTTCGTATAACTTAGCCATTTTTCACTTTAAACACACACGCTCTCGACGTTATTTTACCACAAGCAAAGGGGAAAGAAAATTTAAATTATTTTTCACTTGAAGAAATTTTAAGGTGTTTTAGAAGGGCTGCTTGAAGAACGTAGTTATTCTTTTGAATATTCAAATCAAACTGATCCAGGCTTCCTAATTTGTTGAATTATTTCATTTTATTGCTCAAGGGAATTTATTCGTCGTCTTTGTTTACTATGTTTTTATCTCTTTTTCTCTTATAGGCCTTTATATCCGAGATGTGGAACTGGCCTTTTTCAATATGATTTATTGGGTCTATTAAGAAATATGTCGAATTATCGATTTTTCATTGGATTCTATATGGGCCTTCGTACAAATTGCAGAATTTAGATATTTCGCGGTTTTCTAAGTTAGATAACTTGTTAGATTTTAGTAGCACTTCATCGTTTATTGTAAATTCGATAACTCTGTGCTTATTTTTTTTTCATTGTATTTATCTGCGACTTTTTTCCCTTTTTTTTATTATATTTTCTTTTGACAAGGTAATTTTTTCTTTATATGGTTTACCTATTTCCTCGTTATTTTTTGTTTTTATATATTTTCTCCATTTTCTCTCCGGTTTTTTGTTGAAATGGAGTTCTATTGGAGTGAATTCTGTTGTACAATGAAGGGTTTCATTCATTATTTCTTGAATTATTGGTACGTATTTAACCCAGCTTGTATGCTTTTTGTTTGTAAAGGTTTCAAAAAATCTTCCTCGTTTTTTATTGACCCTTTCAACAATGTTGCTTTGGGGATGGCGTATTAAAGAAAATACCGCCTTTTTTCCATTTTTTTAAATTTTCTAGGTAGATTTTGGCAATGAATTGTGATCCATGATCACAGATTACTCTTTTAGGTTTGCTATATTTTGGTATATAATCATCAAAAATTTTTTTAATTACTATTTTTGTATTGGACCTTTTTACGGGGTATAATGCCACGTATTTGCTAAATGCGTCAACTGTCACGAATATATGTATTGCTCCTCCAGTTGACGTTGGCAACGGCCCTAAAAAATCTACAGATAATAATTCATTTTTATTTTCTGCTACGATATTTCGCATAGGAGCTAGATTTGGTCTGTTGTTTGACTTTGTTCTTTGGCATGAGTCACAAGTTGACAATATTTTACATAATACGTTTCTAATGTTTTTTATTTAAAAATCCTCTTCAATCATAAATTGTAGCTTTTTTGGTCCGATGTGTCCATAGAGCTCATGTATTTCCATTATGAAATCTTTTATGATTGAGGATGGTAGCATGATTCTGTATCCATCTTTCGATTTTTTATGCACTATATTATTTATAACTGCATATTTGCGAGTGTCGTTCGTGTGACTTTGTGCTTCTTGTGCTTTCAGTTAGCTTATTACTTTGTCTGCTTCTTGTAAGCTTGCAATGTTTTTAAGCTGTTTATTAGTCTCTTACTCATGCCATTTCGTGCTAGTTCAGCTATCATAAGCTCTGAAGGTGGCAATCGAAAGTTTGAGTAAAAATTAGGATGCCTAGATAAGAGATCGGGTACTACGTAGGTTTTTCCTTCGTGCATAAATGCAGAATATTATTTTAAATTTTCTTTGAGAGGAATTTGCCAAAAACTGCTTGTGAGGTCTAGGTTTGAAATTACATTCGTTTCATTACATTCTTGTTATTACAAGAATTATTATTCTTTGATTTTTTGGGGGGACTCATAATCCATTTCTAATTTTTCATTGAGTTTTCTTGCATCCAGGCAGATTCTTACTGATCCATTTTTCTTTATGACGAGGACGATAGGGCTGATATACGTGCTATTTGATTTTCTAATTATTTTGCATTCAAGCATTTTATTTATTTCCTCTCTCACCTTATCTTTGTGGTTTAGAGGTATTGGATAAGGTTTTACAAAGAACGTAGTACTATTTTTTAATTTTAGTTTATACTCAAATAACTGCAGTAACCCTGGTCTTTATTTAAAGATTTATTTATAATTATAAATTAAGTTTTTCAACTTTTCTATGCTTTCTCTTTGTGCTCAGCACGTTTCGAGATTTTTTTCTATTTCTTCAGAGGTTATCTTATACTGATTTGTCATATCTTCTGAGCCCTCTGAGAAATTCTGGAGATGCTGATTTCTCCCAGATAATTACTTCCTAGATCATTTTGATCAGAAAAAAGGTCAGCTTCATCGATTGTTTCGATCTTATGATGAGATGCATTATCTTCATAAAAAGCCAAGTTATTATACGTCAGGCATATGTATGTCTCTTTTTCTTTAAACGATATCATTTCTTTGATTATATCTATTAGAAACCCAAATTCTTTTTGTGCATCAATCCCCAAGATACAATCAATTATTAAAAATATTATGCCTCTTTTTGCATTTTTTTATATTTACTTCAGCCATAATTCGTTTTTTTAATCTAGTTGATTTTTCACCAACTGCTCCCCTTATTATTTTTCCTACTATTGGGGGTGTTGGGCATTCTTTTAATTTTTCATGATTCGTGTTATAAAAATTCTCTGAGATACAGGTGATCTGGCTCCTTGTATCAACTAATGAGCGTTTCCCTGCTTATTTGATGGCGCAGGCTCTATGACCATTATGTCATCATCTGCATTAGGCATCTTCTTATTTTTTAACATGTCAGCCCTCTGTAGCACTGCTACGTTTTTTATGTTTCCCTTTAGCCATTTTTGGTTTACGTTCTTATTTTGGTTTTTAATGTAGTCTATTGGAAAATTTTCCTGATTGATAGGTTTTCTGCTATTTGCTTGAGAATTTTTATTCGTCTGCTGCTCGTTACCTGTATATTTATTATATACTTTTTGTTCTGACGTGTTACATCTAGCTTCTAGTTGTCACTTGGTGACTTTCTGATGCTCAGAGTCTTTCATTGAGAGGAGATCTAAAAATTCGTTGATTCCAATGATTTTTTGTGCTCTTACAGCGAACTTCATGTCTAAATCGTGGTGACTAGCGAGCTTCCGAATTAGCTCTTTTTCGGAGTAGGATCCAGTCATCTTAGCTTTGCTTATCAAGTTAGTCGTGTATTTGACTCTTGATAGTTTCCCATTTGGGCTATATTTGCCTGATTCGATGTTTTTTTTATCTCATCTTGCATAACATCGTTTACGAATCTTTCTTTGAATTCATTTTCGAAGTCATTGAACGACGTTATAATCTCTTCTATAAAGAATTTGATAGAGCATAGAGCATTTCTGTTCCTTCTGACTCTGTTATTTCGATATATCTTTTTATATTCCTTAGGTATTTCATTGGAGACTCTAGCTCGTCTAATTTAAACTTTGGTGGCGTTATCTTTTCAACTCGTCACAACATCAATTCCAACTCGTATTTACTGTTGACTCCTCCCATTTATTTTCTGTATCTTCTTCATTTTTATCAGGTGTTTGTTTTACGAGAATTCCAACTCGTATTTATTGTTGACTCCTTCCATTTATTTTCAGTATCTTCTTCATTTTTATCAGGTGACAAGGATCTGCTTCTTGTGGAGCTCCTCAAGTGCCTGTTCTCACTAAACCTGGCTCTTGAGCTTCTCTGCAGCTTTTCAATTTTTGTCTCCAGTGCCTTGTAGTTTTGAGTACTAGTGGTTGAAGCACGCAAGTCCTTAGCATGATCAGTAAGAACCATATCAATTTTATCCACATCTTTTATATTTTTCAAACACATCTGTTGTAGCGTTTCATTTTGGTTTCTGAGAAATTCTATTTTTTGATCTTTTTTCTGCCAGTCATTTTCAATATTGGTAATACGTTGCTGGGCCTTGTCAATTTGCTGCACATACATTTTTTCTTCTGCTTTCAACTGTTCAGAAAGGTACGCAGAAATCTGTGCTTGTATTTTCTCGAAGATTTTACTTGCCATTCTTTCTTCAGTCTCATCGTTTGTACTTCTTATCGTAGTTGTTAATTTCTCTACGTTCTTTTCTGCAGTGATTAAATCATTGCGACATTGAGACACGTTAGATAGAAGAGTTTTTACTTCCTTTAGGTGTTTGGATCTTTTCGCGTCTTGGTTTTTTTCAAAACTTTCAAAAAAAATTCATAAAATATTTTACTTATGTTTAAGGCTAAAATAATTTTATTATTTCTATTTTCTTCACACAAAAAAAAATTAATAAAAATTTTATCTGATTCATACTCAAACATAAAGTTTTGTATTTTATTTTTCCTTTAAGCATACAAAATTTTTGATTTTCAAAAGAATGTTGGTTTTTGTTCAATCATAATAAAATTTTTCTTTTTAAATTTTTTCACACATAAGAAATTTTTTTATATTCTCTTTCAAACATTAAAATTCATAAAAAAAACTGTATTCAAGATAAATCTCTTTGATTTTTATTCGAAATAAATTTTTATTCTTATTCTCTATTAAGGGAAAAGATCTTTAATTAAAGAATATTCAGTTTTATTATTTCTTATTCTTTAAAGTATGAAATTTTTATTTTATTGACATTTGCATTCAAGCTAAAAATTTATCATTACTCACGTAAAATAATATTTTGCTTGTATGCATACATATTTATGTGTATTCTTTTAATTAGACATACACAGCGGTTTTAAATTTTCCTCACGAGCGTTACGTGCATATTTATATACATACGTGTAAATATATTTTATGTGTATGTATGTAAATATATGTGTGTAAAAACACACTTCAGTTTAGGTTAAAAATTAAACATGACGTCAACTCCTACTGCCATCTTTATTTCGTCAGATCACTAGCGCACGTTAAAACTTGCTTTGAGCGTTAGCTCATTTATCGAAATTCATGTCCAAATACAAAATTTCCTCAAAATTTCAACTAACCATACATTGCCGCATGTATGCATAAAATTATTCTTTTTCAAGCTTGACGAAATTTTCCTTCAAGCTAGATGAGATCGCATCGCATTTTTCCTTTAATTAATATATGCAACGCTCACGATATAACAAATAAATGTTCTTATCTCTCACGTCAAATACCTAAAATCTCGTCTCAAACCTTTCGCACGCACTCACAGAGTTGAGGAAAGAAAATCCAACCAAACGTACGAAATAATTTTCCTATTTCTTGTTCTAAAGCATTTGAATTTTCTTTGTCACAACAAAATACACACATTCATAAGAAAAAAACACTTGAACATATTTTTCACTTTAACAAAAATTCATGAGAAAAATAATACTTAAACATATTTTTCTCTTTCACAAAAACAAACTAAAATATTCAACAATTTATTTATTTACAAATAGAAACCCTTTTCTTTTTCAACCAATCACGCAGTGGTAGCATACTGGGGACATAACATATTGAGGATATCTTTACAGGAAAGGCATTTATAAATGATTAAACTCAATTTCAACTGCAATAGAAATGAATTATTATTTATTATTACAATAACACATCTATATATCGACGGTGGCTACGAAAACAAACAGATGAAAAGAGCCGCGAAAAAAACACGTCGAAATTGTACCGCGAAAAAAATACATTTCCAAAAGTCCGGCGAAAAAAAACACATCTTCAAAAGTGCGGCGAAGAAAAGCACATTTTCAAAAGTGCGGCAAAGAAAAACACATCTTTAAAAATGTGGCGAAGAAAAACACATGTTCAAAAGTGCGGCGAAAAAAACACCCCTTGAAAACAGGGTGATGATTTTCAAAAAGGGTGTTTTTCTTCGCCGCACTTTTAAAGATGTGTTTTTTTTCGTCGCACTTTGGAAATGTGTTTTTTTTGCGTCGCACTTTTGGGGATTTGTTTTTTATCGTAGTCAATTACTGAGCTGTAATTGTTTTCGTAGCCACCGTTGATATGCACACTGTCAAACTTTTTATTTCATCCCTATTATAAAAGAACTATTGTATATGTGTCTTCGTATATGATACCCGATTGACTGAGTGGCACTGCGCGCAATACTTTATTCCCTTGCTAACATATAGAGTAAAGAAGAGGAGATTTCACTATGCTAAAAGTGACATGAGACGATTCTAGACTCAATATGTACCATAAAATATTTATGAACATTTCGTCTGCATTTTGTCAGTAATAACAAATCAACATGATTTTCCATTGATATTTACGTAGATGTCCATAAATATAATAAATCTTTTTTTTCTTCAAGCCCTAAGTTTTTAGCCTTTTGCGTTTTTCAAAACTCCATTTTTCATACACAAACGATATTGTTCATAGGTGTACTTATAATTTAAGCGAAAAATTATAAAAAATATACAGAATCAAACATCTATCAAAAAATGACTTTATAAAATGAGGCACATAATTATGTTGCTCTAAAATGTGAAAAATAATAACAGATGATTTTCAAAATTATTTTATAATTTTGTTAAATTTATATTGAATCGATTGAATTCAAGCTTTGTAATTGCAACAAAAACGTAATTTGAAATATAATTTAACTAATTTTCGTCTATACATTTTAAGGACTATGCTATTATCAAGTGGAGATGATTCGTGGGCAACTGGTAATGCGGAGAAACTAAGATTGAGTCGAGAGGAGGATCTTTACAAACAAGAAATTTTATGGCTTGAAAAGGATCTTACGTGAGTCCTAAATTTTTACATTGCACTTTTTGAATCTTTCGAATAATAGTTTTTAATCTTTAATAACTTCATTTTAATTAGTGGATTGGAAACTACTGTGGAAGAATTACGAGGAAACGTAATAAATAGAAAAACAAGAGTTAATATGTCTGATGTTGAAAATATGGCCTTAATACTCAATAAAGCAAGGTGTTATCATTTCAAGTTTATCTGTTAAATATTTGCTTATATTAATACTGAAAAATTAAAACGAAATTTTTTTTACATGCAGCAAAACGGTTGCGGACTTGAAACTTCGCTTCCCTAATCTACAGCAAGGTATGAAAGGCTTGTTAAGTTCTGAAATGGAAAAGGTAATGCGAGATGAGAAATTTTTAAAAGAAGAACCAGACAGACTTGAATCAGCGCTAAAACGATGTAAAAAGTTGACTGGCACTCTTGTCACTCTTAAACGGTACAAATATAATGAAGAATATAAAATTCAACTAAATGTTTAACAAAAATTGAATTTATATTAATAATAATAAATATATTTTTCATCGTATTTGACAGCCTAGCTTCTGTGCAGGAGCAACGCTTGCCTAACTCAGGAAGTATTGACGGAGATGAAACCACTTCTATTACAACGACTTCCGGTCAAAATACTAAGGTAAAGATCTTTAAAACTCAAGCCTGACAGGATTGCAGAATTTATGATCTTCTTTTTATTATTTATTTTCCAGTCTATTTTTATAATCGTCTGTTTCGAGTTAAACATAAACTTTTTCCATCTGTAACAGTTTATTTACTAAATTCCTAGCTTAATTAAGACTTAATGCATTCAGGACTCACTTTGAAGGCATTCAAGCATTTAAGTTGAATTGAACAATTATTAAAGCATAATAATACAGGGTATTGATGAAGAAACTTTATTATTCAGAACAAAATATGTTGAATGAAAAATCAGATTCTGCAAATTTAAATACTTTGTGTCTTGTTTAAATAACTGTTCTTATGAATCGAACGCAAATGGTATCAATAATCGATAGGGAAGGCAAAATAAACATAAATTAATACTAATCCAGTAGTAGAAGCTATTGAAATAAGTATTCAATTAGTCGAAAACAAAGTGCTGAATAAACAAATCTTATATCGAAAATTACATCGAATATCAACAAAATATCTTTTATTCCTACCCCAACGGTAATGGTCACTTTATTAACTATAAAAGTGGGCCAAAAGTAAGATATAACTGACTTCTAAAATATTAGCGGGAGTATAGTATATTATTCACCTAGGGAGGAAAAACAAAAAAATGTCTTAAATCGTATGTAAATTATCACCCGAGCCGGAGGCAAGAGTGATAAACATACGATTTGAGGCATTTTTCATTTACTCCTGTAATGAATATACGATTTTTTTACACGAGACACGAATAGTGGGTGCTTTCATTCTTGCCGGTAGGAAGAGAAGTACCCACTTTTCGCGCAGAGTGTAAAAAAAGTATTTTATTCACGCTAAATAAGAAGTTTATGAATTCAAATAATTTTCCTTAGAACTTTTGAAAAAATTATAAAATAGACTAAAAAAATTAAAAAAAAAAAACTAAATTTCTATAAAATTTTATTATTAAATTTTAAAAATAATTTAAATATAACAGGAATTTTTTTTTAAAACATATTTATTTGACATTTAAATTCAACAATTATAATATTTGATTATTTAATTATTGACAGTATTAATTAAAATTTTTTATAAAATATATAAAACTTTAAAAATACAAATTTAAATTCATCACAGTTACTTTACACTTGACGTTTTAAATATTTTATTCATAAAAATAAATATACTTCAATTGAGCCCGCTTTCTTGCAGTTAATAAACTGGCTACGATTGGGGTAGGAATAAAGTAAAATATGCAGCACAAGAGTAATGTCTACTTCTCCCTTAAAAATTTACTCTCCTCGCTTTGCTTCGCTACGCTCGGATCGCAAACTTCCCCTCGAGAGAAATATAAGAAGGAAAAACATAAATTCACAGATGCCATAATAATAAAACATAATCACATTTCCAGTAAATTTGGAAATAAAAGAAAAGTATAAATACATATATATTTGAAATATTTATTCCATCACATGTTACATTGCAGTTTATTTTTCTGATAGAAAATCGATGTTCTGTTATAGTTCGATTTCATTCATACTTCTTTATTCGTTTGCAACGAAATGGAATAAATAAAAGTTTAGTTATTTTTACAATTAAAATATGGATAGAGAAAAGTATTAATATCATTTCCTAATATTAACTCAGAACAACTCGTAGAAAAATACGCATTTTAAATACTTAATTTTATTCTGTTGCCATCATTACTAATTAATATCGGTTTACAGTTACGTATCACATATTACTTGAAACGAAAAGGAATTTTAATGGAAAGTTTAATTGTGAATAGTTAGATTATAATAGTTTCAGGCTATACTAATTTTCTGAACTCATTAGAAAAGATTATTAATATATGTAAATAATCAGTATTAATTTCACGAAAATTTCTCAAAAAAATGCTCTAGAATATATCCAGCTAGAAATATTAATAGACAAAATCTGTTTGGAATGGTCAATAGATAAAAATGTTTGATACTTTAATAGACAAAATGTCTTCAAAGAATTTAACAAAAATATGTCTGTTAAGTTTTGACTTATAAGTTACAGACATCGTATGTCAATGGACCATAACTTTTTCGACTTACTTTGATTACGTTATAGATATGTATCAGAGTTCAGACTTTTGAATAAGCACGAGAAAGTTTAATGTATATATAACTTGAAATGTATTCGTTATATGCCCTGGTAGAATTTAAAACATTTTAAATGGACTCGAAACTAGGAAATAGGAATTAAAAATGGGCAAAAATGTTTATATTTTAAATATATGAAAACTATCAAAGAATTAATCAATTCTTATGTCAAAAAAATATTGTGACGATTACTCTGTCGGGATGTCAAAAGATCGTGATTAACGTATATTCCTAACCTATAAAAAGTGATAATTTGTTTATTTGAGTCGAAAATTTGCACTTTGACATATTAAAAATAAGTTTTATAAATGCTTTTTTTATTTAAACAAATTTTAAAAAGTAATAATTAAGTATTACGTAGTATTAGAATTAAATAAAACGAGTGCTAAATAAGTTTATAAGTATCGTTAAAATATCTAAAGATGACATGCAAACATTGTTTCTAAAACTATTTCATTAAATATTCACTTTACAACTGCTTCAAACGTACGGAGATAGTTTTTTCTCAACAAATGTGATACGCACAGCACTATGAAAAGTGATGCCTTTGCTTCATAAACACGGAAATTATACATAATGTGTACTGCTTGTCTTCGTACGGTAAGCGTGATATACCGAAAAACTTTCTGCACAAACGCAATTCGGTATCAATTGTGCTTGTTTCAAAAATATCGTATATGCATGTCTCTTTGCGTCTTTTTTGTTGTTACTTGTCTCTTCACCGTATTTAAAGGTTATAATAGAGTACAAGAGATTAATATTATTTCGCAGGTTATTTTAATATTGTCTCAAACTTATTTTATTTCTAGCCAAGTTTAATGGTGAATTAATACCTTTTAATTATCTAAGAATTTGCAATCCAGTAAATGCCGGTAAAGTGGGAAAAAAAGCGTTACATCGATAGCTAAGAACTAGGAATTTAAACAAGCTTGTTTCTAGCATATGCGCAGTTTAAATGACTAAGAAATAGCTTGGAAATGGAATCAGATTCTACCAGGGTGCATATGAAAAATTTCCAAGTGTTTTTATAATAGTATCTGAACGTAAGAAATATTAGCTTCCTCTAACTCTAAAGCAGAAAATTGAAATATTGATTTTAAATTGAAATTAGTTATTTTCTTTTTGGGATATGGTCAGGTATTATTGATTTAGTATTAAGATTATTAATTTGAATAGAGTAAGCTACATGTAGATCTTTAATTAGAAAGGATAAGGTTTATGAGGCAATTGTTATATCTCATAAATTTGTAATGATTTTTCTAAAAGCCTATAATTATAGAAGGGTTTGGATATTATTTTGTTCCAATTACATCCCATTTTCTGATGTTACTTTTTCTCGAATAAACATTATAAAATTTTGATAACTTTCTTCTAAATTAATGTAAGCAATTTCATGAATATACGTTGGATCAGTAACAGGAACTGAATAAACAGTTTATTACTAAATTTATCTAACAGGGGACTTTTTGTAGGATCATCAATTTTTTCTCCTTAATTGCTGGGATTTCTTCAATGATATAGCTCCTCTAAAATTTTTAGATTTTAAGCTATGAATTTTGCATATGTGAGTTTTAGTAGACTCTGTAACAGGAAAATTATATTCCCTTTGCCTCTGATAACTAGTTGTCATTCCCAAAATTTAATAACTTATTGATTTTAATTTGTCATTTTGTCACAACCCTGAATTAAAAATGTTGAAAACATCTACAATCAACTCTCTTGGGTCAATCCACGTCAGGTTTCCATAGGGAACATTGACATAAATGTTCGTTGAAACCAGTGTAAAATAATTTATCTTATGTATCCAGGCAACGCAATGAGTAAATAAGAACATTAATTTAACGCTGCTGAATAAATGCTGAAGAATAAATAATTTTCACTCTCTATTTACGGTATGAGATTTAACAACTTTTGACCCCGACAATCTCTCAAAAAAATATTTAATTGTAAATCATGTAAAAAGTGTAAATTTTAGTCTCAGATCAATTAATAAAACCAGCATGATTATTCCCTGCTCCTAGCGTCGTTTGGTTTTACTATCGATTTAATTTATATATATATATATATACAGTACCGTGCAATAATTCTGAGCAGGTTATCAAATTTTTGCTCCGACTTTGAAAAAGCATATCTTCTTCAATTTTCATCCTAGAAAAAGTTTAAAAAAACATTTTAAAGTATTCGTTAAATGCTTTCTTTTTAGCTTACTTACATTTTTTTAACGATATTTAAAAAAAAATAATTACTTTGGCAATTTTGAAATTTTTCTCATTTTTGCATTTTTCTTTAATCAGCTGTAGTTTTTTAAATAATTGAGCTAGAAAAAATTTGAAAAAAGATTTGGAAAAGGCTTTAAAAATGCTATTTGAAGCTATTTTTACAAAAATTTTTTAATTATTTTTTGTCAAGTTTTAAGCATATAAAGTTATCGATCTAATACTTTTGCAGTTGTAAAAAACACTTGAATAGCAAGTAGAAAATAATCTCTGGTGAAGTAGTGATTTAATTTTAGTAGGAAATTATAACTATTCATTATCAATAATAAAACATAATAAAGTATGAAACAACAAAAAGATTTATTTTGCAAAAATTATATCATAGAAATCAAAAGTTAAGCTGAAATTGGGTCTAATGTTTATTACGCTACAACTTTGGGAAAAAATAATATTTTGACATGCTATAACTACTATTTCGAAAGAATTTGAGCTCAGCTTTCATTTAAAAAAGTTTCAAGCTCCTAGCTATCAATCCTAAGGAACTACATGCGTTTGAAAATCTAGTAACTTTTTTAGTGATTTTCTTTAATTGCCTGTAACTAGGGAAATATTGAGCGTTGGGATCTAAAATTCTGTTTTCTTTCGTATTTTGACATCTGAAAACTTATTCCAATGTTTGAGCAAAATCCGTGTTTCGGAGATCTGATACTCTCCTAGTTAGTTATAAGGACAACGTTTCATTCAAGTCTGTTGATTTAGGACTTATCAGAAAGGCTTTCAAAACTATTCTAAACAAACTGTTCCTTAGCCGTTTATACTTGCTTTTTATTTATTTTCATTAATTATACGATATGTTGATGAAATTCTAAAAGCTTCTTTAAACACAAGTTTTGTGACTGTATAATTATAATCTGTTAAATTTAAGGATAATTTGTGTGCAGTCATGTATGATATATTTCTGATTTGAAATTGATCATCCTGCTTTTGTTCACTGCACTTGCTTTAACGGCAATACTACAAAATTGGTATATTGTAAGTTCAACATATGTAAACATAAATAAATAAACTTGTTCAATTTTCGATGACAAACGTTATTTTAATTTATTTTTACAACTCTAGCTTGATTTTAATTAAAGTTTCTTTTAAACTTACTTTGATATCATCTTTTCTATTTGTTGATCAGTTGTAATTGACATTTTTAATTTTTTTTTCTTAACTTCCTCCAAACTTGGTGTGCACGATCCTGTAAACATAAAATACTTTACGCGTAATTGTTAATACTTAGACTTGAATACAAAGATGAAACTATCAGTGTTATAAGCATCTGAATGTATCATTTTTCTTAATAGGTTTAAAATATATCTGAGCGGTTTCTTAAAAGCTTAGGTCAGGGACACACTAAATACTGAGAAATCAATTGTATAATGTACAATAATTCCATACATGTATACACAAAGACCCAAATTCATAGTCGTGTCTTGAGTATTAAGTATGACCTAAAACTTAAATATCGTTACTTGAGTATCAGCCTTTACTTCAATCGAATGCTACATGAAGAGATTATCACAGTAAGTTATGAATCAAAATCACACAGATAAGATACTCGTTGGTAAAGATGTTACACTCAATTGAAGTAACAGCTGTTGCTCAAGTAACGATACTCAAATTTTAAGTCATACTCAATGCTCAAGACACGACTATGAATTGAATATATAATTATTCCTCGCTCGTATCAACATATAACAGCCCTAATATCTTTTAGTTCTATTTTTCAAAGTAATTCTTTATAATTTGACTCTAAAAGTTCAACATCTTAAAGGTATTTCTGAGACTTATATGGTTCTTCAAAATTTTCTATATTTGTCGATACGAAACTTACTCGAAAATATAAAGATAGAAGTTCAGATCAAACGTACTTTCCATCCTATAATTCAACTTTTTGGATATAAAAATCCATTGGTAAAATGTCTAAGCATCCGTAGATTGTAATCTTTAAAGTTGTATTCTGAAAATTTATATTTATCATCATTTTACATTGCAAGTTCTAATTGTATAAAGAAATTTAACCGAACAACGTTAGGAACGAGATACTGTACGCTAGTACTTATAAAAACTACAACAACGTAAATCTTATATTTATGCAGATTCATTATTATTCATAAATTATAATTATTTTATGATTTAATTAAATTTACTTTTAATTGTGTAATATCTCAATATCTCTAATAGTTCTATTTCTAAGAGGATAGTATTATTCGGATGGGCAGCTGACAATATCATTTGTTATATCACTAACAAACCAATTTTAATTGAACTTAACTGTACTTAAAGTTCAACTTCTAAACTAAAGTAAGATGTCACCATAAGTCTAATTTTTTCTGTTTTACTGGACAGTATTCGAAGTAAAAAAAGGGCTTGAATCCTCTAGACCCACAGTGACTGTTAAGGGTCAATTAAGAGATGGTAAAGGAGAAGGAATGCAAGTGAAGACGCTTCTTCTATACATTTCTATACTTGATCTTCATTACACAGGTCGCTTCTAGAAATCTTTTAAGTTGGTGTAATTCTGTGGTTGTTCAGAAAAATAGCATAAGCGACTCTAACAGGTTTTTTAGATATTTAATGTTTTATACTATATTAAGTTTATTAAAATTTAATTTTGCAATTTTTTCACTGATTAAGGCCATAACAATTTTGTTTGAGGGGCAAATAATACATTTTCCAACAAGTATAAAAATAAAATACATCATTGCATTATTTTGTCCATTTATATTTTTTCTTAACAAGCTTTTTCCTTTTCACAAGTAGACGTGAGTTTTTCATGAAAAATTTCATTTTTAAAAAAAATATAGTTAGAAACTTGTAGATCAATTATTAAATATCTTAAAAGTAAGAGCAGTCTAAATTCTCTGTCCTTGTATTTGCTGTCAATAGCAGAGAATATGGACATAAGTAGAAAAGCAGACGCGTACAAAAATTTTTCTCTAGGTTATGTCAACAAATGTCTATATGAATTATATCATTAAAAGAAATCTTCATATTACGTCATTTATAGCGAATAGACAGAACATAACGTCATTTTTCTGACGTTGTTTTATTTTTACGTCATATGCAGTAAATAACAAGTTTTAGTACATTACAATTGTATAACCAGGAGATAATGATGCCATTTTTTCAAACAATGTTTCAAGAAGACGTCCTTTTCTATTGTATCATCGATTTTTAAAATAAATAATGTCATATAAAGACGACTTTTAATGACATAATTCATGAAGAGTGACGTGGATCATTCTTAATATTCCCTAATATTTAGAACAATTCACGTCATAATATTAACACTACAATTATACAGGGTGTTAATTAAGTCCCGGCACAGCTGAATATTTTCTAAAGTACTTTATTTCTCAAGACGGTCAAGGTCATTCCTTCAGTAACTTTGAACAAGGGATGCAATGGTGACCTTCAATTTGACCTTGGACTTGACTTTAAAGGCTATTTGAAGACCAACTTTTTTTTAAATGGGAACCCCTATTTTTGACGCCAGCAATCGATAGAGCAAGAAATTTTACGTCCAGATATATACTTAGGTCGCATGAAACGTTCAACCTTAAGGTTTACTCCAAGGTCATTTACCCCTAACAAGGTATTGAGATACCTTTCAATATTTTTTTGATCGACAAAGTTTTTATTTTTGTAGTTTTCAACTTGACCTTTGTCTCGACCTTCACTTGACCTTCAAAGATTTTTCGAGATCAACTGGTTATTTAAATCGGAAATCCCAGTTTTAATATCGAAAATCGATAGAGCGGGGAATTTTACATTCAGACAGTATTTTTTAAAATGACGACCTCACTATCGTCCTTATTTTCACTCTCAGCATTACCCAGAAACAACGACGTGGACGTAGAAAGATCTGTTTTCTTTGGGGTGCTTGGATAACGTGAGCCCCTTTGCATCACACGATTGGGGTGCTTGATAAGCGTGAGTCCCCTTGCCTCTCACAATTGGGTTGCTTGATTAGCTTGAGCGCCGTTGCCTCTCATGATTGGTATGCTTGATTAGCGTGAGTTTTCTTGCCTCTCACGATTGGGATGCTTGATTAGCGTGAGTCTCCTTGCCTTTCACGAATGGGATTTTTGATTAGCGTCAGTCTAGGTTCAGAGTTTAACGGCGTTGCTTAAACTGAAAACCTCAAACTTCTTGACAAAAAAGTAGGCGATTGTAAAAATGAGTATCAGTACCACAAATCATTGCTCTATCAATTCTAGTGGCCTCCTGCATAATTCGATTGCACAATTCCTCTGAGTCATTTGGTTAAGTTGCATTAATTTTACTCTTAAGGTGACCCTAGAAATAATAATCAAGTGGTATCAGATGCGGAGATCTAGCCGGTCACTCGATTTCACCCCTTCTTCAAATCTATCTACGAGCAAACTGAGCATCTAAATATGATCAAACGACTCAACCAAAATGAGCGGCTGCTCCATTCTGCTGAAACCAAGTTACATCATAATTATCAACTGTTATCTCTCTAATACTTGGTATTATTTGATCCCTAAGTAACTGTTCGTATAAAGCTGCAGTGAGATTACCGTCGATAAAGGAAGGGCCTACAAGAGTATCGTTAGAGATACCAATCCACACACCTACCTTTTGTGGATATTGTGTGTAGTTATCTAACATCCATGCAGGATTTGAGTCACACCAATATCTTCAATTGTGTCTATTGACTTCACCATTTAAAGTGAAAGTAGCCTCATCCGAGAAAACTAAATTGTATAAAAAATTAGACTCTCCGTCTATTCTATTCATCATCGTTTCGCAAAACTAGAGCCGATGATCAGGATTATCTTTATTAAGGTCCTGTACCAAATTGATTTTATTAGGATGTATATGAATGCTTTTCTTAATTTTTTTCACGCATTCATGAGAAAAGTCATGCTCATGCTCAGCTCTACGTAAACTAAGATGCGGATTTTTAATAAACGCTTGAGCAATTTCAATCTCCTTCTTCTCAGTTGCATTAGATATTGGGTGACCAGTTCTCTGTGGATCACTAATAGTCCCAAATTCTGCGAAGCGTTGTACAGTTCTTTCGACTGTAGATTATGAAATAGGCGTTCGCCCATCTTGATTACGGAAATTGTTATTGAGCAGTGTAAGCACTTCAAGGTAATAATAATAAATATCCCCCTAACCACGTATCATCAACAAACTTATCCGTTCTCGCTCCGAAAGTTTAGCATATGTCATTTTTTTAATTAGATAAGAATAGTACACGAATCAAAACCATAAGAAAAATTTATCAGTTGCAAGGGAACACGAATTGTTTAAAAAGGAATGTTTAGATAAAATAAATTTTAAGTACTTAAATAGCTACCAATTTATACTACCAGTTTAAACTCTGGAACCTATTTTGTTTGAAAACCATCAGCCGGAAATACAATCCAGAATCAACGAAAAAGATCTAATAAATTCTGTTTCTTTTTAAATGCTTAAATAGCAAGAGTCCCTAAATTAGCACTTTCTTGACTAAATGAGTACTCGAGGATTTTTGAAGTCACTTAGTTCGAATCTGCTACCAAAATATTGATTTTTTAAAATTCAAGATGGCGAATTCAAGATGGTGGATAAAAATCATCGAAATAGCACTTTTTCGGCTGCAAATGAGTACTCAGGGGTTTTTAGGGTCGTTGAGTGCAAATCTGCTATCAAATTCTTTATTTTTGTAAATAAATTGACAAAGCCATTTTTAATTTAAAAATAAGATAATGGATTTGTAATAAGCGACCTCGAAAACCTTAAAATAAGAAATATTGTGAAAATGCAATAAAAAGTTCCTTCAATAATTTTTCGAAAGAAGGTAATTTTTCTGTATTTACTTATTTGTAAGCAAATCATCAAAAATTGTTACATAAATTATGATTCTGTAACATGTCAAGATCACAAAATTACGAAAAATTCTCAGTGAATCGTATAAAGCCTACTTTAAAACAGCAAAATAGTGCGTAAGAAAAGGTGGATCCTGGGAGACTCGCTGTGCCAGAAAAAATTAAAGTACACATTCTGTCTGATAACAATTTCCGTGGTAAAGATAAACAAACGCTTATTTCAAAATCTACAGTCGAAAGAACTGCACGATGATTTGCAGAATCCGGGACTATCAGTGATCTTGAAAAAACTGATCACCTAACATCTGTAACAACTGAGTAGAAGCAGATTGTTATCTATATTAAATCACTCTTAATATCATTTTGTACAAAACTTCCTGCTGTAACGATTGTCAGTGTAAAAAATGAAGGTTTCCCTTTAAAAAATTGTTAACCTTAAAATACTTAAAGGTCAAGTCCAAGGTCAATTTAAATATTACCAGTGGATCCCACGAAAAAAGCTACAAAAAATAGCTCTACTAATCAAAAAAATATTCAAAGGTATCTCAAAACTTTTAGTAACCCTCAAGGTCAACTTTTTCTGCGACCTAAGTACATATCTGAACGTAAAATTTCCCACTTTATCGATTGCCGGTGTCAAAAATTGGGGTTCCGATTGGAAAAAAAGTTGACCTTCAAATAACCTTCAAGGTCAAGTCCAAGGTCAAATTGAAGGTCACCATTGGATTCCGTGTTCAAAGTTACTGAAGGGGTGACCTTGACCTTTTTAGAAATAAAGTACTCTAGAAAATATTCAGTTGTCCTAGGACTTGATGGACAACCTATATAATCAGAAAACAATGATGTCATTTTTTAAAAATAATTCTCTAAGAAGGCGTTATTGGTTAATTGTAACTAATGTCAGAAGATTAACTATAACATGATTTCCTTAATTATGATTCCAAAATTTTAATTATTTTTCCCAAATTCTAAATTTGTATTCCTTGTCAAGCTGGCCATATTCCGTCAAAATGAGACTGGGTTTGTGGTCATTATATGGGCCATATTATGGTTGCAAACCGTAAAATACATCATAATGACACCGTAAATCCAGGCTTTTTTCTAGCAGGGAAGTCTTAAAGAGATTATTCATTATAATGCCACGAGATCCTTCTATTCAATTTATGACTGTTCCTTCCCCGGTTTAAATATGTTGAGAATAAAAATTATCTAAAATTTCATAATAATTACATGCATTTCAACATGTATTTGATGTGCACAATTAGTCTTCAAATTAGTAAAAAATTAAATAAAATACATAAATTTTTTAGTCCATTATTACTTTTACATTAGGTTATTGATTTCATGTAGAAACTAGCATAACAAATGTTAAAAATATAATATTAATTAAATTTCTGCCGTCCAAAGTAAAAGAACCTTTAAATGACATTTTTTTCAAAAATGAGTCATTTGTATCATTGGAATCATAACTAAATTCTACGTTTAAATGTGTTTGCGGATTCGGAAAAAAGTTTAAACTTTTGTATGCCAGTGATGCAAAGAAAAGGAAGTCCAACTGAATAAAAAATTGTATTCAACATAAGAGCGTTAATCAACACAAATTTAGAAAATGCTCGTAAATAAGTCACAATTTACAATTTTTAGAATCGTCAATAACAATTTACGCTCTGTTTTTACCCGAAAATTTTTCAAAACGTTAACTACTATACAAGAACTAAGAAACTTGTGCAGTAAGCGTTTTCCAACAAAATAAGGACGTTCGATTTGGAAGTCGTTTCCTATGCACGGGTGGCAGGGAGTACTTTTCAACGAAATTTTTTGGTGATAAAAAATTCCTCCGCGATTATTTTCGTAATATTTTTTTCAATCATTTTCCGCTAAACAGAAAATCGTAACTGTTCCTTACGCGAGATATAGCTGTTTTTTAATAAAATCGTTAAACTCATATAATATACATTTGTGAACACTACTAACTTTTGAAAATAAATATTTTAGTGAGCTAACTGTTAAATATAATAAATAAATATTTTAATAAATAGATATAATAATATGATAATAATTTAATAATATAATATTTTTTTAAATAAATATATTTACAAAATTTTTTTTTCTTTATATATTATTTTAATAATATAATAATTTTTTTTAGTAAATATTTTAGTGAGCTCGCTGTTGTTTATATTTCCAAATATAAAAAAAATTAAAATAAAATGTAAGAAAAAATGTAAGAAAAAAAAAATAAAAAATAAAAAAAAATTGTAGGAAAAAAAAAATTTGTAAGAATAAAAATATTATGAAATAAAGCAGTGTATTTAACTTTATTGACCTATATTTAATTAATATTGTGAGTTTTTGTTGACTTATTTCTAAATTATTTATTTTATTTTATTTGTATCAATTATTTTAATGAATTAATAATGTTAACAAATGTATGATATATAAATGCATATCATATATACAAAAATAACTATATCTCGCGAAAAGGAACAGCTACGATTTTCTGTTTAGCGGCAAATGATTAAGAAAAATATTATGAAAGTTAC
Source organism: Anastatus disparis (assembly GCA_017163975.1). Lineage (NCBI taxonomy): Eukaryota > Metazoa > Arthropoda > Insecta > Hymenoptera > Eupelmidae > Anastatus > Anastatus disparis. The sequence continues at coordinate 1,808,561 of JAFFSR010000074.1, forward strand.
CACAGAGGAATTTCTTATCGCCAAAAAATTTTATTAAAAAGTACTTCCTGCCACCCGTGTGTGATAGGAACTTTGAGTGTATTATATACTACTCGAGTGCATTCAAATCGACTCGTTACCGAGGATCGCGCAATACTGTTAATCAGACAGAGTCAATTCAACATGAAATAATCATGGATTTCAGTTTAGGGGAACATTTTTATAGCACTAAAAAACGGTTTTTCAAATGATCCACATAGCATAAAATATTTCAGAAAAATATTTCATACATTATTACGAAAGATTACTTTGGAATATTACATGATATATTTAGGAAATCTTTCAAAAATATTTTATAAAATATTTCATGAGAAATAAATTAGGTAAATTATGTATTATATCATGAAATATTTTCTAAATAGTTCTAAAATAATTCTTAAAAGATTATTGAAAATTATAAAATCTTACTTAAAAGATTTCTGCAATATTCCTAAAATATTCCTCAAAATATTTCATGAATGATTTCGAAAATATATCATGTACTATTTCATGAAATATTCTCTAAATATTTCATATAATATTTTATGAAAGGTCTCGTAAATAAATTATGTATTATTTCATAGAATATTTTATAAATATTTCTAAAATATTTCTCTAAAGATTATTAAAGATTATAAAATCTTATTCCAAAGATTCCTGAAATATTTCTGTTATATTTAACAAAATATTTCATGAAAGATTATTGAAGATCCAAAAATTTTTTTTAAAGATTTCAGAAGTGTTCAAGATAAATTTCACAAAATATTCCATAAAAGAAATCAAAAATATATCAGTATTATTGCACGAAATATTTTCCAAATATTTCAAGAATGTTCCTTAACAGTAGGCCGGAGCAGTTTTAATTACCGACCGAGAAGTGAAAATGTTATTTTATCATATGTAAGGGTGGTTTTTATTTGGGAAATTATAAACATATTTAATTAAATACGAAATAATAGTTGGCTTATAATTCCCAAATTCTGAGATTTACCAGCCTACAAAAATAATAATAATGGTATAACAAGGGAATTAAATACTCTACCTTTAATATTCTAACCAATTATAAGATCACTTCAATAAATAAATTAACAAATGTCTAATTATAGGGAGTAAAATTCATTAAATAAACTTTAAGTAATTTAATCAAAAGAATTTAGGTTAAGTCATAGACAAATTCTTTAAATAAATCTAGGTTAAGTTAAAATAATAATAAATTATTATTTCAATTAAAATATACTAAATTACAGAAAAGAAAATTATTAGTTTAAACTAGTAAGCAATAATAATAATTCGAATCTATTTGATATTATAGAAATTGAACAACGAACGCAACACGTGTTCAATATATATATTTTAGGTTACGTAAGGGTGGGGCTCGAACAGCAGTGCGTATCCCAGATTACGCAATTCTTCAATTGGTGGCGCTAGTGTCGAGTTTCTCCTGAGTCTTTATCTCTCTGACCTTCAATAGGCGTTTCGTAGAAGCGAGGTTATATAATTTTTTATAGCAATTTAATATATTTTTTTTTCTATATATATATCCAGAAACTAAATTACTGTGACTTTTGAGTTCAATATAATTTAAATTATTTGATTTTAATACTTTACTACCTTCGCAATTTTAAGAGAAGTACTTTTAAATCAAAGAAAAATTACCTAAGGAAAATAGTTTCCAAAGAATTTATCAAATAAACTATCTCTTACTAACTTTTCACAGGGTTAAAATTTCCACCAATAAAAGACATTTTTATTCACTTTAGAATTTTAACAATAGCTTAATAATATTTTAAGAATTTATTATATTCAATATAAACACAAGAGTTAAGTAAAAGAGAACAACAAAAAAAAAAACTGTAGAATCTGTTACTAACTGTTATTGTAAATTATAAACAGTTGCAATTTCACTTTAAGTAGAAGAACAAATAACTAGTAATAGTAAAGTCACTGGATTTATTTTTATATGACACTTGATTAGGATAGATAAAAAAAATTCACTAATTAATTTTTACTATTTCACTTTCATCACCAAAAAAAAAGTATTATATATTTAGCTTTCACAATCTTTTACCACCACAATCTATTTGATAAATAGAATAAATTAAAATTTTGCAAATTAAATGTCCACGCGGCTATTTTTATAGCCTGCCGTAGACTTCCGCTAAACTTATTCGCGAAAGAGAGATTATGAGTTATGTTCACTGGTTAATTTCTCACAAGTAAAAAAAAAATTTATTTAATTAGATAGTACCTTTTCCTGGGTAGACGGAGTCGTAGCCATCATCTCAATTCAACAAAGAAAGAACTCGTCAATTGTCTAGGCGATGTATAATCCCAACAAAGACGCTACGTGGGTTTCAAGATGGCCAACAATCTCCCTGATACGGTATAGGTACACGCAATGGCAGTAATAAATCTCCGCAAGAGAAAATAATGTCCAATAACGATAATCAATAACAACTATTTAACAATATTCACTTTGCAAAAGAAAATTTGGTACAATTAAAGCAAGCAACTATTAACAAATTCAACAAATTTAACAATTATAAGAAAGTCTAATAAGTAGCAAAAATTTAACTATGAGGTGAAGCAAAAAATGACTTAATAGCACGATGACTAAAACGACAATGAGGCACGAAGAAGAAGGAAGCGAACGCTGAGCATCAGTGGCTTCTCCTTCTTTATTGCTCTCTTTGTTACTCTTGTTATTTCCTATATACTATCTTTTTCTATTTCGCGACTCACTAATCAAATAAAGTTCTTTTCATCATCTTCTTCTAGTGTAGTTCGCTACTCGCTAGTCAAATTACAGGTTATTTCCTGTTACTAGTGTAGTATTTTTACAATATACCTGCTACGCCATCTGCGCGCTTAATTTGATTACAGTTTATCTTATTTTCTCTATAAATAATTAATTCTTTGTCTCATTACAATAAAAAGTTTCATTTTTATCGAATAATATAAACGAGTAATAATTAATATTATAAACAATAATTTCTGATTATTTATTATTTTTAGATTCGCTTAATCTTTATTCTATTAACGATTTTCATTTTTAATTATTTCGTGCAATTACAAATTTATTTTATTTATTTGTACTGTAGCGCCATCTATAAAAATATACAAAAATGTATTTACAACAAGCAAATAGAAGTTCTTATTTAAATTATGTTTGAATATCTTTAGTTTTTGCGCGCCACTTATAATGTGACTCATTTCAATTCCTATCTGTTAATCTATCATCTCTTTCTATTATAATTAAGTTTTTTATACGTATGCTATTTTTTTACCATATGCGTCTATCCTACTTTATCGACTTTAATTATTATAGCAGTCTATTTCTATCTATCTCTCTCTCTTTCTACTTTTTAATTAACTCTACGCGAGCGCCATAATAGCATGTTCGCGCGAGCACGTGTTCGTATGTATTTTTGCCGTCGGTGCCGCTTCGCCACCTCCTGGGCGTTTGGTAGTGAGAATCGTCTGCTCGGGGCTCTCTGTGTGTCTCATGAGTGTATATGTGCATAGTTGTTTCTTCGTCAGTGCCGTCAGCCGGTAGTCCAACGTACATGGCTACTTGGCAATAGGTTATGTGATCAGCTGTGTACATCCAGGGCTCAGCACCGAAAACAAGAACACAACAGAATTATTTCTCTGTTGGTTTCTTACGGTGGCCTTGGTTGCTGTCACGAGTGTGGTGATTATTATTTTATGAATTCACACGCTCGGGGAATTATGTATGACTTTTTATTTAACAGGTTTTTAACAGATAATTATTATAAATAAATAAAACAAACAAAAAAAATTATTGTGGCGTGAAAATACCACGTCACAAACACCCCCCTTTTAAATCGGGACATCACCGATGGACCGTTTTACAGATCACCACAAACGCTAGAAACCAAAGCTCCGCTAGACCAACTTTATAAATAATATCTTATTGGACAACACATATGTTTCAATTCTAACACCATAAATCAAATATATTTTGCAACACATAAATAATCAAACTACAATCTTCTATTAGTCTTCTTTTTATTACATGATAAATCCTTTTCTGTTCTGAGAAGTCACGTGGGTCTCCCTTTTTCTGAGTCGATCTTGACTTTGAGGTAGGAAAGATCTGCTGCATGATCCTTGAGCTTCGCTATTTCTTATCATACCTTATGGTCTTCTCTCCTTCGCTAATTTGGCTTTAAGAGTAGCAGTTGGGTTCTAGACGTAATTCCAGCACCACTCTGGGAACTATATTTCATACTTCCACAGGGGGATTCTGAAATCAATCCATTAGCCACACCGCTTTCTCAAACCATTCCGCTAATCTTGGTTTGGAAAGGGGACACTGAGATCTTACCATGCCACCGAGATAAATCGGGGTAGGGATCTTCGTGCACGCCCTATCTCAATTTCCAATTTAATTTTCTTCTTTAGATTTCTTCTTCAATTTTCTCAGGTCTTATCACACCTTTTATTTTTCCTACCGATTTCTAACCTATCATTACATATAACTCTCATTCATCAAAGATTCATTCATCATCTTTCTTTCTACCATCACCAATTAATTCATTCATTCATACCTTTTCTATTTAGGGGCGAGGGTAACGCGATGAAAGATTCCTCTTTAATTGCGATACGTGTGCTTTCGCGCGTTGCTTGTTCGACCCGACTTCGATCTCATAAACGCACGGAAAAAGAACCGATACAATTTTATGTGGACCGTCGTACTTGGGAGCGAGCTTCGCTGAGAGTCGTTGCGCCGCATTTGATAGAGGGTGCGTTCTTCGCATCACCTCATCGCCAATGCTAAATTGTATATCTCTTCTTCCTTTATTGTATATTATTCCTTGTTTTTCCTTCGCTTCGTCAATAAATTTAACTACTAGATCTCTTAATGCATTCAGTCTCTTCATTCTATCTAGCCATGCTTCTGGGTCTACCTTGTGTATTAGACCCGCAGCTTCGACTTCTCTTCTGAGACTTTTTACTGGTCGAGGATGTCTATCATAACTAAGAAAAGCTGGTACCTTCGTTGTTGCTTGCGTAGCAGTGTTTATCGCATGGCGAAATTCATGTATGTGCTGATCCCAATCTCTATGATATTGAAACACTATCACATACTTGAATTGTTTCTTGCTTGGAGGAAATTCCATTGAATCAGCTGCTACTACTACCCATGGTCTATCTACTACTCGCTTTCCTATTAATCCTTGTGGGCCTTATTGTGATATTTTATACTTCTGACATTCTACACAACTATTTACGAAGTGAGTAACATCATAGTATAAGCCTCTCCAGTAATATTCTCTTGTTATTCTATCGTATGTTTTCTCTATTCCTAGATGTCCAGTAGAAGGTTCACAATGAGCGTCTTTAAGTACCCTGTCACGTTGCTCTACAGGTGCAACTAACCTCCGATTCTCTTCTCTATTGGTTATAGGATCTAATAGAGGGTCATTGCGAAATCTGTAGAATAAGCCGTCTTCAACCTTCCAACCTTGATACTTTCTAGGAAATTTTTCAACTTCCACCATTTTCTTCGTATATTCTTCATCCTTAATTTCTGCTATTCCAGCGCATTCTGCATAAATTACTGTATCTTTATCATCATTTCTACTAAAGCTTTTCCATTCTCCTTCTTTTACTCTCCATAAACCTCTGCCTAAGCGAGCATCGCAGTCGAATTTTTGGCAGAAATCCACTCCCAGCACTATGTCTTGATCCAGGTTATCAATAGCTTTTACTGGTAATAGATTAACTACGCCATCTATATCCAGATTAAGTTGAAATACTCCTACTACCTTTGAGATTTTTCCTGTTACGGTTTCAATCAAAGTGTTATTTTCCTTCAATCTGTCTTGGAATTGTTCATAGACGCGAGGAACAACCAATGATACCATTGCTCCTGGGTCGAACAATGCCTTAAATGGTTTTCCAGCCAAAATAATTCGAAGAAAATTCCTATTTTCTGTAGCCATACTTGCTATTTTCTTCTTTTCTTCTTCTATAGATGACGAAAAATTTGATGTGCTTGGCACAGCCTCTCCCCCCCCCCTTTTTTTGCAGATTCATCGACAACTTTTGCGAAGTTGTCCAACTTCGTCGAATTGTCGATGACTTCAGCAAAACCAGGATCATGTAATTGATCAACCGGTTTTTCTACAACTTCTGCATCAGTGATAGGTACTTTCGTTGCCTCTATCATCTCTTTTTTCAAGTCTCCTACTATTTCTTGTACTTCACGCTTGAAATCCTGATTCATTTCAGTTTCTTCCTCATCTGAGGTTGTTGACCAGCCATCGAATTAAGCGTAGGTTCTGGAATTCCCCAGTGCTTTAAGCCGAAGTTTATTAATTTTCTGCGTTGAGTAATCTTCTGTCGATAAGCCTCCTTGATTCGCCCAGCATGAAATTCCCTCGTTTATGGAATTCCCCTTCTGAGCGATTCTTTTATTATAGGTTCGGTAAGGGTTTATTTTCTTGGCTTCCCTTTCCGCTTTCCTAAACAACTCTTCATCATTCATATCAATCTTCAACAAATCTGCTATTATTCTTCTATCTTCTTCATCTTCTTTATCCATTTTATCTACTACAGTATCTTCATTTTCTATTCTATTTCCAATCTTCTTCAATTCTTCATTCTTTTTATTTAACAACTCTTTAATCTCTGGTGGATTGGTTTTAGAGTCTGACGTCCCTGGGTGGTTCATGATGGGGGTGTGGGACGAGACAGTCCCCCTGCTGAACCGTTTCCCCAGGTTTGTCGTAATGGTGCGCAAGTCACACAATTCTAGAACGTCACGTTTGGAGCATTACAAACCTGGCAGTAGATCTGACTCTGGTTGTTTCTGCTTTGCCTGTTAGGGCAATAATTTGCGCTATGCCTAAGTGCTTTACAGCAATAGCACGTTATAGTTGGGCATTCGTGCATTCTATGTCCTTCCTGGCGACAATTATAACAACCGGTAGATTTTCCATAGTAAGATGTTGGATGCCTCATTGGTGGTGGATATCTTGGACCCTGTGGTCCATTGTAGCCTCCATTTCTGGGCGGATTCCATCTAACTCGATCCTGGTTTTTGTAATTCGGTCTCCTATCGTAACTGTTATTTTGTGGTACTTGCTCTCCATGATTGTCGTTCGTAGTTCCTTTTGTCTCGTGGTTATAATTCTTATTTTGTTCTGAGTTTTCTTTCTTTACATCTACCACCGCCGCTATAATTTGATTTTCTTCTTTTTCACTTTTTGCTGCTACTTCATTCTGATTACTCTTTTTGTTCTTCTTCTTTCTTCTCCTTTTGTTGTTTTTTCCACTATGATGAGTCTCGCTATCTTCTGTGGATACCTCTGTGGACCGCTGCTATCCTAACTGTTGTATTACCACCAGTATAGGCTGCCGTTGGTAACCTCATCTTGTCTTTTGGAGGCGGTGGTACATATCGACTGTCCAAATCCTTTTGACGTTCCCAGCGTCGACCATATTGTCCAATATCCTCCAATGAGTTTATCTCCTTATCCACCATTGCTCTTCTGTATTCCAGTAGTAAGTTTTCAAATACCATATCTACCAATTCTCTTGGTGATGGAGGTGATTTAAAATGTTTTATGATATACCGGAGACAAGATAGATAATTAGATATCCTCTCACCCTTAGCTTGGGTTCTCTGTCTCAGTTCATCTATTAAGTCTTCTCTATACAACTCACCAATGAATTGATGGCGAAAAGCTTTTTTAAAACGTGACCAGGACAATATTTTCTCTTTTCTGGTGAGATACCATACGTTAGCTGCTTCAATCAGCACTCCAGGTAGGGCTTTGATGATATCCTTTTCTTTGTAATGATTGCTTCTTTTAAAATCATCTAATTGCGTTAAAAAGTGTTCCGGTCCTTTGTTACAATCACCAGAGAATTGTAAATTCCAAGTTCGTAGGGCTTTCATAAACCTTATTACCTTTTCAGACCTTCGCCTTCTCTTAGATTTTCTGTGGTGACTTTTTGACCTTTGGTTAGGTAACTCTTCTTCGCTAGTTTCGCTATCATTACTATACGTATCATCATCGCTATCCTCATCTTCGCTATATGAATCTTCTTCTTCTGAATCTTCCTTTGTTGGTTTATCCTTCTTACTACTTCTTTCATCACTAAGCCTTGACGACCGATCACCAACTTTTAAGAAGTTTAATCTTTCTATTCTGGTTGGCTTGTTCACTGTAGGTGTAGAGCGTTGTCTCAGAATTTGATCATTTTGCTCCTCTAATAAAATAATTATATTGTTTTCAAAAGAAATTATTATCGAGCGCAATTTGTTATACATACATGATTGTATAATAAATGTTTTTTTTTCATAAAATTCACCATATTTTAAACAAAAAGTAAGTGACCGTACTTAGAATTTAATAAACAGCTGTAGTATAAAATTTAATATTTTAAAAAATTTTCTTTAATTATTTTTGGCGAGCGCAATAGAGAAATAAATTTCGTGAATGTATTTAAAATTTTAAAACATTCCATTACGTATAGTAGGAGAAAATTAAACAGATTTTGGATTCTCGGTCGGTATCAAATTTGCTCCGGACTGCTCTTAAGAGCATGACGAAGCTGCGGGCCTCCTGATAATATTTCCAATCCTAACTTATGAATAAACGATGCGTTTAATCGAGTTTTTTTACTACAAAGAAAAAATTTGTATGATTAAACTCTAGTGCGGACAACTCAAGAAATCCATCAAAATACTATACATAAAAAGTTATACTACAAACTTTGTATCGTATTTTAAGGTTAGGTTTGTTGAGTTTGATATCTAATTTCCAATCCAAGCTCATAAAAAAATAACAAGTCTAAATGATTTTTTATTTTAACAAAAATTATTGTATTAACATAGCTTAAGTGCGGAAAAGTCATTATATATGTTTAATTTATAAATTAGAAAAGATATTAATAAAATAGGAAAAGCCAATTTCGATTGTTGCAGCTCCGACATCCCGTTAAGAGATTACGTAGGTCCACAAAATAGAAAAAGTTGTTTGTGCTTTTGACCAGATCCATAAAAAAATTTTCTTTCTGCTTTCTTTTAGAGAAAGTATTGTATCAATAAAAAATTTTTTTCTATTTTTTCATTAATTTATACATACTTGAACTCGGGGAGTCAAAAAAAAAGGTTTCCAGAAAATGTCTGTCTGTATGTGTGTGTATGTGTTACCCAATTGTATCTCGAAAACTGCTCGATGGATCTGCTTCAAATTTTGCATAAAATTCATTTTTTTGTCTAGCTTGGGGGGAGCTATTGACAATTGGTTTTCTTAGTGTAGTTTTAATTCCAGAATCATTTTTAAAAAAAATTTTAATTTTAGAGCATTTTAAAATTTTATTTTTATTTTTATTTTTTATTTTTTTTTGTATTTTTCGGAAATTTTTAATGACTTTGCTCAAAAATTTGCATGGAAATCATTTGTGATTGCCAAAATAAAAAAAAATTGACAGCACTGATTTTATTAGCGTAAATTTAATTTGGAGCATTTCGAAATTTTTGAAAAAAATATTTGTATCGATTTGCTTCAATTACACAGTCACACAAAAAAAAAATGTCAAAACCCACGGACCAGACCATATATACCTTATGTTTTTGAGGTCGCTGATTCCGAATCCGTGGTCCATTTGACCCCATCACCTCAGGGTCAAGGTCAGGTCAAGGTCAAATTTACAAAATTAACGGCAACCAAGGTTTAACAGTATACATTTATGTTTTTGAGGTCGCTGATTCCGAATCCATGGTCCATTTGACCCCATCACCTCAGGGTCAAGGTCAGGTCAAGGTCAAATCTACAAAATTAACGGCAACCAAGGTTTATCAGTATACATATATGTTTTTGAGGTCGCTGATTCCGAATCCGTGGTCCATTTGACCCCATCACCTCAGGGTCAAGGTCAGGTCAAGGTCAAATTTCCAAAATTAACGGCAACCAAGGTTTAACAGTATACATATATGTTTTTGGGGTCGCCGAATCCGAATCCGTGGTCCGTTTGACTCCATCACCTCATAGTGAAGGTTATTTGAAGGTAAAATCGACAAAATTCTTGTAAAACAAACCAAACTTCATGCCATTTATTTTTTCTTACTATACCTTACACGTTTCTCATCAAATGATCGGTGCAAAGGTTTCCTTTTACGTTTTTTCCCAGTAGTTTTACAATCTCTTTTCAACATCCAGCAGTAGTCGGCCAGCATACTAGCATCCCATCTACCGTGATAACGCTTCTCCATTACTTTAATGTCTTGGTGAAAACGCTCTCCCTGTTCTTCACTATAATCGCCACAGTTTTCAGGAAAACTATCCAAGTGATTGTGCAGAAAATGTAGTTTGTAATTCATTAGGCAACCCATATTCCCATAGTTCTCAACCATTTTAGATACAATTACTTTGTAATTTGGGCTTCTGCGATTACCCAAAAAGTTTCCAGTAACTTCCTTAAAGCTAAGCCATGCAGCTTTCTCAATGTTTGTCATGGAACTAATGAACTGGTCATCAGCCATCATTTTTCTAATTTCAGGACCGTCAAAAATACCTTCCTTCAATTTTGCATCTGATTTACTTGGAAATTCACTTTCCAAGTATTTGAAGCACTGGCTATCTTTATCTAAAGCTTTAACGAATTGTTTCATCACACCAAGTTTTATGTGTAATGGAGGAATGAGAACTCTTTTCGGATCAACCAATGGAGTAGCTATAACGTTACTCTTTCCGACTTCGAGAGATTTTCTTTCAGGCCATTTATGATTTGTATAGTGCTTTGCACGGTCTCTACTATCCCATAAGCACAAGAAACATGGCGTCTTTGTAAATCCAGACTGCTGTCCTAACAATATTCCAGAAACTTTCAAATCACCACATATCCGCCATTTATGCTTATCATACTGAATATTTTGTATTATAATTTTGAGATTATCGTATGTTTCCTTCATTGTAGTGGAGTGCGCTATAGGAACTGAGGCATAGTGGTTGCTATTATGTAGTAATACGGCTTTTAAACTTCTTTTTGATGAATCTATGAACAATCTCCATTCTTCGTCTTTATACACATTAGGTTTAATTTCATTCATTAAACCTTTTACGTCTTTACAATATACTATTTTATCACCATTATGATTCATTTCTTCAAAGTATGGTTCGAAACTTTTGCTTCTTGTTCTGTAAAAAGATACTTTAGTAGATTTTGCCAACTGATTCATGCCTTTTAAAGCTGAAGCTAAATGTTCTGCTCCATCTTTAGGTAAGTTAAGCTCTCTAACTAGGTCGTTTAGTTTATCTTGAGTCCATAACTTTACGCTTTTGTCTTTTTGGCCCGCTGGAAGGAAAATATCGTCATCGTCATCATCATCATCATCTGCAGTTTCTTCATTACTATCACTTTCATAGGACTCGCTACATTGAGTAAAGGTAATTTCAAGGTGAAATGTACTAGATTCATGCAAAACAAACCTAAACCACGGTATCTGCGAATTTTAGTACAATATTGATTAATTTCATTTTAATACAAGGCTACTTTGAAGAACAAAAGATCATATTTAATTTTCTCTTATTTGTGAGATCGTACATTATACAATTTCAAATTGCATAAGAGTGTTCTGTGATATACGTGAAGAATTGTGTAGAAAGTAAGCATGCATTTTCTAATTGTATAAATGTACGGTTAAATGAATAAGAAAAAATTAAACATGAATTTCTTTCGTCAACGTAGCCTTCACCTGCTTCCTCGACAAAAACTGTGACGGTGACACTGCCCCAAACGGGGATGTGTGGAATGATCCGCTCATAAGTTAGTCGGGGTAACGATGCCAGTGGAAGCGCACTGCCTCGCAGGGGGACGTTAGGGTGTGAGGATGAAGCTGTAGTGTGTCCGACGACGAGTCGACACTGTCCTCGTCAAAGTCGGAAAGCTCTTATACTTAGCCCCGGAGAGGTATAAGAGTTATCACCTCCGGGACAGTGGACTCACCTGCGATCGGACCAGGATCCCTAACGTGCGGGGTTATACTGAAAATCATGGAAAATTTACCTTCTACATCTCAAGGGCATATTTGCACAAAAAATTCTAATCTTTTTTGTTTTGTCTACGGAGTATTCACTCCGCAAAAATCTCGAAGACATTTCAATGAGAATCTCAGAAAAATTTACAAAACTTGCTTCAAATTAGAAACTGATGTAGTTATAGAAAAGTGGACTCCATGTAGTATCTGCGAACAATGTCGTCAAATGCTTTGTAAGTGGAATAAAACAAAAGAAGATGACAAAGTTAAATTTAATAGCCCAATGGAATGGTATCAACCAGGTAGAAGAGAGGATTGTTACTTCTGTAATACCGAAATTATTGGAATTGATAGTAAAATTAAAGCAATAGTGAATTATGCTGATGTTATTTCTGTAAAAAGACCTATCGAAAAATAGGAAAGCGATGAAGAGCTCGATCTTCTTGAGAGGCTATCTATTGAATCAGATACCAACGATGAAAAAAATGATGAAGAAGATAACGAAGTCAGTGGCGGCATTGATGGGGGTGGAATTTATAATAATGACTTAAAAGATGAATCGTATGAAAGCTATAGTGATGAAGAAATTGAAAATGATGATGATGATGATGACGATGACGATATTTTCCTTCCAGCGGGCCAAAAAGACAAAAGCGTAAAGTTATGGACTCAAGATAAACTAAACGACCTAGTTAGAGAGCTCAACTTACCTAAAGATGAAGCAGAACATTTAGCTTCAGCTTTAAGAGGATATCGTAGTTCTGCTCCTCCTAATAATATTTTTATTCAAAGTTCATGAGTAAACAGTGCGTCAAATCAAATTCTTTCACTTCAGTAAGAAAATTCGTAAGATTAATCCTTAGCGCGGACAAGTCAAGAAATTTATCAAAATAGTATACATAAAAAGTTATAAACAAACTTTCGATATATACTATTTTGAGGTTAGGTTTATCGAGCTTGATATCTAATTTTCATTCAAAGTTCATAAAAAAATATGAAGCTAAATTGAATTTTTAATTTAACAAAAATTATTGTATTAATATAGTTTTAGCGCGGACAAGTCATTATATTTGCCCAAATAGTGAATTTAAAAAGATATCAGTAAGATAAAAAAAGCAAAACTCGATTCCAATAACTACGACATCCCGTTAAAAGGCATGAATCAGTTGGCAAAATCTACTAAAGTATCTTTTTACAGAACAAGAAGCAAAAGTTTCGAACCATACTTTGAAGAAATGAATCATAATGGTGATGAAATAGTATATTGTAAAGACGTAAAAGGTTTAATGAATGAAATTAAACCTAATGTGTATAAAGACGAAGAATGGAGATTGTTCATAGATTCATCAAAAAGAAGTTTAAAAGCCGTATTACTACATAATAGCAACCACTATGCCTCAGTTTCTATAGCGCACTCCACTACAATGAAGGAAACATACGATAATCTCAAAATTATAATACAAAATATTCAGTATGATAAGCATAAATGGCGGATATGTGGTGATTTGAAAGTTTCTGGAATATTGTTAGGACAGCAGTCTGGATTTACAAAGACGCCATGTTTCTTGTGCTTATGGGATAGTAGAGACCGTGCAAAGCACTATACAAATCATAAATGGCCTGAAAGAAAATCTCTCGAAGTCGGAAAGAGTAACGTTATAGCTACTCCATTGGTTGATCCGAAAAGAGTTCTCATTCCTCCATTACACATAAAACTTGGTGTGATGAAACAATTCGTTAAAGCTTTAGATAAAGATAGCCAGTGCTTCAAATACTTGGAAAGTAAATTTCCAAGTAAATCAGATGCAAAATTGAAGGAAGGTATTTTTGACGGTCCTGAAATTAGAAAAATGATGGCTGATGACCAGTTCATTAGTTCCATGACAAACATTGAGAAAGCTGCATGGCTTAGCTTTAAGGAAGTTACTGGAAACTTTTTGGGTAATCGCAGAAGCCCAAATTACAAAGTAATTGTATCTAAAATGGTTGAGAACTATGGGAATATGGGTTGCCTAATGAATTACAAACTACATTTTCTGCACAATCACTTGGATAGTTTTCCTGAAAACTGTGGCGATTATAGCGAAGAACAGGGAGAGCGTTTTCACCAAGACATTAAAGTAATGGAGAAGCGTTATCAAGGTAGATGGGATGCTAGTATGCTGGCCGACTACTGCTGGATGTTGAAAAGAGATTGTAAAACTACTGGGAAAAAACGTAAAACGAAACCTTTGCACCGATCGTTTGATGAGAAACGTGTAAGGTATAGTAAGAAAAAATAAATGGCATGAAGTTTGGTTTGTTTTACAAGAATTTTGTCGATTTTACCTTCAAATAACCTTCACTATGAGGTGATGGAGTCAAACGGACCACGGATTCGGATTCGGCGACCCCAAAAACATATATGTATACTGTCAAACCTTGGTTGCCGTTAATTTTGGAAATTTGACCTTGACCTGACCTTGACCCTCAGGTGATGGGGTCAAATGGACCACGGATTCGGAATCAGCGACCTCAAAAACATATATGTATACTGTTAAACCTCGGTTGCCGTTAATTTTGTAAATTTGACCTCGACCTGACCTTGACCCTGAGGTAATGGGGTCAAATGGACCACGGATTCGGAATCAGCGACCTCAAAAACATAAGGTATATATGGTCTGGTCCGTGGGTTTTGACATTTTTTTTTTTTGTGTGGCTGTGTTATCAAAGTCCTCACAATCGTCTAACACAAAAGACACGAGAGTATCTTTTTCTCGTACTCTTCTTATACATCGGCTTTGTTCCAAATGCTTCTTGAGGTTGCGAACGCCGTATTCACAAAATTTACTATTTCACACGCGTTTAATAGCTCTAAAGAAGCTTTCTGATTGGTCGATACAGCTTATCTATAAAGAAACCCCCAGTATGCGCAGTAGATTTTCGGACACAGCAATATACTAAGCATTACTGGTGCGCAACTTCAAAAAGCGTGTTTAACACAGCCTTTTGTATGCGAACGTAATTTCCTAAGCAAGACAATGTAAAGTCTGTGAACGCATCCATATGATGCAATACATATATATATATAATACATTAGTAATACATGGGCTTTGTTCCAAATGCGCGATATATATATATATATATATATATATATATATATATATATATATATATATATATATATATATATATATATATATAAATTTTACGAATACGACGTGCGCAATCCCGAGAATCATCTGGAACAAAGCCGATGTATTAAAAAAGTACCAAAAGAAGATACTCTTGTGTCTTCTGTGCCAGACGATTGTGAGGACTTTGATAATAACGGATTACACTTCGTTAAAAATCACCACTGTCAACTTCACTGTAATCCTTCGAGTCACAAAAGCAAATATTCGAGAGCCAACATTTTAATTCTGGCAGGTAAGATGAAAATATTTAATCCCTTACTATGAATTTTATAAATTGAAATTATTTTCATTATACTTTTAAATAAAATTGAAAGTATTATTTCTAAATAAATTAAAAGTATTATTTTCATTCTTAAAATATGTTAAAATAAATTGCTCTGTTTTTAATAAAATTTATTATAATTAAAAATAGACTAAAAATAAATAAGAGAAAATTTTTTTTCAATCAACTTATCATTCCTTAATGAAGAAAATAGTATTTGTTATTTAATCTATTTTGAATATATATTCCAACCATATAAATTTTTATTATCATAGACGATCTTAAGCTCCTATTCATAGACCTAACTCAAATAGCGTTTGTTACTTGAACCTAATTCTGTCTTTGTCTCTCCATGATAAGAATAAAAGACAGATGATACAACCGTTACTTGATCTTATAGCGACACTGGAAAAAAAATTTATTATTACGAAAAAAATTTTATTGTATTGAATATATTCTTTCGGGCAACCGGTGAAATATTTTTTTTATCAATATCATATATTCCGTCAGTGAAAATAAAATTTTTAAATATCAATAAAATATTTCTCAACATACATAAGATATTTCTTAAACTTAAGAAAATGTCATACTAGAAATTATTAATTTTATTTTGAATTTATATCTCGTAATGTCAAAATAAAAATTAAGTTAAATAATTAAAATAAAATTTCTTTCCTTCAATAAAATATTTTATGCATCTAAGTAATATTGCTTATTAATTAATTTCTGCGTAACAAATAGAAATAACTATTCATTGATAAATATTATCTTTCTTTAAAAATATATCTGAAATTTTTAAGCCTAAAAAATATTTTTTTGTAGAAGAACATATTATTTTAAAAACATGAAACATCACTTTAAGGCATAGAATTAGTTTGTTACAAGTAAATTTAAAATATTAATTTAAATAAATGTTTCAACAAAGAGTATAGCCGAATAAGCATGTAAAAATGGCCTTAACTCGGATTTTCCTGAAACTTTGCTTATTTTTGCTTTCTCATAGAGAAAGTATTGTATCGATAAAAAAATTTTTTTTCTAATTTTTCATTTATTTTGTACATATTCAGACTCAAGGAGTCAAAAAAAGTGGTTTCCAGAAAATGTCTGTATGTATGTGTGTGTGTGTGTGTGTGTGTGTGTGTATGATTTCAGTACGCCAAAAATATCTCAAGAACTACTCGATGGATTTGCTTCAAATTTTGCATGCAATTTATTTTTTTGTCTAACTGGGGGGTAAGCTATTAAAAATTGATCTTCTTAGTTTAGTTTTTTTTTTGAGCTATTTTAATAATTTTAAACAAATTTTTATTTTTCATTTTTTTGGTATTTTACGTAAACTACTAGAAGAATTTTCTTGAAAATTTATATGGACATTATTTGCGACTGACAAAAGAAGAAAAACTTTTACTAACTAATTTTCTTAGAGCACTTATAAATTTAGGGCAATTTGAAAATTTTGAAAAGAAATTTTTTTTTCCATTTTTCTTTTATTTTATGAAAACCATTCGATGGATTTGCTCCAAAATTTGTATGCAAGTTATTCGCTATTGTCTGAGGAAAATTAACTTTCGAAAACTCATTTCTTTAGCGCAGTTTTAATTTTAGAGCATTTAGAAAATTTTTGAAAAAATGTTGATTTTTTAAATTTTTTATATTACACAAAAACCATTCGTTAAATTTGCTTTAAAATCATTATGCAAGTTATTCGTTATTGCCTTAATAAAACAAGCTTTGGAAAACTTATTTTTTTAGCGCAGTTTTAATTTAAGAAAATTTCGAAAATTTTTTAAAAAAATTTTTCATTTTTTTTGGGTTTTACGTAAACTACTGTTACATCCGCATAATCACGGATGTACGAAAAAATCATTTTTTCATTTTAACTTTTTTTTAACCTTTTATTATACATATAAATGTGCGTACGTATATATAATTATATATACGCATATACATTATGCATGCATATAAACATGCAATATTTGCAGTTCATTCTCCCGATAACATATATTTTTTTAAACATGTATTAATAAAAATAAAATGAAATAAATTTTATATTGGATAATTAGTATTAAGGAATAATTTTAAGTCTTTTTATATTCGTAAAAACAAGTCAGTTAGCGAGGCGCGAATGCTATTCAGCATTTTTAGGTGCCATAAGAAGATATCCTTGAAGTTAATAAATAATTATGTTAATAAAATTAACCACCAAATTATTATAAATAATATAGTTCTTTATTAAAGCACAGCTGACAGAAGAATGATTAATCTTTTTTTATTTAAATAAATAAACAAACTCGTTTACATGACAACTTGATCGAATAAATATTTAACTAAATAAATAACAATAAACAAATTCTAATCGCATCGCCACACTACCCCCCTGCGTTGTAAATAAATCTATGTTTAAAATCTTTTTGGAAAATGAACTTTTCTTCCTGAACGAGTAACTCTATCTTTTCTTGAATCATCCGAAATAGGTAACGATGTATCATCTGAAATTGATGGTAGTGTAGTTGAAGGTGATGAAGCCGTTGAGTCCAATTTAGAAATTCCTTCTTCATTCAATATATATGCAGGTTTTACTCGGTCTATAGAAACTTCTATTGCTTTATTATTAATTCTTAAAATTATTGTTTTATCTTTCCTTTCAATAATTTCTGTAAGGTCCTCTGTAAGGTGGCTGAAGAGCTCTAAGTTCTGGTCCTCGCGTAGAAAAGCATGTGAGCATGATTTTAATTCTTTAAAAACGAAAATTCCAGGTTTAGAATGGTTTGATGTTGGAACAGGGCGTAATCGAGACATATGCTCTCGTAAGTAAACAAGAAAGTTTGGTGTATCTTCTAAGCTTATAGCTGATGGTGAAAGCATTTCACTAGGAAGGCGAAGTGGTTCGCCATAAACTAATTCAGCAGCAGAAGCTTGAATATCTACTTTGAATGCTGAGCGAAGGCCTAATAGAACAAAAGGTAAAGTTTCAACCCAATTGATGTCAGAATGAGCCATGATAGCTGCTTTAAGCGGACGATGGAGACATTCAACCAAACCATTGGCTGAAGGATGCCAACTTGTCGTGTAATGGTGTTTAATACCAAAACTTTTTTCAAAAACTTTGAAAAGAAATGACGTGAATTGAGAACCTCTATCAGAAGTGATTTTAGAAGGACAGCCAAAACGAGAAATCCAAAAATTTATAAATGCTTGAGTTACAGATTCTGCTGTAATACATTGTATTGGATAAGCTTCAGGCCAACGAGTAAAACGATCAACAACTGTCAAACAATATCTAAAAGAATTTGCAGATGGAAGTGGACCGATTAGATCAATATGTACATGAGAAAATCGTCTAGTGGTAATTTCAAAAGTTCCTAAAGGCGATTTAATATGTCGTGAAATCTTTGATTTTTGGCATTGTAAACAAGCTCGAGCCCAATCACGACAATCTTTCTGAATTGAAGGCCAAACAAAACGATCACTAATGAGTTTAGCAGTAGCATTAACACCAGGATGACTTAAAGAATGAAGTTGATTAAAAACCTGTCGACGAAAAGGAGACGTAATAAACGGTCGAGACTTTCCAGTCGACATATCACAATACACATGGATATTTAATCCAGGAATTATTACTTTTTCAATAACGAGAGAAGTATCCTCATTAAGAAATTGTGCAAGTTCAGTATCAACTACTTGTGATTCAGCAAGTGCCTTATAATCCAAAGGTTGAGAAATTGCTTCGATGCGGGAAAGAGTATCAGCAACAATATTCTCATTACCATTGATATGTCTAATATCCGTGGTAAATTCAGAAATGAATGATACTTGATTCCTTTGTACAGGTGGCCATTTATCACGTTTTTGTTTGAAAATATAAATTAAAGGTTTATGATCAGTGTAAATAGTGAAATTATAACCATCGATGAAATGACGAAAATATTGAATTGATTCATAAACCGCGAGTAATTCTCGATAGTAGGCAGGTAAATCACATTGTTTTTGTGTCATTTTTTTAGAAAAGAATGCAAGAGGTTGCCACGAATTATCCACAAACTGTTGAAGACATGCGCCGATGGAATGATTTGAAGCATCAGTAAATAAACCTAAAGGTGCGCCACTGCGAGGATGGACTAACAGAGTTGCTGAAAACAAGCAATCTTTACAAGCCTGAAAAGCTTTCTCTAATTCACAAGTTACTGGTATTTTTTGTGAACCTTTAAGTATTGGTTTACTGATCACATCATGAAGTGGAGCCTCAAATTCAGAAACATGAGGAATAAATCGACGATAGAAATCAATCATGCCAAGAAAACGGCGTAAACCATGAGCGGTCTGAGGAAAAGGAAAATCTTGAATAGCTTTTACACGCTCTTGAGGTGGACGGATTCCAGCAGCAGAAACACAGTAGCCAAGAAAATCAAGTTCCGGAACACCGAAAAGACATTTTGAAGAATTCACCACAATTCCATATTGAGAGAGACGTTTAAATAAAATCTTAAGATGTTGTTTATGTTCTTCAATAGATTTAGAGAAAACTAAAATATCATCGATATAAGCATAAACGAAATCTAAACCACGTAGAACTTCGTCCATAAAACGTTGGAATGTTTGACCAGCATTGCGTAATCCGAAAGTCATATAAGGAAATTCGAAAAGTCCAAACGGAGTTGTTATTGCAGTTTTGCAAATGTCCTCTTTATAAACAGGAATTTGTTGATAAGCTTTAACTAAATCTATTTTTGAAAATACAGTACATCCGTCTAAGTTGCAAGTGAAATCGTGAATGTGTCTAACAGGATATCGATCTGGAATTGTGCGACTGTTCAACATGCGATAATCACCACAAGGACGCCAATCTGATTTACCCTTTGGCGCTAAATGTAACGGTGAAGACCAAGGACTCTCCGAAGGACGAGCAGTACCACATTGCAGCATATCTTCAAATTGCTTCTTTGCTATTTTTAATTTATCTGGAGCTAATCGTCTTGGATTACATGAAACTGGTTGACCAAGTGTTGTTCGGATATGATGAACAGTTTCGTGCTTAATTTTACGATCTATTCCACAAGGTCGAGTTAAATCAGGAAATTCAGCAAGAATACTTAAAAATTCCGATGATGAAGACACATCTACAGTTTTAACACTTAATTGAGAAATTTTTCGAATATGCCCCGTTGATCGTAATCCAGTTGTTCCATCAATTAAAAACTTTCTATGACAATCAGGAAGTAAATGAAAATGTGCAAGAAAATCAGAACCTATAATTGGAACATCAACATCTGCAATTACAAATTTCCAAGTAAAATCACGACGGAGACCAAAATTTAATTTTATTTTGAAAAAGCCATATGTTCTGATTTCACTGTTGTTTGCTGCGCAAAGATGAAATTCAGTAGCAGAAAGACGCCTATGTAAATAACAACGTGGGAAACAACAAATATCAGATCCAGTATCAATTAAAAAATCTCGTTTTGAAAATTGGTCTGTAACGAAAAAGACGGCTACTTGAAGGAGAGCAGTTAATCGCCGTCCTGACGAACTGCTTTACTGGTTTTCCGGCTTAAAACTGCAAGGTGGAATACATTTTTTAGCTTTATTTTGAAATTTGTCATGGTACCAGCACCAACGATCATGACTCTCTTTAGTACTCGCCTTATCTTTAGGTTGATGACGATAACGGCTACGAGAACAGCTGCGAGAACGAGTGTAATTATTACGAGAAACAGAAAGCTCTGCAACCTGTTTGCTTAAGGATTCAATTGCGCAAATCAATGAATTTTCGATACCTTTTTCAGTAAATGTAGCACAAACAGCAAGGTTAGGTGACGTAGGAGAAACTTCTACAATTTTATCTGCCAACTCTGAAAGTTTTTCCAACGTTAGTTCCGATTGCGCAGTAAGAATCGCTTGTACACTTGATGGAAGCCGACGTAGCCAAAGCTGCCGTAATAGGTTATCCTGCACCATGGTTGTCCCAATAAGTGTACGCAAATGCCGTAGAAACTGCGATGGTTTGCGGTCACCCAATTCCTCCTCGCTAATAAGTTGCCTCACTCGTTGTTCTTCAGAAGCAGATAATCGTTGAATTAATTTTGATCGTAAATATGTGTAAGGGTTATCTGCAGGAGGATTGTTGATAACATCCTCAACCTCTACAGCAACACGAGTTTCCAATTAAGACACGACATAATGAAATTTTGTTACCTCGTTAACAATATTAGAAATGAAAAATTGTGAATCAGCCTGAGAAAACCATAAGCTTGGACGATCCGACCAAAAAGGCGGCAGCTTGACTGCAACACGATGAACAGCTGGTCCATGAATTGGTTGATTTAAATTACCGTCAGCATTATTTTCTTGATGCTCTTGTTGTTGCTCGAGTTGTTCTGCTAGTCTCCGATTTTCTGCTCGAAGTTGTTGTAATTGGTTAGGAAGATCATCGTCGTTATCTCTTGGAAGCACCATTTTAAATCTTCTTAAATTTTACTTAAATTAATATTTTTCTACGATTTTATTTTCCTTTTTTTTCTTTGTCGGGGTCACCAATGAAGTTAATAAATAATTATGTTAATAAAATTAACCACCAAATTATTATAAATAATATAGTTCTTTATTAAAGCACAGCTGACAGAAGAATGATTAATCTTTTTTTATTTAAATAAATAAACAAACTCGTTTACATGACAACTTGATCGAATAAATATTTAACTAAATAAATAACAATAAACAAATTCTAATCGCATCGCCACATCCTCTGTCAAAAAATCTGAGACTTTGAAAAGCTTCTCATGGCCGAATTGGCCAATGGGACTCTTTTAAAATTCTAGCAAGTTATATTTTTTGTCTCTTTTCTTTTTCAAAATTCGCATCTACCTTGCAACAAAAAAGATTTATTGTCAGTTAGTCCGCAGTTAGACCTCGCAAGGGTAACACCTTTTTCGACTTGCACACAAATCAAGTGTAAAATCGTAACAATAAAAACTTGTAACTCACGCTTTATTTCCTTCTTAAATTTAATTACAAGCGAAATAACTTAATTTAGTCGCGCGCTTATTTTAACAAGTCAGTCCAATAAAAACACGATTTTTATACAACTTACTGCTAGGGGAAAAAGTGTGGTAATAAAAATAATATTTCCTATTTTATTTTCAAATAAAAATAAATAAAAATACTAACGAGGTTTCTTCCGATTTATTATTGTAAATCTGCGCGATTCACTTATCAATAGCTTATACAACATTTGTAATAAAATTAAATAAATATCATTTACAAAAATATACAAAAATAATCTCTGCGAACATAAGTGCCATTAATCCAGTTTCTAAATAATTAACAAGCGGGCAACCAGAGAGGAGCACTGCGCCCTTCAGTATAAAGTTTATTACGTAGATAAACTCCTTTACTTTCGACCACGCAGCCAGCAGTTAAGACAAGGTAAGCGATTAAGCTCCTCTATCCCGCAGTCTTTTTAAAATAAAAAATATTTACCAATGCCAACAAGAAATATTCCAAACAAACACATGTCCGAGTAAACCTATTTAAGGTGAGCGGACATAACACTACTCTAAAAATTTATTTAAAAATTTGTATAGTAGGCTGATTCCATTCAGATTCATGTAGGCCGCCACTAATCGAATTTTTTTTTTCTGCTAAATACTAAAAATACCTTCTATTATGTATATGAAAATAAAATTTACCTCGTAGAACGCTCAAAAATTTTTTTTTTTACCACAGCAATTTTAGTGTTGGATGTAAAAACAAAAATTCAAAAATTCAAAATGAATCTCTACATTTAAATGACTATAGCTCCGTCAATTTTGAACCTTTTCGGGTGTTCATTTGACAAAAGTGTGCGGAATTCTGTCTAGTTTTAAATGCAATCTCGATTTTCGTAATACAATTCGATCTCACTGAGTTATTTACGAAAAACCGAAAAAAGCTATTTTTTTCAAACACGATTTTCTCAAAAACTTTATTCTTTTTTTTTTAAATTTTCATATGATTTCGTACATAAAAAATACTAACTTTTGAGCTAGGTGAGAATATGCGATTTCGCCTTATTTTTTTTAACAGATTTTTAAACGTTTTTTTTATATTTTCGATTTTAAAACATTGATACCATGGCGCACCGTACTATTTTTCCAACTTTACTTGTTCTTACAACTATTTTTATACTTTTATTCATTAATATATCAAAAATATCAACAATAATCTTTAAAATAAACCCCGGATCGAATATTTTGATCAATTAGAACCAAAGTCATGACGATTTAAAGTTTAAAAAAAAATGCTGAAACTTTGAATAAATATGATGTTTACATTGAGGAAACGCAATTTCCGTTAAAGATTAAAATCTGAAGATATAAATTTTTTAATTTGAAAAAAAAGTTATTTTGATGAAAGTATACATAACCATTTATCCTCTTTTTATGGTACATTATTATAATAAAATTTTTTTTTGTTGAAGAATATAATTTTTTTATCAGTTTGAATTTCGCGCCTAGAATTTGAATTTATTTTGTAGGGAGTTGACGCATGTCACTACTAGGTGGCGATGATTCGTTCTTTACATTCTCATTAACGACTTGACGTGTTTAAAAATTTAAGAAAAGGAAGATAAGAAATAAAGATGTTTAAGAAAAATTATTTTTTTGATCTGTCATTGAACAGAATATCAATAATGGCACACTGATTGTTAAAATAAGATGCAAGGATTTAAAAAAAAGGCACGAAAAAGTTTTTTATGATTGCTCCAAAAGTCCGCTTAGAGAATTAGGTGATCTAACGGAGTCTTTGGAGCGCTTGTATTCAAATACTTCTTTCTCTAGAGAAGATAAAGTATGCCCTTCGTGTTACAAAATATTATGAGATAAAGTGAAAAATACGCCTATTTCATCGATTTCAAGCAGTCAACAATCTTCGGAAGATTTTATTTACAGTGAGGCTGTGGTAGAACAGCTCAACGAGACTTCAAGTTATTTGAAATTGAACATTTCACCAATTAAAATGCCTCAAAGTATCAATATCAAGATGCGAGAATCTTATGCCCTCCGAAAAAGAAAACAAATGAACGATGCATTTGATTCACAAATAGCAAGTAAAATGATGAAAGTCTACGATATAACGGATTTGCCCGCATCAAATGAAAATAATGAATGTAAAACAAATGATAAATGGCTTGAGAATATTAAAATTGCATTAGATAATTGTACAAATTTTCTTGAGAAAATTGTTGAGTATTATACCAAGTGATATTTCCAAAGATTATTTATTATCAGTTTTACCAAATGTAACTATTTATATGATTGATCAAGCACGATCATTGGTAAATAATAAAAAAATTTACAAGCAGTCAGAGAACTATTGTGGCCATTCTTTGGATAGAGAAATTGTAATGAAAGTAAAGGATTATTATCTGAACGATGATTTTAATTGTTCTCGTCAAAGTGCAAATAAAAGCGACACAGTATCTATCAAAGAAAATGGTATAGAAACTAAAAAAGTCAAACGCTTTCTTACGCGAAGTATAGAAGAAATATATCAATTATTTAAAGACAAAAATTCTGAAATGAAAACAAAAATTGGTAAATCAACATTCTACGCTTTAAGACCGAAGTGGGTTATACCACATCCATCCACCGATTCCTGTCTTTGCGCTTACTGCAAGAATCTTAAATTTATGTTAGATGCTTTGAATAATTATAAAAAAGAGAATAAACAAGACATTGCAGATTTGGAATTGAAAATATGTTCTTCACTTTTTTGTTCAAAAGATGATATGAAATGTGTACTAAGAGAACGTTAAGAATGTCTCATTGGAGATTCTATTGATTCACAAGTAATTTCTTTGACAGAAGAAGATTTATATGAAGAAATAATTTATGGTGTTTGGGAAAAATCAAATTTACTGAATAAAACTAGCACAATTAAAAATTTCTTAATAGAGTTTAGAGAGCGCGCTCTCACTGTAAGAGCTCATAAATTGGTCAAAGAAATTCAACGTATAGCAATTAAAGAGGTTAAACTTTTAGCGAAAAATAATGACTTCCAATTAGTTATTCATGTCGATTTTGCAGAAAATTGGACAGTTCTGCTTCAAAATGAAATTCAAAGCTATCATTGGAGTAAAAACCAAATATCAATATTTACGTCGGTATGCTATTTTGGAAATGATAAAACAGTCAGTTATGTCACCGTCTCTGACGATATTAAACATGATTCGTCTCATGCCCTAATAGCTATAAATTTAATTATCGATAACTTAAAACAAAAACATATTACGCAAGATCTTGATGAAATCATAACCATTTCCGATGGAGCTGCCAGTCATTTTAAAAATAGATATCAATTCTATGAGCTTCAAAACTCAAAAGTAAACAGAAAATGGCTTTTTTCTGCAACAGGTCATGGTAAAAGCGCTTGTGACGGTATTGGTGGTTCAGTTAAACATTATGCTACCACGCATAATCTGTCCAAGAAGAATGCAGATTTTATTAGAAACGCTGAAAATTTCGCCACTCACGTATCAAAATATACTCCGTCGATTAACATTCTTTTTATCCGCAAGGATGAGTTAGAAGTTTTTCGACTGACAAAAAAAATGGAATGGTTAGGAAATGCAAAAAAAATTAAAGGTAATCAAAAGATTCACTGTTGGAGAAGTGAACGAAACCAAATCTACACTGCCAAAACGTCGAGACATGAGTGGCAAGAAGTAAATTGAAAGGTTTTATTCAAATTCGGATCTTTTTATTAACATTAGTTCTCAATTTATTAGTGTTCTTTCTTAATTGTATCGCATATTATTTGTTCATTGAACATGACCAAATAATATATTTTAGTATTTAAAAAATTCACCTTTTCAAAATTCGAAATTCAAATTCAAAATTCAAAATTCAAAATTCAAAGTAAATATATTTATTTAAAGTTTCAGCATTTTTTTTAAACTTTAAATCGTCATAACTTTGGTTCTAATTGATCAAAATATTCGATCCAGGGTTTATTTTAAAGATTATTGTTGATATTTTTGATATATTAATAAATAAAAGCATGAAAATAGTTGTAAGAACACGTAAAGTTGGAAAAATAGTACGATGCGCCATGGTATCAATGTTTTCAAATCGAAAATATAAAAAAAACGTTTAAAAATCTGTTAAAAAAAAATGAGGAAAAATCGCATATTTTCACCTACCTTAAAAGTTAGTATTTTTTATGTATAAAATCATATAAAAATTAAAAAAAAAAAAAAAAACATAGTTTTTGAGAAAATCGTGTTTGAAAAAAATCGCTTTTTTTCGGTTTTTCGTAAATAACTCACTAGGAGAGTATCACACCTCCGGATCACGGATTTCGCTCAAACTTCGGGATAAGTTTTCAGATGATAAAATATGAAAAAAGCTAAAGTTATAGTCATAAATACTCAATATTTTCCTAGTTACAGGCAATTAAAGAAAATCACTAAAAAAGTTACTAGATTTTTAAACGCATATAGTTCTTTAGCGTAGATAGCTACAAGCTTGAAACTTTTTTTAAATTAAAGCTGAGCTCAAATCCTTCCAAAATAGTAGTTACAGCATATCAAAATATTATTTTTTCCCAAAGTTAGAGCGTAATAAGGATTGGACCTAATTTCAGCTTTTATTATTAATTAATGTTTTTAAAAGACAAATCAGGTCCAATGTTTATCACGTTTTAACTTTGGGAAAAAATAATATTTTTACATGCTATAACTACTAATTCGAAAGGATTTGAGCTCAGCTTTAATTTAAAAAAAGTTTCAAGCTTGTAGCTATCAATGCTAAAGAACTATATGCGTTTAAAAATCTAGTAACTTTTTTAGTGATTTTCTTTAATTGTCTGTAATTAGGGAAATATTGAGTATTTATGACTATAACTTTAGTTTTTTCCATATTTTATCATCTGAAAACTTATCCCAAAGTTTGAACAAAATCCGTGATGCGGAGGTGTGACACTCTCCTAGTCAGTGAGATCAAATTGTATTACAAAAATCGAGATTGCATTCAAAACTAGACAGAATTCCGCACACTTTCGTTAAATGAACGCCCAAAAAGGTTGAAAATTGACGGAGCTACAGTCATTTAAATGTAGAGGTTCATTTTCAATTTTTGAATTTTCGTTTTGACATCCAACACTAAAATTGCTGTAGTAAAAAAAAAAATTTTGAGCGTTCTACGAGGTAAATTTCATCTTCAGATACATAATAGAAGGTATTTTTATTACTTAGAAGAAAAAAAAAATTCGATCAGTGACGGCCTGCATAAATCTGAATGGAATCGGCCAGTTATTATTTGCTACTGTTAAAATAATAATAACATTTGAAAACTGATTTTCTTGGCATACTATCAATTTTAGAGCTTTTTGAAAATTTTTAAAAAAGTTGTTATTTTTTATTATTTTTCTATTTTACGAAAACCATTCGATTGATTTGCTTCAAAATTTTTATACAAGTCATTCGCTGTTGTCTAAAGGAAATAAGGTTTGGAAAACTCATTTTCTTAGCGCAGTTTTAATTTAAGAGAATTTTGAAAATTTTGAATAAATGTTTATTTTTTATTTTTTTTTATATTACACTAAAACCACTTGATGGATTTGCTATAAAATTATTATGAAAATTATTCGTTATTGCCTTAATGAAACAAGCTTTGAAAAACTTTTTTTTTAGCGCAGTTACAATTTTAAAGCATTTTGAAAATTTTGAAAAAAATTTATTTTTAATTTTTCATTTTTTTTGGATCTTACGTAAACTACTCTAAGAATTTGCTTAAAAATGTGTACAGAAATTATTTAAAACTGTTAAAATAATAAAAACATTTGAAAACAGATTTTTTTGGCATACTTATACATACAATTGGGGTTACGATTGGAAATTTCGTTGTCATCGTTCTTTCAAAGTACAAATTTATAAATAAATATTAATAATTTTTATATTGAAATCACATTTGAATAAATATAAAAAAATTAATGAAACTCAAAGAGCTCTATAAGAAAATCCTGAAAGTTTCAGCTTCCTATGGACAAAATTGGCTTCATGACCTCAAAAAAACGTGTTTTTCGATTTTTTTGCTATAATTAAGTGAATTCTTAATGGATTTTCAAAATTCGAAATCAAGGTAAAAGAGGACGATAAAATACATCTATTTAGTAACTATATAAAATATTCCGAGTCTCAAACATAACCTAAAAATGAATTTGAAAATTTCAAACTGGCCTGTACATTAACGGTATAAATGCATATTTATTTTTGTCTTTTAGAAACTTTAGTTTTCATAGAATCTATCATTCATATGTTTTGCAGATTTTTGTAGGAATAGTGAAAAGTACCTAAAATATCAAAAAACTGAAAATTTTATAGATTATAGCATTTTAGAGGCTCTATTGCATTCTGATCATGAAAATAACACCAAATACACGTTCAGCGACCAAAAAAATCTCCTAAATATCGATATTCAATCGGATTTATATCATATGCATCCATAAAATACGAGAATAAGCTTAAAAAAATCGTTTTTCGACCAAAAAGACTCCTGTAATTTTTTTATTACCATCTGAAACTATAATTTCTTCGCATCATATTCAAAGTAACCTTAAAAATTTATTCACTGACCAATAACTTCCTTGGTACTGATTTTTAATGTTATCCAGTACAATTTTTGACTGAAAATTATGAAATTAACCTCAAAAAATGCATATAGTGACTAAAAATGACATTAACTATCATTTTTCTAACGTATTCGAAACAATTATTTGTATTATTTTTTTGGAATAACCTCAAAAACATGTCGATGGATTCTAAGAGCTTCTTATTGAGATTGTTTGTCTTGATAGTTCAGTGCGATGTTTTGTCGAGGACCAAAATATCGCCAAATGATGCGCCTAGCCAGCAAAAATATTTCATGTTGTGCTACAGCATGATTTAAAAGTAATTAACATCAAAATAGTAATGTAATATTACTAAAATATTTTACCATTTTAAAGATACATTAGCGAGCCGAGCTTGCGTTGGAATACAAGCAAGCAGGTAAGCCCCACACAGTATAAAACGTTTGAAATGTTTTCGAAATATTTCATGCTGTGCATGACAGCTCTGTAGTTTATATTTGTTAGTGTTACCGTAGAAGATGTAGTTTCTGATTATATAAAAGAAATCATTCCCTGATAAGAATCCTGTTCTTTACGGTATTAACTGTTCGAATTAAAAAATAAAGACAATGATTACATAACACAAGAACGTAACAATAATTTACAAAAATATGCACATTTAGGCAATCTGAAACTGAAAATAAATTAGTCTGCTATTTTGGTTGATAATGAAAAAAATATTGTCTTTATTAAACTTGAAACATGATTTAATTATTAAAAAAATTGTTCATTTTGAAATCACTAATTTTTTATTCACTTTCTATTAGTTATTCATTATTTTTCTTTGTGATTCAGTTAAATTTAGTTTTTAATTTTAAAAATAATTATTTAATAATAATCTCGATGGCTTTCTCAAGATACTCCTGTCCTGCCCGTCTTAGGGAGAATCCAGATGATGGAACTTTTGAAGGGGTCGTGCTGTTCCTTGCCGTGCCATATCCGTGCCGTTCTATGATGGAGTATTCCATCTACACTATCTCGTGTTTCTTAAATAATTTGATAGTAAACATAAGATACCTCCCTATTAAATTTAACATTTGTTTACTATCAAATTCAAAGAACACGAGATAGTCTAGATGGAATACTCCATCAGGGACTGTCCACATGCAAGGGATAAGGGGTAAAAGCCTTACCCCTTACTCCGTAGTAATGATCCCACCGATTTTACAATAGAGTTTCTTTTCTTAGCAATTACATATTCATAGGGAAATTTGATATTTGTCGTAAGAAGTAAATCTAATGATTTGTTTAATCTATGCATATTTTATCCTTGTATAATCTAATAAATTAGCTCTCAAAATTATTTCATGAACAGGTAAACAGTAAAGGTAACCACTTTTTATGCTCGTTTATCAAAAAATACTTGTAAAATTAATGTTATGAAATTTATTAATTAATGCATCGGTTAAGCAAAATAATTTACACTATTTGTGTTACCAGATTTAAAAATATATAATGTGAAATCACAATTAAATCAAAACTATTTACAATTACAATCATTTCAAATGATTCTCAGATATAAAAAAATCACACAAACTTAAATAATCAAATAAATTATTATAAAAAATTACTACCTAAGTTAAAAAATTATTGCTTAGATGTTTTTGTTTTAAATCATAATGTAATAAAATCTTAGTAATAATTCAAAATAGTCTAAATGTTAAAGTGCCTTTCAAAATTAATATCAATTTAGCATTTAATTTATTTATGAAAAATAATTTTTGCTTTGAGAGTATTTATTATCATGCTTATTAGAGATGAAATTATTAAATTAAAAATATTAATATTAATTTGTAATAATGAAAATAATGGCATACCTTAAAATGAATATTATATAATGCTTATTAAACATGAAAATGAAATCTATAAAGTGAATATTAATATTAACAAAGTGAGCACTACTGTGTTATTTCATTTTATTTTATGATATTTAATAATACACGGAGAGAAAAATCATGTTATTATTCCATGAAATTTCAAGTGATCATTACATGATATTTCTTCACCGAATATTATCGAAGAAACAAGTGATTTTTCGATGATATTCATGTTTTTAATAGATGGCGATGCATCATGTTAAAATTACTTGAGACCCACGGGATTTTCACGTGGCACTCAAGTGAATTCATCGGTGGTGCGGCCGACTCAGTAGCACAGGCTTTGAAAGGAGATAGAGAGGGGGAGAGAGAGAGAGAGAAACAAAGTAACCAAAGGGCTTCG
Organism: Anastatus disparis; assembly: GCA_017163975.1. NCBI lineage: Eukaryota > Metazoa > Arthropoda > Insecta > Hymenoptera > Eupelmidae > Anastatus > Anastatus disparis. The sequence continues at coordinate 1,839,903 of JAFFSR010000074.1, forward strand.
CTAATAAAAATCGACAGGAAAATGAACCCCCACTCTACTCGCACAGTATGTGTATTCTAACTGACTGCTGCTACGAAAATACACTTATATTCTTTAGTCTCTCTCTCCCTCCCTCTCTCCCTCTCTCTTTCAAAGCCCGCGCTACTCGGTCGGCCCTACCACCATCGAATTCACTTGAGTTCCACGTGAAAATCCCGTGAGCGTCCAAGGAATAATATCATGGCGCCTATAGTATTTTAAGTTAGAATCAATTGACGTTAAATTAACTTGATCTCATGAGAACTTTACATAAATAATCATATAATTTTAACGTGTTAAATTTATCACGAGAAAATAACATGATTTTTCTCTCCGTGTATGTCATATACAAATTAAATGGAACACAGGACTTAGTATTCTATAAACAATGAATCTAAAATTTTCATAAAACATGGAAAAACTAACACACCTGTATTTGTAATGTCACGTATCATCATGAACGTGTAAAAAAATACATCGCTGAGCGTTTTGCTCTTCACAGCGTTTGGCGATGTATGTCATTTCGATGCGATATGTTTGTCATTTATCGTACTATGTATTGCTGCTATCCATAAAACATTAGACAGTTATAGGTTATGATTATGCATTTATACTTAAAAATATGAAGCAAATATTCAAAATTTCATTCTTTCAATTTTCATACACAAGAAAATTTAATTTTTCTGCACAAAAAATCCCTTGCGTTATTCAATCTGTATTTTTAAAAAAACAGTATCCATATTTATAATATCAGGTAAATTGGTAAGAAAAATCATTGCTATTATGGTGTCGTTCACTGCTAAAACCTGTGACGAACATTACATATAGCGGTGCGTCAGTCTTGCCGTGAACCAAAACAAGTTGACTTCAATATGAAGATCTATTCTTATAATTAATAATTCTTCTTATGCCCATGTAATTATATTTTCTTCAATTATTTGATGATCCTGTAAATTAGAAAATTTTATTTTTTATTAAATTTATTATTTTGTTATCTTTATTTAAATATTATGTAAACTTTATTTACGTTCGTTATATATACTATCTATAGTCATTGTAAAATAAAGTGAATTTCAAACTGTTACTTTTACTAATGACTATGTATTTTTTCAGATATTATTCAACTGATTTTTTAGTGCTAAATTAAATTAAAAGTGCTTGATAATCAACCAGTACATTTACTGATGCAGTTCATAGTTGGTAATAAAAGTAAGATGCTACATTGAATGAATTAAATATAAAATTATGAATAATAAATACAAAACATTTATAAAAAATTAAAACAACTTCATGCCAAATTCTTACTGAATTTTAAATGATTGCATTAAAGCATTGCTAGCTCGTCACTTATAATTTTCCAAACATATCTTGATGATGAACATGCTCTGTGCCATTTATTAATAATTTCCGCAGCTGTAAATAGATGTGGGTATGGTGCCCGTAATTTTCTTAATGATCAACGCAAAGATTTATAGGGAATGTTTATAGGATTAAATTGATACGGCCACAGACTGTGATAAATATCATGTTGTTTAAGACCCCAATTATTTAATACTTCATTGTTTGTAGTACAATTTGCATCTTCAATTGTTCCTAGAATTTTAAATTTTTCACCTCCGATTGTTGATTCAAAAAATTGATTGAAATGAAACAGTTGAAATGTAAAATGGAACAATTGAAATGTATAGTAACAAATTTTATTAAACAATTTAAGTACATGGTTAATAATACATATCTTATTATATAATTCTTATTATAATTTATGATTTTTTGAATTAAAATTTATTTATTATTAAAAGAATTACATATCAATCTTAAATGATATTTTTATCAGATTTGTATTATATAACATACTTTATAATTTGTCTAGAACACTCATACTTTAATTCAGAAGGAACTTTATCAAATCCGATATTTATTAATTTTATGAATCTATTAATACTTTCCAAGTCCGTAGGATTGTCGACAGGCTCACTGGAAAATACTTCTTCAATTGATTTGATAATTTTTGAATTTTTTTCTAATAAATTTTCTAACAACCGAATATCATCTGATTTTCTTTTAGAAGTGAACTTTTGTTCAGAGCTTGATGAGCTTGCTTTTGATATGTTATCGATATCATCAGTACTTATTTGTGGCATATGCTCTAAATATGGAAGTAACCACAACATAGCGTCGTGAAATTCCCAAACAACTTTATTTTTCCTTTCCAGAAGGACAATGAGCTTGTAATTTCTTATGTTCTTCCTTGAATTTTCTAACTAAGTAGGTCCATCGCTTCATAATCTCTTGTTCTGTGATTTATATAATTATTAATGTTTTTACATAATACAATTAAAAAAATTTTATCATATATCATATATTTATTACCTGACATATTAACCTCGAATATTTGAAAAATGACTTGGGAAATTGCTTCCAAAGCTTTTGTCCTATTGTCTCGATATTCAGTATGATAAGATTCTTCTGATTTATCATAAAAAAATTCTCTGCATAAATCATTTCAATAATAAGTTCATCAATATTATTCGAATTTTCAGACATTTTGATATTTATCAAATCAGTTCAATAAACAAATGTCTGCTAGCTTTTCACTGTATCAGCTGATGTCTTTGAATTTTGTTTAAACTTATTCTAACCTTGTTTATAATTATAATAAATTTATAACCATAACGATTTGTATAAAACTGTGTGTATTTATTTCACAGATAGTAATTTCAAGAAATTCTATAGAAAACGTAATTAATAAAAAAATTTGTATTGCTGTAAAAGAATATTCATGTTTTTATGCTAAAAATGATGTAAATTATTATAATAAAAATATCAAAGAAGAAGCTTTTGGAGCAATAGCTAATAAAATTCAGTTGGATTTGGATATTCATATATCTCGTAAGATATTTTTTTCATGTTCTCATATCAAAAATAGTAACTTCGCTAAAAACAATGATGACGAAGATAATTTTAATGACATGATCAATGAGGAAGATGGTCTAACTTTAACGCACGATATTTTTAAATTGGAAAGCATGAATAAAAAACCAGTAGAAACTGGTAAAATGAAAATCATACAAGAAAATGAAAAAAATATACATGAAAAGAAATAAGAAAAATCTAATGAATCACCTAAAAAAATTATTCCTCCAACAAGTAAACAATATCAAGAAAAAAATAAAATTTTAGAAAAATTAGAAAAAAAAGTGTAGAAATTGCAGAGGTAGCTGTACAGAGCATTCAAAATTTGACGCAACCATCTAAAAAAAATGAAATTTATAATGATTATTTGATTGGCATACAACACAGTTTAAAATATATACCAGAAAAATATTTACTAGAATGCATAAATGGAATTTTGGATGTAATGAATAATTACATATAACCAGTAAATATAAGACAAATAATTATTAATTGTTAACCAATAGTTAATTGTTATTATTTTTGTATACAAAAAGCGTGAAATATAATGTTTATATAGAAACTAAGATTGTTTTTTTTACCCCAAAAAAGTAGTGCTTGCAAAAAAAAAGACTTTTACCTAAATCAATAAAAGTAGTTTGCTTTCTAACCTTATAATAATATAATAATAGTTATTCTTAATCTTGAAAATAAACATGAGGAATTGAATTAAAAGCTCTAAGTGTTAGAAGAATTTGTCTAAAATTTTATTTAAAAAATATAAGTAAAATATATAATATTTAAAAAAAAAATGTTTTGTAGGAAGCTAAATAAAAAATATTTTAGATTAGTTGAGATGAAAAAAATTATTTATTATTTCGTTTTAAATATAATTATTTTGCCATGGGACTGCTCCTTCGTTAGAGAAATACTGTGCTAAATTATGTCAGATAATAACTGGATTGCTTATAATATTATTCACATCTTGAACTTCTAATTGTCTGAGGTTGACATTATCATTCATATTCTCTCTATTATTGTCAATAAGGAAATTATGCAAACATAAACAAGCACTTACGATGTATCTACAAGTACTTAGATTATAACTTAAAGCATTGGTTTATAATTTAAACTTTGAACACAATATTCCAAAGGCACATTCGATGGTAAACCTTGCTTGACTCAATCTATAATTGAATATCCTTTCTTGCATGGAACGTAATAATTTTCGGTTGTATGGTTTCATTAAATTTTTTCCTAATCCAAATATTTCATCAGCCACAAACAGAAATGGTGATGATTTGTTACTATTAGGTAACAGAGTTGGTTCAGGTATTTGCAATTGATTATTAGATAATTTTTCATATAAACTGGATTTATTGAAAACACTTGAGTCACTAAGATCCTGGAAATTAAAAAAAAAATTTTTTTCTTATTCACAAACATTATTTTACCATTTACTTTAACATAAATTAAATCTTACCGCCATCACCTACGGTAAACCAAACAAATCTACTATGAGCATCGCTTATAGCCATAAGAACTAAGCTATGATACTTTTTATAATTATAGAAAACACTTCCAGCATGAGGTGGTTTTTTTATTCTCATGTGCTTTCCATCTAGTGCTCCAATACAATTAGGAAAATTCCATTTTTCTTCAAAATCTTTTGCAATGCGTAACCATGTTTCACGATTAGGTAGTTGCATATACATTCGAATTAGAACTGAAGTAATTACTTTGCATGTTTCTGCAATAATTTTATAATAAGTTGATTTCCCCGCTCAATAATATAAACAATCATGTTGCACACTTCCTCCATGTCCTAAATAACTAATTAATAATAAAAATATATTATTATTTTATAACTAAAGAAAATAATTTGATATATTTTTAAATTTAAAACTTACTGCACAGTTAATGCAAGTCGAACTAATGACGAAATTAGTGCTCTTAAATGATGTTGCTTCTTTAACCTATTTCCTACTAATTCATACAAATGTTCAAAGTCATTCACTGCCATTCTAAATTGCAATTTAAATTCCTCATGATCATTTAGCTGAAAGTAGTAACATACAATTGCATATGCTCCCACAGCATTTCTAACTTCTGGTGCTAGATGTGGTTTAACCCACCACCTTCTTAATTTTTTTTTATCCTTCTTAAAAGTTTTGCACAATATAGCGACGTTAATACTATTGTCAATAATTTTAAAATTTTAACAACCTTTTGCAAATTTCTTTTATCCATACTGAATTATTACAATAGATAATTATTAATAAACTAGTTTTAATTATTTACTACTTCTAATCCTCAGAAGTGAATTTATTTCACAAATATTTTGAAGTAAACAAACACCGAAATCGATTATTTGAATTTGAAATGAGCATCAACTTAATAAAAATTATTAGATTCGTTCTTAAGGGGATGTAAAATGGACACTACATCTGTACTCATAAATATTCACTATCTTTACATTTTATAGCAAAATTTTCAATAAAAAAATGCATTAAGTTGTAGTATGTACCATGAAGATTATTCAGTTAAATTTTTAAATGAATTCATTCATTAGTTATTGAGAATTTTGGGTTCCGAAATTATTTATTAAAATTTTTTAATTTTACACAGGAATCCAAATATCTTAAAAGCTAATGAATGAATTTATTTGAAAACTCATCAAAATAATCATCATGGTACATACTACAAGCTAATGCATTTCTTCTCTGGAAATTCAGCAATAAAATAGAAAGAAAGCTAATATAAATATATAAGTACAGGTGTAGTGTCCGTTTTCCATTACCTGAAGTTAATATTGAATTTTTAAATGACCGCAGATTTGTCAAGAGAGGAAACTCTATTGCAAAATCAAAGGAGTTATTACCAGAGAGGAAGGGGCAAGACTTTTACTCCTTATCCCTTGCATGTGAACAATCCCTCATAGAACGGCACGGACACGGCACGGAACAGCACGACCCCTTGAAAAGTTCCGTCATCTGGATTCTCCCTAAGACAAGCAGGACAGGAGTGCCTTGAAAGAGCAGTAGGTAAACAAGGGGGATTCTAGCCCAGGGGGGATTCTAGCCCAGGGGGGATTCTGGCCCACTACATTTGTAGCCCACTGCATTTGTAGCCCACTACTTGTCGCGACAGGTTAGAATTTTATTAACTCAAGTTTGCAGCAACTTTAATAACTCAAGTTTATTACGTTTAAATTTTTTTGTGGCTCTGAAAAGAGCCGATTTAAAGTTTTTTATATTTGATATTTGGGGGTGGTATTTGTGATTTATATTTTTCGTAATGCTCCTTCCATAACATCTTCTCTTTTTTAGAAGAATCGATAAGAGGAGTATACTCGTTAGGTTTAGCGGTGGTGCTCGGACTTTGTCCCATGATGAAATAATACAAGTCATGACACGCTTCTACTTTTATAGTGATGAGAGCTGTATGTAATCATTTACTTACACTCCATAGCTATTTCCAATGGCAAACGACTCTCAGTAAAATATTTTTTCATGAGTCTGACGTTGTGTAGAGCACAACAAGCTTTATACATTCCATCGTGATGGGGGCAAACAGTCACTAGCTTTATCTTATCCAGTGGTGGATAACCCATCTCTGTAACATCGGTAACGTTGAACTTGAAACGTTCTAACCATCTTTTCTTTATACTTCCCATCACTAAAATTTTGCTAGCATCTTGTAGAGTTTCTTTAAGAATGTTTCGTATTTCGGTGTAAGGAATCGTACCAGAACGCCAAGACAAACCATGATAATATTGTTCAAACCATTTGTTTTGCGTCTTATATTTCTCTGTGAGTCTTCGCCAAGGAAACGGTTCTTTAAAAAGTAGCACAACAGGATCAGAATCATCGTTCAACGGAACTATAGCCAATTCTTTTAAAACATAGTCATTACCAGGCTGCTTGAAGCCTTGCATATCGACCAAGTACTCCATCGTGAATGACTCTTTTGACGATAAACATCCAATTTATTACTATTCCCCCACCACTTAGACAAGTTTTCGTACATTACCATTGACAGGATTGTACTCGACTACGCGATCGTGTATGATCAAACAGTAAGCTGATGTTCCAGCAAGAATATTATTTCTTGATTCAAATTCTAAGCGAACATCCACAGGAGCGCTTTTCAGAGACTCATTTTGTTTCGAGCAATCGATTACAATCAACGGCACATAGTCAATGAAATCTTGCTTTTCTTCTTGGTTCGGCATCTTTCTCATAGTACGCAGGTTGAAAATTAGCATACATATCGTATAACATAGCAAATTGATTACGTTCAATATTTAAATTTAGATTTCCATATGGATTAAGGAAAAGCTTTACATTACTTATGTTGCAGTGATCAAAGCGACTCGCATTGGCTGTTTTTAGATTTTTTCGATTCGTTTGAAAAGCTAGAATAACAAAACGTGGCTTTTCCAATTGGTTAGAAGTTTTAACAGTCCAAACGTGTTTTGATGTGGTTGGAAGTAGCGGATACTCGTACAAGTCCCAACTACGGAAACTCATTGCAATCGGTTTATCTTTTTCAATATGATTGAGTAAGCGAAGTTTGTAGGCATTCGATAATATTACATAGGGCATAAGCCATTCTATTCTTTGCAAATTGATCTGAAAATCTTCGTATCTATTTTCATGATGCGTTTGAACTACCGCATTCAAATCATTCCTAGATCTTGTCAGTATAAGTTCATGTTTTACATTAACTACAATTTTACGATAGTCTTCAGCAAAACCGAAAATCATACTCAGAGGAATAGATAAGTCAAAGTAACCTGCCTCGTCGTTTACTTTTAGATTTTCCTTTACATCAACCCAACCAGCGTTCCCAAGAATTGACTCTTGACTAGAACAAAAGTAAAGCCATCCTTTCATAAGTGTAGTTAAACCAACATTTTTACATTTGTCAATCTCCACAGCATTGATTTCATATCGGATTTCTTCAAACATGTGACAGATGGCGTTATTTACTAGGACCGTATTAGCTACCGCGGTTCCGTCAGCTTTCACGATTCTACCACAAATATGGAGTGAACTACGGGATGGTAGAAGACATAAGTCTTGATGTTGAATAGATATACGAATCTCATCACTATTATTAAATGAAGATGCGGAATAAGGTTGATGAGCATGTACCTCATAATGTTCAACAGATTCATTGAACTTTACTCCCGACTGTATGCTCAGAATTCCTTCCATGTTTTTGAAAACAACAGAAGAATATACAAGTTACTTTCCACCACGGATTCTTAGTCCAAGACTTCTTAGGAACTGAATGTTTTGCCGTGTTAGCGCTTTCTTTGTCGTTCGACGACTGATGACTGGTCGACATGTTGACTTACTTATATAGCCTCTACCAACTTTAGTGTTGTAAACGATACCCATTACGTTTGATTAAGATGTAATCTTATTGTAATAATTTCTCCTCGAAAATTAATCAAGTGTCCGTCTTGATCGACTATTCGTACTTGAATGTGATCTATGCTCTTGATGCTGATCGGAAGATAAATGACTGGAGATGGAACTTCGATGATCTTATATCCCGGTGGGACTGCAGGAAAGAACTCGTGTATGGTATGCACTCGTCGATTGTTTATATAGGCGCCAGAGGTTATGTTGCACTCAACTCGGAGTGCGTTAACTTTCAAAATAGCTACAGGTAAATCAGAATCGTGAGCGATTTTTTCTGTAAGAACACGTTGAGTAAAACCCAACAATGAACCTATGGAATCTTGCGGTCGAAAATCAATAGGATGACTGCAGGTTATAACACAACGTAGTGTGCTATTATTGGGTTTTATATCGATTGAAATTCCTTTTGATGCTAGTGCCTCACGAAGATAATTTTTTATATCTTTAATTTCGTAACTTCCAGTCGGTAATAAAATTTCTTCCTCACCAACGTAGAACTTATTATTTCCACTATCGATATTAGGTATTGAGTTGAAGGTCGAAAGACCAATTAATCCGAGAACATAGTTCTTATCGGGTGAAAGTTCAATCGGAGGAAAATACTGAGCTTCGAGCACTGATGATGTACTAGAAAAACTTAGCGTCAATGAATCTTCCATAATTGTTCAATGGATAATGAGAGATAGCTAATTTGACTTTCCTTTTATAAGTTTTTTACTCAAAAACTTCAAACATAAATGACCACAATTAAATGTATCATAGTCTTGATACCTCTCATAGTTATATTTGACCTCATCTACTCCCAAGTAAAGCATTAAATCCAATGGTGGTTGAAGGTCTCCGAAAGAATCGAAATAAACAATGTTTTTGCCACGTTTTCGATAAGCTACCCAATGTGTACCTGGACCATCTACATCATCGAGATTAACGATCGCTGTTTCGTGATAATGAGGTCCACTCTTTGGTAAAGCATTTCGCATGAAATTCGAAAATTTGGAATTTTTAGTATTTTAGCATACTTTATGAGATCATAATCTGTCAAAGCTCTTTGCGGTAACCTTACTTTGAGGATCTTTTTTTTTTTAAACCAGACTTTATATGAAGACCAAGTCCTGTCTTGTAAGGTTTCAAATAAAGACCTTTACCCAAAGCTATTTCTTCTATCTTTTTATTGTGTCTTTGTTTTTCTTCTAATTGTTTTTGAGCAGCTTTTGAATCATTAACTGCTTTAGTTATACCAGCCGCACCACCTGCTAAACTACCGATTGCGCCTAGACCTGCAAAGACAGGTATGAGAAACGGTAAGAATCCTCCTACTTTAGTTGGAATTGATAGTCTGCGGGGTACTCTGACTTTATGTTTACCACCTGCTTTTCTCACAGCACTTCAAGCACCCTCTAAAGCAGAAAATATAGCTTTACGAGCACACTTACTAGGTTTCATAGATTTGGAAGCGGCTCTAATTATTTTATTAAGAGTAACAGAGGGAGTCTTCTTCTTTTTTACTCCCATTCCAAGTTTAGATTTTACTTTCATAGCGTTTGCAATAGTGAATGCAGCTGCTTTCTCACCAATACTAGCGTCTTTCGATGAAACTCTTTCCCAAGCTTTTTCTCCTAAAACCTTATCAGCACTATTTCTAACCTCAATATTTTTACGATTCTGTGAATAAGCTATATCGTGCTTCTTGCAGGCTTTGTCGAGTGGATTGATTCCTGGATCACCTCTTGCTAAACGTTTGGCTAATTTTGTCCCTGCTCCACAATATTGATATCCCGGTAGATGAAGTTCCAGTGGAAGATTATTAATGATTTTATTAAGCAAACCACGACCGCGTCGTCGTCGATATATGATCATAACACTTTGAAGTTCAAAGGATAACTAACCCATTGGGTATATAAGCAGCGTATTTATAGTTAATCGAACAGTCGCAGTTTGTGTCTGTCGAGATGAATTTCAAAGAGCACTCTGTAAAACTTCCGATAGCAAATTTCGATGCCATTTCGGAGCAAGAAAATAAATCAAAGAAACATGGAAATTTACTCCCAGATAGTATAAGAGGTGTATTTTGCGGACCATCTAATTGCGGTAAAACTAATAGCCTACTCGCACTCATAACACATCCTAATGGTCTGAGATTTGAGAATGTCTACGTATATTCGAAATCACTTAATCAAGCAAAATATAAGTTTTTGAAAGAGCTCTTAGAACCACTGGAAGGTATGCAATACTTTCCATTTAGCGAACACGAATCAGTAATATCTCCGGATAACGCTCTTCCAAATTCTATAATGATTTTCGACGATGTAGCTTGTGAAAAACAAGAACACATCAGGGCATACTTCTGTATGGGTAGACACAAGAACGTTGATTGTTTCTACCTCTGCCAGTCTTATGCTCGAATCCCAAAACATCTCATAAGAGATAATGTTAATCTCTTAGTTATCTTTCGTCAAGATGATGTCAATCTGAGACATTTATACGACGATCATGTTAACTCTGACTTTTTTACGTTTCAAAGAATTGTGTTCTAAATGTTGGATAGATGATAAATATGGATTTCTAATGATTGACAAAGATAGTCCACTAAATGCTGGTAGATATCGAAAGGGTTTTGATTGTTTTGCTATAAATATAACTCATACTTAGCAGAGATTTATCAATCTATCTTTGAAACTCAAAGAGATAACATGGCAGACCTTAAGCAAAAGAAAGTCTTACTCCAGCAACTTATTCAAGCGCGTAATGCTGTGAAACGCAAGTATGACATGTTAAAATATGGAAAAGAAATTACGGAAAGAGTTGTTCAACAAACTCTTAAACCCATCATTGACCCACTTAAAGAGATTGCTTTTGAAAGCAAGAGAAAAAGAAGAAGACTTATTCCTGAAGAAGAAGAAGAAATTATTCTACCTGAAGTTAAAAAATCTGAATCCGATGAAGAATTGGAGCATACTGTACAAAATGATTCCTCGCATTCTCTTGAGACTTCGTTTGAATCTGCTAGCGAAGATTTTACAGAAGATTTGCAATATAGAGAATTGGATAAAGTTTATGGTGTACGTAGGGAGGGTGATAAACTTTTTCTCGGTAATACACCAATATATATTGAAAAAACTTATGTGCAATTAGGAACTGAAAAGTTTCCAAAAACTCGAGGATTGTACGAATTGCTTGTTGAGAAGCATCCATCTCAAAAATTAGTAACTCAAAAAGATTTAGATAACTATCAAAAGATCCTGGAACTGACAAATGCTCATAAAAAACGTTTCAGAAACGATGAAGAAATTCGTTCGCATACTAGTAAAAAGTTTGCCAGCATTATTGCTCCTCTATTCGGTAAAAAAGGAGGTTCGCTACCTAGATATAAAATTGCAAGAAAAAATACCAAGTTTGATTATGTCTATTGGGATGATCCAAACGAGCTAGTTGATCGACTGCGTTTATTGGTTGCTGAAAAAGCAGCTGGTAATCCTAGTCATACTAACGAGATTCATTCCATCATCGAAGAGTTACGTGAAGCTGGCTATATATATTAAGCTGCAAGTTAAAACTCGTTACATTATCAAAATGAGCGTTGATGTATTCGGACGTAATCTTAAACGAAGCGAGGGTAATCGAGGACCTCCCGGAATTGGCTATAAATTGACAAAAGATGGACATTTCGATGTAGAAAATAAGAGGTTATGCAATGTTGCCGCTCCTCAGCAATCGAATGATGCCGTTAATTTTAATACACTGCAAGGTTTGATTACATCTGAAGTCCAGAGTATATACATAGTCACTGCTAAATTAAGAGATGATCTTAGCACATCAGAATTAGAACTGCAAAAGTTAAAGGATGAGTGTGATGAGAAGATAAAAAAAGTTAATGTAAACATTGAAAATCTATACGACTTAATTAAATGTTGGATGCAAGATGCTAAAATTAAATCAAATAGTATAAAAGCCAATTTGATGTAATTAAGCAATCATTAACTCTGTGACCATGAAACACCAAAGAGTTGTAGAAGAGCTTCATAAACCTGCCAGACGTCGCTATCCCCGTCGAACATTTGATGTGCGAGGTTTAGATGAAACTTGGCAAGCTGATCTTGTAGAGATGCAACCTTATTCTCGAGATAACAAAGGCTACAAATACATGCTTACAGTTATAGATATTTTTTCCAAATACGCATGGGCCGTTCCTGTGAAACAAAAAACCGGAGCAGAAGTCTCTGCTGCGATGAAATCTATATTACGTCAAGGACGAGTTCCAAAAAATTTACAAACAGATAAAGGCAAAGAGTTTTATAATACTAATTTTAAAAATCTTATGCAACAATACAAGATTAACTTATACTCAACGTTTAGTAATCTCAAAGCATCCATTTGTGAACGCTTCAATCGTACTCTTAAACACAAAATGTGGATGAAGTTCAGCTTACGTGGTAGCTATAAATGGATCGATATTTTACCTGATCTGATAAAATCTTACAACAATACAAAACATCGAACGATTGCTGCTAAACCAAAAGATGTTACAGTTGCAAATGCATCTCAGTTTCACGCACGATTTGGTCAAAAAGTTGTGAGAAAAAAAGCAAAATTCAAGGTTAGTGATAAAGTACGAGTAAGCAAGTTGAAACAAATATTCGAAAAAGGATACACACCTAATTGGTCTGCTGAAATATTCACGATTGAACAAGTTAAAGCAACGCAGCCGACAACGTACCGTCTCAAAGACTATCAAGATCAATCAATCGCTGGTGGCTTCTACGAGGAAGAACTTCAGAAAGTCAAGTATCCAGACGTTTATCTTGTAGAAAAAGTTCTAAAGAGACGTGGGAATCAAGTATACGTAAAGTGGCTCGGCTTTGATAGTACTCATAATAGTTGGATCGACAAAACATCAGTCCAATAAGTACTCATGTATCATACGGAGCAAAGTCGTCTTGACAGTTTTAAAAACTGGCCTTTGACTTTTTTAAAACCTAAAGATCTGGCCACCGCAGGATTTTATTATACAGGTGAAATTGACAAAGTACGTTGTTTTGAATGCTCTACAGAGATCTGTAGGTGGGAAATTGGTGAGGATCCATTATTAGAACATAAGAAATGGAATAGTCGCTGCTGTTTCCTTTGAAATATAATTCCTACAGATAATTCTTTACAAAATAAATGTAAAGTTTGCTTCGATAAAGGAATAGAGATAGCATTTTTACCATGCGGACATTGTTGCTGTTGTTACCAATGCTCAAGTAAAGTTGAAAAAATGCGTTATCTGTAGAAGAAACATTAACTTTAGAGCAAGGGTATTTATATCTTAAGTGCTTCAAACAAAAACATTTTTTTTGTTTAGGAAGTGATGGGAGCCCCAACCTTCGCTCCCATCTGTGAGGTACAACCAAGAATCGCCACTTGTGAACCCCTTACTCCGAGTAATCTCGAAGTAGGAGGTGCACCCGTGACTCGTATACCTCTCCGTTAACTTCCATGCGCCTAAGCAAAGAAGAACTCGAGATCACTCTTGGTCTCGCCCAAATACTTTACAAACAACTTGTAGTGTTGAATGGCATCCAATAACTTATAATGGAAGTTCTCATCCTTCTCTAAGGCCAAGGAAACTCGAGTTGGCAGAAAAATGCGGAATTTACTATCTAAATCCACAACAAAACGGTCACCATACCGTGTTTTAACTGATTTTAGTTCAGTCACCATGTAATCTTGGTTTTTCTCCAACTCAGATACCTTTTTAGTGGGTAAAAAACCTCCACGAGCAATCTCATTCAATTGAGCAAGATCCATCTAAAATGAATAAATATTCTAAGTCCTTTAGAGTATGAAATTTTTTTAAGTATAAAAATTTTAACTTACCTTAAATTTTTTTTTCTTGATAAAATTTCAAAGTCCTTTTTAAATATTCAAATTTTTACTGAGTTCTCTGCCTCTTGCTTGGTGGCTCTTCAGATGAAGGAATGACTTCTTCGGGCTCGTTGTCTTCTATAAGTAGTGATCCCCCTTCTACTTGAGCCACGATCCCCTCTTCTTGACTCACCCTCTTTATCTCAATAGCAGTATTAGGTATTAGATAAACCGCATAAATTACGTAGGCAGACATTGGGAAGGTGTTCTTAATAAGGCGTTTGCTATAAATATAGCTGTTTTACTGTTTAGAAATCATTCCACAACTGAATATTGAAGAAGCAATATGGTGGATTTCGAGCGAGAGAAAAATATATTACGACAACTTATTATAGTTCGTAAAGCCGTCAAGCGAAAATATGATGCAATAAAGTTCAAAAAAGAAAATTTTCAAAAAGCAATTAGTGAAACATTCAAACCCATTGTTGATCCTCTTCATGAACTCCTTGAAGTTTCTAAAAAGAAAAAGATAAGTCACGAAAAACAAAAATCATCGGAAATGGTCAAAGAAGTCATAAACGATAATCTGATTGAAACGAGCTCTGATGATGATGATGATGATTTATCAACAAACAATACTATTCGACATGTTACAGATTCTGAGTTTGAAACAGCAGACAGTGGAGAGGAATCTGATAATTTCGACAAATATATATTTATGCTCAATGATGATCAATCCAATATTGATAAGATTTATGGTGTACGTAAGGAAGGTAAAGATTATATAATCGGTGATTCATTCATATACTTTAAAAATCAACTTATCAAAGTGAAAGATGTAAGATATCCGAAAACTCAGGGATTAATGGAACTTCTAATTACAAAACATCCTGATCGAACTCGAGTAACTTCAAGTGATATGAAGAATTATCGTTATATTCTCGAAGCTACGAATGCTCACAAGAAACAATATAGAAATGATGGAGCCATTCGATCACATATGAGTAAAAAATATACAGAAATTATCGCTCCTCTATTTTCTGAGAAAGAAGGAGGATCGGTGCCTCGATACGAAGTTTCACAGGGAAATGCGAAATTTGATGTTTACTGGGATAATCCAAATAAGCTTGTTGATCGGCTTCGTTTACTCGTTGCTGAGAGAGAAGCTGGTAATTCTAGTCATATTAACGAAATTCATTCTATCGTTAAAGAGCTACGAGAAGCTGGTTATATATACTGAGATGTAAACCAACACATTGTGATATTGCGAATAAAGGTATATAAAAATTCCTCCTTATCACTTGGAATATCACTAAGAATATCACTATTCTTGCATATATTGGAATAGATCTATATGAATAAAATTGCATTACATATGGTGATATATTTCACAATATGGATTTTACATTAGCTTTATCAAATTTTATTCGATTTCGTCGAATCTTTATCGAATTTTCATCGAATTTTTATTGAATCACATCTAATCCCACCGAATTTTTGTCGAATTTTGTCGAATCTTGTCGAATTTTCGTCGAATTTTGTCGAATCTTGTCGAATTTTCGTCGAATATGTTAAATTTAAAATTCTTTGATTGAAGTTGCTAAATTTATATTTAATAACATTTTTAAATCATGCTATCTAAAAATCATCTTGTTATCTTATAAATCATCTTATCAAATTCTTATTCAACTCGTTATTTTATTATAAATACAGATGATTTTATATTTCAGGAACAGTATGCATCATAAGCATCAACAAACAACATGTCAAACTTCCTTGAAATTGAGAGATTAAGGGAGGCGATCAAATCTAAACTTCCAAATCAATTAAATTCCAATATTGATCAAGTGTTAGATAAAGAAAAAAAAACATCATTCATAAATAATTCGGAGATTGATGTTACTTTGAATAATACTATTGAGTCTCCGCTTAATACATCTTTGCAACTTATAAAAGTTGTAGAGGAAAAGATATACTTCTTTTGAATGATATTCCTTTTTATAAGGAGAAAGCTATGAGTAATGGTAATATATACTGGAAATGTCAACTTTACCATTTAAAACAATGTTCAAGTCGTGCAATAACCAAGGATATGAAACTTGTAAGTTGTACACCGCATAATCATACTTTAACACCAACCGAGAAAAAAAATGAAACAAGGACTATTATTTTAAAGAAAAAATATCAACCTAATGTTTTCAAGATGAGTCATACAAATAATAAACTTGTGAAGAGTGATAATGTTGAAAATGCTGATTTAATTGATGGCAGAAAGTATTCTGAATCAAAATTACTTGAAGATGATTATTCCAGCTCTGATAATGAAATGATAAACTATCAAAAGAGTGGAAAATGTAACACATTCGAAAGCTGTAAAAGAAAATCTTATAGTAAGATTTCACCAAAATCAAGACGCAAAAAAGCAAAAATAAGTTCTAACGATGTTGATAGTGATACGTTATCAGGTTATTCTAATAGTAATGAATCATTCTCTACAGAGAAGTATAATGATGCATTTGAAGAAATGAGTGAAGGTGATAACTTCAGCTCTCATCATAAGTTAGAAAATATTGAAGAGAATAAAAAAATTTTTGGAAGCCGTAAAAGAAAACCTTATAAAACTTTACCAGTATCCAGATCCAAAAAGCAGTAATGAATTCCATCGATACCAACAGTGATACTTCATCAGATTATTCTAATAGTAACGCATCTTCCACTAAATATATGAGTAAATACATGTTTGAAGATTATGGATTTGGAGAATGGGATGATTCTAATGTTTTAGTTAATCGTCTTCGTATTATTATATCTTCAACTAATACAGATCTATATACTTACAAAGAGATGAGCTTCATAATTAACGAGCTACGAGAAGCTGGTTATATTGAGTGAATTTTTAGGAAATTCAAATTGATCCTTGATTGGAGAGGTATCGTAAAGTGATTGACTTTATCTTATACATGAGTGTGATAATTAGGACGTTCATTATTCTCTTTAAAAATTAAACTCAATAAAAATATACACTTGACGAAAAATATTTCCAAACATGCATCATAAATGATAACATTACATGTAATAGTTAATATATCTTACAAAGATTTTGACTTGAAGACGAAAATGTTTTGATAACTGCAGTTTTACATCATTTAATTCTTTGATAGTATCACAAGAAGAAGATGAATGTCCATGTAATAAAAATTATTGTATGATAAATAAAGATTTATTACATTTTGTGTACGCTTAAAAAATGATTGTAAGTTTATGATAGAGTATTACTGCAATAACTTATCATAAACGGGAGAATCTCACAGATAAAGAGCGGAGGAGAGGCTCTTACCATATTAAAACAATATTTTAAATTAAATATATTATTTAAAAAAAATCTTATTTAAAAAAAATTGTAGTCCAAAAGCACTTTGAAATTATTTCAAAGAACGAAACTACATTGACCACAATTCAATTTATTTTCAACTAAATTTTAAAATATTTCAAGTTTTAGACGAAACATAAAAATATGAACTATTCTGAACTCATTTATGATTTTATTCACAAATCTTTTTAATTTAATACTTATTCAACTTTTCAGTTAAAAACGAAATTAAATTTTATTACTAATTCATAAAATTGATTAACTTATGCTAGAAATGAAATTTTATGTGTACACGAACAAGTTTCACTTTTCATATCAACTTTTTTACATTGGATAAACAACGAATAATCTTACACATTTGAAATTTTATATTCTCATTTTCATCATCACAACAAAGCTACACACCAATTTTCAAGTGTTATCTCTTTTAGTTGCTGAGATATAAAAATGAGCCAAACATCAATACCTAAGATCTATCAAATTTGTAATATCAACTAAAAAGCAAAGTATCACTTCCACTTTATAAAACAAATTTAATCTTATTACATTAAACCAAAAATAGTTTCATATTCGAAATTTAATAATGAAAACAAGTTAAAAATAAAGATTAAGAAAATTTTAGTTTTACACAAATATATTTCACTTTTTACAACAACAAATGAGCTAAAAATCAATACCTAATATTTATCAAATTTTAGTATTATCAACTAAAAAGCATAAATATCACTTCCACTTTATAAATAAATTAAATCTTATCAGCATAAACTAAAATTAGTTTTTAGGTATCAAGCTTGAGTTAAAGTCTAAAAAAAATTCAATTTAAATGTAAGGATAAATTTTTTTTCTTTTAATATTAATTGATGAAACATTTTTTTATCTTAAATATATATTAAATATAAGGCTTTAATCAATGAATAATTTCAAAAGACCTCATCTGATAGTTAAAATCTTTTTCTCTTGTCGATGAATAGATTTTTTCTATTTTTGTAGTGGCCGCAGGATTTTTTAGCCAATTTTAAACTAATTGACTTCAAAATTTGCAGAGATCTTTAATTCTTATACCTTCACAAGTTTACTGACCTGGAATTTTTATAAGACAAGCTCAAGTGAATGTTCAACAAAATTACTTACATAAAATTTTATAAAAATACCTATTTTTTCTAATATTTTCAACTTTTTCCAAATCAAGTTTTTAAATTCATTTTTTTTTTTAGAAAACTGGAACAATGAACTTGTGAAGATATATAAATTGAAGATATCTGCAAATTTTGAAGTCAATTTGTTGAAAATTGGCTGAGAAATTCTACGGCAACTAAAAAAATAGACGAAATTAATTCATTGACAAATGAAAAAGGATTTTAACTATCAGATGAAGTTATTTGAAATTATTCATGGATTAAAGTCTTATATTTAATATATATTTAAGATAAAAAATGTTTCATCAATTAATATCATTAAAAAAAAATTATCATTACATTGAAATTTAATTTTTTTCAGACTTTAACTCTGGCCTGATACCTTAATATTTAAAATTTAATAATAAAACAGATTAAAAATGAAATTTAAGAAATTTTAGTGATACACGAATAAGTTTCACTTTTCACATCAACAAATAAGCTAAACATTAATACCTATGATTCATTAAATTTGAGTGTTATCAACTAAAAAGCATAAATATCACCTCCACTTTATAAAACAAATTTAATCTTATTACCATAAACCTAAAATAATTTCATATTTAAATTATAAAATCAAGTTAAAAATGAAGTTTAAGAAATTTTAATCTAACACAAACATATTTCACTTTTCACATCAACAAATGAGCTAAAACATCGATAACTAAGATTTATTAAATTTGAGTAATAACAACAAAAAAGCATAAGTATCACTTCCACTTTATAAAACAAATTTAATCTTATTACTATAAACCTAAAATAGTTTCATATTCAAAATTTAATAATAAAATCAAGTTAAAAATGAAGTTTAAGAAATTTTAGGTTCCATGCTGATGTCTCATTTTTACATCAACTTATTATTTCATTGGTGCGGCATAGCTGCTTGCAATTCACTTCGGATATGTTTGTATTCAATCTTGAGACGGTAATGGCCCAATGGATCCGATTATGAGTGCTTCGCGCTCATTGGTGCGGCGTAGCTGCTTGCAATGAACTTGGATTCATTGCGCTGCGCTCTCATTGGTGCGGGATAGCTGGTCGGAATTCACTTCGAATTCATTTTGTAAACCAGTTCTTTTTAGAACTAAAATTTTTTTTCAACTTAGAAAACTATTTGTTTAATAATTTATATTATATATGCTAAAAACATAAAATTTTAAAGTATGACTTCGTGGTCTAGAGGAATAAGCGAGAGTTTCGCGTCCAAAAGATCGTGAATTCGATCCCACGTCAAGTCGATTTTTTTCGATAAAAATATTTTAAAACAGTTTGCGCTACATTAAAAAAAATTTGTGGCTCTTAAAAGGGCCGATTTATTATAAAGGTAGAAATAATTTTTATATTTTAGAATAGTTTGCTATACGTTAAAAAAATTTATGGTCCTGAAAAGGACCGATAAGAATTTCATTAATGCGTGCATCAGATCGTGATGCTCTGGTGGTTGCATAAAAAAATTTTTGCGTACAACAATGTGCGCTCAATCTCATGCAAGGTCGGAATAAAAATATGTTAATCCTCGTGTTTGATACTCCCTCCCCCTTTCTCATATAAGAGAGATATTGCGTACAGCAATGTGCGCGCGCGATGTTCTCTCATGAGAGGTCGGAGCAAGAATGCATCAAACATTAACTTTAATATCCCTTCTCCTTTTCTCATATAACAGAAATATTGCGTACAGCAATGTGCGCGCGCGATGTTCTCTCATGAGAGGTCGAAGCAAGAATACATCAAACATTGACTTTAATATCCCCTTTCCTTTTCTCATATAAGAGAAATATTGCGTACAGCAATGTGCGCGCGCGATGTTCTCTCATGAGAGGTCGGAGCAAGAATACATCAAACATTGACTTTAATATCCCCTCTCCCTTTTCTCATATAAGAGAAATATTGCGTACAGCAATGTGCGCGCGCGATGTTCTCTCATGAGAGGTCGGAGCAAGAATACATCAAACATTGACTTTAATATCCCCTCTCCTTTTCTCATATAAGAGAAATATTGCGTACAGCAATGTGCGCGCGCGATGTTCTCTCATGAGAGGTCGGAGCAAGAATACATCAAACATTGACTTTAATATCCCCTCTCCTTTTCTCATATAAGAGAAATATTGCGTACAGCAATGTGCGCGCGCGATGTTCTCTCATGAGAGGTCGGAGCAAGAATACATCAAACATTGACTTTAATATCCCCTCTCCTTTTCTCATATAAGAGAAATATTGCGTACAGCAATGTGCGCGCGCGATGTTCTCTCATGAGAGGTCGGAGCAAGTATGCATCAAACATTGACTTTAATATCCCCTCTCCTTTTCTCATATAAGAGAAATATTGCGTACAGCAATGTGCGCGCGCGCGCGATGTGCCTTCATGAGAGGATAGAATAAAATGAGTCAATCTACGCGTTTAATATCATTTCTCCAGAAGTAGTGGGCTACGAATGCAGTGATAAACTTGAGTTATTAAAGTTGCTGCAAACTTGAGTTAATAAAATTCTAACCTGTCGCGACAAGTAGTGGGCTACAAATGTAGTGGGCCAGAATCCCCCCTGGGCTAGAATCCCCCCTGGGCTAGAATCCCCCTTGTATACCTACTAAGAGCCACCGAAATTATTATTAAATAATTATTTTTAAAATTAAAAACTGAATTTAACTGAATTACAAAGGAAAATAATGAATAACAAATAGAAAGTGAATAAAAAATTAATAATTTCAAAATGAACAATTTTTTCAATAATTAAATCATGTTTCAAGTTTAATGAAGATGATATTTTTTTCGTTATCAACTAAAATAGCAGACTAATTTATTTTCAGTTTCAGATTGCCTAAATGTGCATATTTTTGTAAATTATTGTTACGTTCTTGTGTTATGTAATTATTGTCTTTATTTTTTAATTCAAACAGTTAATACCGTAAAGAACACGATTCTTATCAGGGCATGATTTCTTTTATATAATCAGAAACTACATCTTCTACGGTAACACTAACAAATATAAACTACAGAGCTGTCCCGCACAGAATGAAACGTTTTGAAATATTTCTAACACATTTCAAAAGTTTTATACTGTGTAGGGCTCACCTGCTTGCTTGTACTCCGACACAAGCTCGGCTCACTAATGTATATTTAAAATAGTAAAATATTTTGGTAATATTACATTACTATTTTGATGTTAATTACTTTTGAATCATGCTGTAGCACAACATGAAATATTTTATCTGGCTAGGCGCATCATTTGGCGATATTTTGGTGGTGCTCGACAAAACATCGCACTGAACAATATAAACAATCTCAATAAGAAGTTCACAGAATTCATCAATATGTTTTTGAGGTTATTTCAAAGAAATCATACAAAGAATTGTATCGAATACATCAGAAAAATGATAGTTGAGATCATTTTTAGTCACTATATGCATTTCTTGAGGTTAATTTTATATGTTTCGGCCAAAAATTGTACTGGATAAGATTAAAAATCAGTACCAAGGAAGTTATTGGTCAGTGAATGAATTTTTAAGGTCACTTTGAAGATGACGCAGTGAAATTATACTTTAAGATGGTAATAAAAAAATTACAGGAGTCTTTTTGGTCGAAAAACGATTTTTTTAAGCTTATTCTCGTATTTTATGGATGCATATGATATAAATCCGATTGAATATCGATATTCAGGAGATTTTTTTGGTCGCTGAACGTGTATTTGACGTTATTTTCATGATCAGAATGCAATAGAGCCTCTAAAATGCTATAAATCTATAAAATTTTCAGTTTTTTGACATTTTAGGTACTTTCCACCATTTCTACGAAAATCTGCAAGACATATGAATGATAGATTTTATGAAAAGTAAAGTTTCTGAAAGTCAAAAATAAATCTGCATTCATACCGTTAATGTACAGGCCATTTTGAAATTTTCAAATTTATTTTTAGGTTATGTTTGAGACTCGTAAGGTTTTATATAGTCACTAAAAATATGCGTTTCATCGTCCTCGATTACCTTGATTTTAAATTTTGAAGATCCATTAAGAATTCACCTAATTGAAGCAAAAAAACCGAAAAACACGTTTTTTGAGGTTATGAAGCCAATTTTGACCATAGGGATCTGAAACTTTAAGGATTATAGTTTTTTGACAAGAAAAAAAAATAAGAAAATTTTCAGGGAAATCCGGGTTAAGGCCATTTTTACATGTTTATTTGGCTATACTCTTCAAGTTCTTTTTCTGCCATATAAATTTTTATTTTTTTTAATTACTGAAACTCTTTTGATTTAAAGAATTATTTTTTTATTTAAAAAAATATTTCTTTAAAAGAGTTAAATGATGATTTTAATTTAAATTTATTTTTTGTAATTATGTTTATAAATAATTCTTGTGAAATTTTTTTTCTACTGAAAGGTACGTTTTCAATCAAAATAATAATTACTTTATCAAAATAAGAAAATTTTCAAAGTTTTTCAGTTATATTTTCTTCATCCTAACAATTATTTTTTTTCAATTTTAAATCCTCTTTGTAATGTAAAGAAATGTAATCAATTACACTGCTTTTTTGCAAAAACAGACATTCTATTTTCGAAAAGAGATAGGTTTATCGAAGTCATGAACTAAATTGTTTAATTCAAAAATGATGTCTTTGAATTAAAAAATTATTTGATATAAGATATTTTTTTTATTTATATATGGAAATTATTTTAAATAAATATTACATTTTTTCAATAAAAAAATATAGCATCGTTTTTAAGAAAGTTTTACTGACTTTCAACACTATTTCGGAAGTAACTAATTTCTTAAAGTTAATAAGATATTTTTCTAAATTCAATCATTTTTTTTCGAATATAATATTTTACTCAAGAATATTTTGAGGTTTTTTTTTATTTTAAAAATTATTTCATGAATTTAAAAATGATTTTTCTTTGACTCAAAGAAATTCATTTCTTTGCACCGTATTTCTTCTATTGAAAAACACCTTCTTTAAGGTTATAAAAACTTCTTACGCTGTGTAGTTACAAATTTTGCGAGAGATTTCGTGATAAAAGGAACATTTTCACATACTAAATTAATATCATTTCAAAACAATGTCTAATAACTATTTTCATGGTGAAAAATAAGGCTTCTTTTTTTTTAATATTCTGCAGCTAAAAATGAAATTTCATTTCGTTAATATGAAAGGACAAAGATGAGCCACCTGCTCTAGGATAAATTTAGAATAAACGTGCCTGTTTTCTTTTAATATCTTACAAATAATACATGTTTTTGATTAACAATCATTGATTATTTTATTACTCACTAATGTCAAATTATTTTTTTCTTTTATGCTATATTATTGAAAAAATCGATAGTTTATAAAAATATTATCTTTTTATTACTATTTAGTGTTTGAATAACACTAATTTAGTTTCTTAGTAAGCTGTTGACTGAGCTTTCGTTACGGTTGGTCCAGCATGGTGCTACGCATCATACTCCGACGTCTCACACGTGGATTGACCTGATCTTTGTTGATGACAACGACGTGGTGCTTGATGCACGGAACCTACCGGCGAGCTTTCACAGTCGGCATAATTTGATTGACGTCTGTTTGCCTTGCAACACTATAACTTTAGATCAAAAACCTATCATGTATAGAAACTATAAAAATATTTGTCCAACTGCATTGAGAGAGAAACTTGCCGGCTGTGATTGGTCGCCGCTTATGACTGACACAGTTGACCCTGAATCTGCACTTGGTTGCCTCTGTGACAATCTCACTGCTACAATCGAGAATTTGGCGCCATTAAAAGCGCTCAAGCCTAATAAGAATAAGTTTTCATGGATAGATGAAGAATTGTCACAGATGCGGCGTAAGAGAGGTGCTACATATCGTAGATACAAACGGACAGAGGACAAGCAATATCTCCTTGAATTTCTGCGGTTGCGTAGGGTGGTAGACGAACGCACGGACCATGCTAAGACTGCTTATATTCACAATAGACTGTTTGATGCTCTTGCGGGTGGTAATGTCTGGAAGGAGTTAAGAGACCTGGGACTGCTATCCGGACCTCAAGGGGATTTGAATGGATTCACTCCGGATGAGCTTAATGCGCACTTTGCTGGGGTGTCAGTCTCGCCGCAGGAGGATAGTGAAGAGCGATTGAGAATTCTTTCTCAATGCAATGAAAGTGGGTTTACCTTTAAACCAATTAGTTTTAATGATGTTGTTATTGCAATTTCACATTTTTCCTCACAGGCTTGTGGTGAGGATGGCATTCCGCAAAGCGTGATAGTTAAAGCTTTACCATTTATTGGTGAGCATATTGTGACTCTGTTCAACTCCTCTTTTGCAGAAGGGGGTCTTCCCTTGCCTTTGGAAGCAAGCACGTATTATACCATTGAAAAAGTGTGCTGCACCTAAGCAGCCAAAAGATTTTAGGCCTATAGCCATCTTATGTTTTCTTTTAAAGGTTCTTGAGAAGATCGCCCATGACCGACTGCAGGAGTACATTACATCCAAAAAATTGCTCGATCCTATGCAGACGGGCTTCAGGAAAAACCATTCTACGCAGACTGCTGTACTTAAGCTTACACACGATATAAGGTCAGGTCTAGACAGGAAACTTGTCACGTTACTGCTACTTTTTGACTTTAGTAAGGCATTCGACACGATCTCTCCCCCTAAACTTCTTGCGAGGCTTAGATCGATGGGGTTCTCCAGGGCCGCACTCGGATGGATTAACTCCTATTTATCAGGTAGGAAACAAATGGTTTCCACACATTTAAAGGAGGAATCGAATTGGCTAACAACCCATCTAGGAGTACCTCAGAGTTAGGTGCTGGGGCCTCTGTTGTTTTGCCTTTACATAAATGACGTAAGTGACGCACTGGGTTCTGGTTGCGTCGGGCAACTGCTGTATGCAGATGATCTTCAAATTTATACACAGATCCCTTATGATGATGTGGACGAGGGGATTCGTATTTTACAGAGGGCGGCCAGGGCGATGTCGGGGTGGGCTGCTGGTGTTTCTCTCACTTTGAATGCTAGTAAAACAAAAGCGATCGTCTTTGGAAGTAATCGTTTTATTAAAAATTTTTATTCGGGTGAGCCAAGGACGATTGACCTAGGGAGCGGTATCGGTATTCCTTTCTCTGACACTGTTACGAGCCTTGGTGTTGTACTCGACTCTAAACTGTCGTGGAAACCGCATATTAATGTGTTGACTAAAAAATTTAATAGAGTGATTTATAGCCTGCGGTTTTTCCGTCGGTACACCACTGAGGCTCTGCGAAAGCAGCTCGCAATCGCCCTGTTGTTCCCACATCTTGATTACTGCTCAGTGGTTTTGCTCGATGCTTCGCAGGAGTTACGAAGACGGCTACAGACAATGTGAAATTCATGTGTGAGATATGTATTAGGCGTGAGGATGGGTGATCATATCTCTCCCCATAGACATGCTTTGGGTTGGCTACGTACTGATTCGAGGAGACAGTATTTTATGGCTGTACTTATGTACAAAATCGCATGTATGAATACTCCCGAATATCTAGTGGGTCTCTTCACTAGATATAAACCCAGAGCGACCACTAGGGGGGAGATTAAAGATCTTGCGTTGCCCTTCATGTGCACTGAGACTGGAAGAAATTCCTTTCAAGTTCAAGGTGCGCATTTTTGGAACTCCCTACCTGCTGATATTAAAAATCTTCCATCAATCAGCAGGTTTAAAGCCGCTCTGAGGGGGTTTTTACTCGACCTCAATTTAACAGTATTATTTTCGGACTATATCATATGTGTTAATTTATTATGTGATGTACCCTTTATAGATTTAAGGCATGATTGTATTTATTTGCGTGGATGTAGGATGTGTGTGCATAGAGTGAATGATTATATTTTTATCAGATTGACTTGTATATTACTGTACATTCAACTTTGATGTGATTTTAACTTACTGTATACTGTTATATTTCGACTGCGCTCTTTACACGCTTGATTTTATGTATTTCTTTTGACTGATAGATATTGAGACTGATTTTTAACTATATTATTTATACTTT
Source organism: Anastatus disparis (assembly GCA_017163975.1). Lineage (NCBI taxonomy): Eukaryota > Metazoa > Arthropoda > Insecta > Hymenoptera > Eupelmidae > Anastatus > Anastatus disparis. Next base: position 1,866,636 of record JAFFSR010000074.1, read on the forward strand.
TTGCGTGTATTTATTTGTGTTATCTGTGATATCACTTTTATTTAATTTATTGACTTACTATTACAGTATTATTATCTCTATTATCTTTTATGACTGTGATATCATACTGTACTATTTTGATTTTATATATGCAAGGCTATTTAAAGTATATTATGTATTTTTTAACTTTATTTGTAATTTTACACGCTTTTTGTAATTATAATACAAAATAAACAAAATCTCATCTAATCTATCTAATTTAAAAATTCATTTCATGATACAATATATAATAGAGTTGAGATTTAGATTAGGAAGGAACAAAAATAAATGACCTATTATAAAACAAAATTTTCAAGGGTTTGCTTTATCGATCAAATATAGTTTAAAAATAAATTTCGTTTTTTTTTCATATGAATAAATATCAGAATTGTTTGTAATCCCTAGCGGAAATATAAAATGTTTAAAAATGTTTAAAACTGTTCAAAACTGTTTGAAACTGTTTATAAGTGCGAAATTTAGAACATTTAAAACAGTTATGAACAGTTTTTAACATTTTTAAACACTTTCAAAAAGTTTTGAAAAGTTCGAAATGATTTCAAACGGTGTTTAATAGTTTTGAATTTTTAATGTTAAAAAGTTATAGATTATTTTAAATATTCAAAACATTTCAAAACAATTTAAAATCAATATGAAATATTTTTTATTAACTTGAACAGTTTTGAACAGTTTTAAACAGTTTTAAATACCTTTAAACAGTTTTAAACAGTTTTAAAAAGTTTTAAAAAGTTCGAAATGATTTCAAACAGTGTTTCATAATTTCGTGTTTATAAAAATTTTCTTGTATACATTAAAATTTATATAATATATACGAGAAAATGTTCACTTTAGTTTCAAATTATTCTGTATTGTTCAATACTCTTTAAAAATGTTTAAAACTGTTTATAACTGTTTTAAATGTCCCAAATTTCACATTTATAAACTATTTTAAACAGTTTTAAACATTTTTAAACAGTTTTGAATAGTTTGAAACTATTTCAAACAGTAATGCACATTTTATATTTTTACTAGGGATTGGAGATATCATCTTCTTCTCTATTCTATTGCCAGTGGGTCTCTTTATCACTGTGGACTGAGACCCGTGATTTCACCTCACTCGTGTAATTTTTATTGGCCAGGAAGAATATGTAATTGGTTTTTCCTGGTCTTCTAGTTCGATTTCACAGAGAAAAATTCAGAAAAACTTTTTCAAAATTTTCTCGGGCATTAAACTTCGGTTTACTATAGCATGAGCCAAAAGCCTTAGTCCCTGCGCTACAACCGATTCTACGTATGGGTATAAACTTATTTTAAATAAATGAGAATCAGAAGAGTGTAAATATGTATAAATTTCGAGATTAAGCCGAGAGAAATCATCCCTACTGTGAATATTGTATGAACTCTCATGTGAGATCTCATATGAACTCGCCTATGAAATTTCATATATATTCGTTGAATTTTGAAAATAAAATAAATTTATGTGAGATCTCATGTCAGATCGGAAATATATTTATTTTATTTTAAAAATTTAACGAATATACATTTGATTTCATATGTGATCTCATAGGCGATTTCATGTGACATCTCATATGCAATCTCGTGTGCGATCTCATGTGATTTATTTAATTTAAAAAATTTGAAAAAGATATTTATTACTTGTTAATTTTTTTCAGCTTGGTCTTTACATTTTGACAAATTTTGACATTGGCTATATTAATACCATTATTTTAGTTAAAATAAAAAATCCTTTAAAGCTGTAATTTTTGATGAATTTGAATAGCAAATCATTCAGGGTGTCAAAAAAGTAACGGAACGGTCCTGTATTTTTTTAGGCAAGATATTTTTAGCAAGGGTCAAGGTTATCCCTTTAGTAACTTTCAACGAGGAATCCGATGGTGAACTTTATTTTGACCTTGAGGATTACCTTCAAGGTCATTTCAAGATCAACTTTTTTTTCAAATGCGAACCCCCTATTTTGATACCGGTGATTGAAAGAGTGGAAAATTTTACGTTCAAATATGTACTCAAGTCACACGACAAGGCCATGCTTTCAGTAACTTTCTATGAGGAATCGGTTGGTGAACTTTATTTTGACCCTGAGGATGACCTTCAAGGTCATTACAAGGTCAACTTTTTTTTTCAAATGCGAACCTCCTATTTTGATACCTGCAACCGAAAGAGTTGAAAATTTTACGTTCAAGTGTGTACTTAGGTCAGAGGAACACTGAACGACCTTGAACCTCATTTGAAGATAATCTGAACTTAATGGCCGTCTGACCTTAGGGAAGATCAAAGGTATAATTTTATTTTTGGCACTATCTAGGAGCAACGGCGTGGATGTAGTAAATTCTGCTCCCTTCGGGGTGCTGGTTTAGCGTGAGTCCTCTTGCCTCTCACGATGGGGTGTTGGTTTAGCGTGAGTCCCCTTACCTCTCACGATGGGGTGCTGGTTTAGCGTGAGTCCCCTTGCCTCTCACGATGGGGTGCTGGTTTAGCGTAAGTCCCCTTGCCTCTCAAATTTTGCTGATATTTATTTTATTTTTTCAAACTGCGAGCCTTGAACTTTTTGGCAATCAGCTAAGCGTTCATAAAAAGCAGTAACAGCTCTGCGGATCATTTCTGTGTCTATTGAAACAGCTTCTTTTAAAATCCTGTTCCGCAGTTCGTCTGAAGTTTGTAGTTGAGGTGCGTATACTTTACTTTTTAAATAGCCCCAAAGAAAGTAATCAAGGGGCGTCAGATTGGGTGATTTAGCAAGCCACTCAATTACACCTCTTCTTCCAATCCATCTACCAGTGAATCGATCATTTAAGTATGCAGGAACATTCTTACCAAAGTGGGGCGCAGCTTCATCCTGTTGAAACCATATTTTGTCAAAATTATCACCTGCTACTTCTCTTATTCCTGGTATAATTTGATTTCTGAGTAGCTCTTCATATCTATCGACGGTGAAATTGCCTTCGATACAAAAAGGACCTATCAATGTATCATTCAAGATACCAGCCCAAACATTAACCTTTTGCGGGTATTGTGTATGACTTTCCAGCATCCAAAAAGGATTTGCATCGGACCAATATTTACAATTATGTCTGTTTACTTCACCATTTAACTGGAAAGTAGCTTTATAAAAAAAATATTATACAAAAAATTCGGATTTGCGTAAATTCTAGTCATTATTGTTTCACAAAATTCAACTCGGCGGTCCGGATCATCGTTACTAAGCTCTTGTACCAAATGTACTTTATAGGGATGGAAATTTATATTTTTTAATATTTTTCGCACTGATTCATGAGAAATGTCATATTCATTTGATGCTTTACGTAGAGTATGATGCTGATTTTCAACGAAAGCTTGAGCGATCTCAAATTATTTTTCTTCAGTAGTTGCGGACTTTGGACGGCCAGATCTCTCGAGATCATTAAGATTACCATGCTCATCAAAACGTCGTACAGTTCTTTGTACTGTGGATTTAGATATTTGGCTTGCTCCATCTCTGCTACGGAAAGTATGATTAAATAATATCCGCGTATTCTCTAAACTTCGCTGGCGATCTCCTCGGCCACGCATCATTAATAGAGATATTTATTCCTGCTCAGAAAGTTAAATATACGCCATGGCTTTTGAGTAAAATGAGAACAAAAACTAAACAAATTGCGGGAAGACTCTTCGAAAAATTAAAAAATCAAAATTAAACTTTATATATTTAAAAGAGAGATACTACAAATGCAAAGTCTATTAAATTATTTAAATTTTTTGTTAAGATTTAGAAAATGAAGAAAAAATTTAGAATCAACAAAAATTTAACATTTAACGCTTTAAATTTATGTTACTTTCTGAGGAAGGTAAATATCAAAATAAGGAGTTCAATTGTAAAATATGACTTAAAAACAATGGATTAATACTAAAAAGATCAAGGAAATTGTTGACGTCGCTAACTTGGCATGTGTGCAGAGTTCATATGCGATAACTGTGTAGCGTAAAAAAGAGCCTTACTCGTATTCTTCGAGCCATTAATTACATTACAAATTTACTGGAAATAACCATTATCTTGACCAGTATGAAAAAGTCTCACCTTAAATTAGCCCAACGTTAAGTTTAGATGATCTTGAAATGACCTTGAAGGTCATCCTCAAGGTCAAAATAAAGTTCACCATCGGATTCCTCGTTGAAAGTTACTTAGGGAATGGCCTTGTCCAGTACGATACAGACCTTTTCAGAGGTTAGACGGTCATGAGTTTCAGATGTCCTTCAAATCAGGTTCAAGGTCGTTCAGGTCATGTGACCTGAGTACATATTTGAACGTGAAATTTTCCATTCTTTCAATTGCCGGTATCAAAATAGGGGGTTCGCATTTGAAAAAAAGTTAATCTTGAAATGACCTTGAAGGTTATCCTCAAGGTCAAAATAAAGTTCACCATCAGATTCCTCGTTGAAAGTTACTAAAGGGATAATCTTGACCTTTGCCAAAAATATCTTGCCTAAAAAAATACAGGACCGTTCCGTTACTTTTTTGACACCCTGTATATCAAAGTTGCCAAACCTAACCCCGAAATACTATAAATTGCTAATTTGTATATAACTTTTTAAGTATTTTGTAGATTTCTTTAGTTGTTCGCACTTAAGTTGAATTCTACTAATTTTTTTATTGAAGTGAAACATAAACTTGGATCAGAAATATCATCAGAAGGGGGAAGCATCACCATGCCCTTAATTTATATAATTACACTAATATTATAAATACGTATTCGCACACTAGAACATCATCATATTCAATAAATTCAGTAGAGCTATAAGACCCAATGTATCTTGCCCGGGATTCGTAGTTCTAATTTCGGCTACTTCGTTTTTGCATGGTATTTCATGGCTTCATTTTCCAATTTAGTATCAGCTTTCGACTAACTTTATCGATTGAAAATAGCTGAAAAAGAATTTTGACGAATGTACACGCTTCCGTTTCTCATATGTTTAAATAAATAGACATTTACAAGTGAAAGCAATTCTGATATGTATTTTTATTAAAAATAAATTAAATTACTTTTTTAGCTACTTTCGATCAGTAAAAAATGTCTAAAACCTCGTCTAAAACTGACCTTTAACATGTCAAATAGTATAATACTAAAATATGTGTATTACCTTACTTTTAACGTTTAGACTTACATTGCATACAAATATAATTCTTATTATGAAAACTATGTGAATAGTCTGTATGAATATGATTATAGGTCAATCCACGTCAAACGGATAATGGCTCTGTCTAAAATTGTAGATCACAAAATAAATCGTGTGTGGGCTCAAAATTTTCGTCTTTCACTCTACTTTCTTTTGTAATGTAGCGATTTAAAAAAATCCAAAACAGCGGCTCCAATATGGCGGCTCAAACCTAGGGATTTCATAAAAATTTTTCGGAGATTGATTTTAATTTATTCAAATGTGATTATACGTATTTTTTTATATCAGAAATCAATTCAGCGTTCAATTTTACATAGGAATCTAGTATTGCACTCGAGGTAAAAAAAATTTAAAATGTTATCGGAAGGTCATTTTAAGGTCAAATTGCGAATATCTTTTATTATTTGATAAGATTAGGACACCTTCAAGTTTTACATGTCACTGAATCCGAATCCAGGGTCTGTTGGAGTGTCAAACGATGTAATTACGTAAAAATTAATCAAATATTAACTAACAGAAAATTTTTGTTCTCCAAGAAACCACAGTTTGAAACGAATTTTTGTGTAATTATGTCGTTTGACACTCCAACGGGCCCCGAATTCGGATCCAGCATCACGTAAAACCTATAGGTGTCTTAATCTTATCAAATAATAAAAGATATTCACGATTTGACCTTTGAATGACCTTGATGCAGACCTGGTATGGTTAAGCGGATATCAGATTTGAATACAGTGACTCAAGTTACCTATCAGTATCTTCATTTTCTTACTAATCAACGTTTATCAATGATTAATTCGAGAAACAAATATTGTCTCCCGATATGACCTTCAGATTATATTGTAAAATTTTTCTACCTCGAGTGCAATACTATATTCCTATGTAAAATTGAACGCTAAATTGATTTCTAATATAAAAAAATATGTAGAATCAATTTGAATGAATTATAATCAATTTTCGGAAATTTTTTTTGAAATTTCTAGGTTTGAGTCGTCATATTAGGGCCGCCATTTTGGATTTTTTAAAATCGCCACATTGCAAAAGAAAGTAGAGTGTGAGACGAAAATTTTGAGCTCATACACGATTTTTTTGGTGATCTACAATTTTGGACAAAGCCATTATCCGTTTGACGTGGATTGACCCTGTTTACTGACTCTATTTAAAATTCATTTTTTATAAAAACTAGTTACTGGAGGCAGAAATTAAAAGATGGTTTCGATGCGTATAATAAATAGTAATATTTTCTCTGTTTAGAATAAGTTCATTTTATCGCTTGGTTTTCAAGAAAAGTTGGAATAACTTGGGAATCGTATTTTCTGCCTCTCATCTCTAACTTCATAAGTTATCCCAACTTTTCTCGAAAATAAAGCGATAAAATTGATATATCTTTATGAAAGAAAGTATCAATTTTCATTATACAAATCGAAACTATCTCTTCATTCCTGCCTTTATCTGCTAGTTTTTGGAAAAATAGTACATTTCTGACCAAGGATGCATATAGATCATTCTCGGCGAGTGCGAACTTTTGGGGCTGAGCGTAGCGAGGCCTCGAAAGTTGCACGAGCTAGGATGATCAATATGCATCCATGGTCTAATATACTATTTTCTTGTCCCGAGGCCGAGACATTTAAAGTTTTTCCGTAGGACGCAAAATGGTCATTTTGCGGCCGAGGGCAAAAAAAATAATTTTCTAATCAGAAAAGGACAGAGAGATACGGCGGCCTCTTAAATCATATTTCAAGTTTAATGAAAATAATATTTTTTTTATTATCAACTGAAATAGCAGACTAATTTATTTTCAGTTTCAGATTGCCTAAATGTGCATATTTTTGTAAATTATTGTTACGTTCTTGTGTTATGTAATCATTGTCTTTATCTTTTAATTCGAACAGTTAATACCGTAATAAACAGGATTCTTATTAGGGCATAATTTCTTTTATATAATCAGAAACTACATCTTTTACGGTAACACCAACAAATATAAACTACAGAGCTGTCCCGCACAGCATGAAATGTTTTGAAAGATTTTGAAAATATTTTAAACGTTTTATACTGTGTGGGGCTCACCTGCTTGCTTGTACTCCAACACAAGCTGGGCTCGCTAATGTATTTTTAAAATAATAGAATATTTTAGTAATATAACATTACTATTTTGATGTAAATTACTTTTAAATCATGCTGTAGCACAACATGAAATATTTTTGCTGGCTAGGCGCATTATTTGGCCATATTTTGGTGGTGCTTTACAAAACATCGCTCTAAACAATATAAACAATCTCAGTAAAAAGCTCTTGGAATCCATCAATATGTTTTTGAGGTTGTTTCAAAGTAATCATACAAAGAATTGTTTCAAATACGTCAGAAAAATAATAGTTGTGGTCATTTTTAGTCATTATATGTATATTTCGAAATTAATTTCATATCTTTCGGCCAAAAATTGTACTGAAAAAGATTAAAAATCCGTACTAAGGAAGTTATTAATCAGTGAATGAATTTTTAAGGTTACTTTGAAGATGACGTGGTGAAATTATAGTTTAAGATGGTAATAAAAAGATTACAGGAGTCTTTTTGGTCGAAAAACGATTTTTTTAAGCTCATTCACGTATTTTATGGATGCATATGATATAAATCCGACTGAATATCGATATTTAGGAGATTTTTTTGGTAGCTCAACGTGTATTTGGTGTTATTTTCATGATCAGAATGCAATAGAGCCTCTAAAATGCTATAAATCTATAAAATTTTCAGTTTCTTGATATTTCAGGTACTTTCCACCATTTCTACAAAAATTTGCGGAACATATGAATGATAGATTTCATGGAAAGTAAAGTTTCTAAAAGTCAAATGAATAAGCCTTCATACAGTTAATGTACAGGCCATTTTCAAATTTTCAAATTTATTTTTAGGTCATGTTTGAGACTCGTAAGGTTTTATATAGTCACTAAATATATGCGTTTTATCGTCATTTGTTACCTCGATTTCGAATTCAGAAGATTCATTAAGAATTTACCTAATTATAGCGAAAAATCAGAAAAACACGTTTTTTGAGGTAATGAAGCCAATTTTGACCATAAGGATCTCTCGACCAAAAATTGTACTGAATAAGATTAAAAATCCGTACCAAGGAAGTTATTGGTCAGTGATTATATTTTTAAGGTTACTTTAAAGATGACGTGGTGAAATTATAGTTTAAGATGGTAATAAAAAGATTACAGGAGTCTTCTTGGTTGAAAAACGATTTTTTTAAGTATATTCTCGTGTTTTATGGATGCATACAGGGTTGCAAATATTTAAATCATTTTGAGCTTTAAATAAATTTTAATTCACAAATCCTTTTTGAATTTGTAATTAAAGTTTTATTTAATTAACAATTCATTTTAAATTAATAATTAAAGATATTTTAATTAACAAATCAAAATCTAATCGTGAATTGACAAGGCTTTAATTAAAAAATCAAAAGGAATTCTTAATTAAATAAATTTCAATTAAGAAATCAAAATGTAATCATGAATTGAAAGGGCTTTAATTACAAAATCAAAAGAAATTCTTAATTGAATAAATTTCAATTGAGAAATCAAAATTTAATTGTGAATTGAAAAGGCTTTAATTCCAAAATCAAAAGGAATCCTTAATTAAATAAATTTCAATTAAGAAATCAAAATGTAATCGTGAATTGAAAGGGCTTTAATTCCAAAATCAAAAGGAATTCTTAATTAAATAAATTTCAATTAAGAAATCAAAATGTAATCGTGAATTGAAAGAGCGTCAGTTATGATTATGATTTGTGAATTCGAGGGCTTTAATTAAAAATTCCACAATTCCTTTTTAATTAAACGTACTAAGGAATTTTTATCATATATATGTATATAGAAAAACATATGTGGACGCGCACATACATAGGCACCTAGGCTCATATATATGCAACATTTCATGTCGATCCACATGCACACATACGGACAAGTTGATATATATATATATATACATGGTCCGTTTCATGTCAACTTGCACCCGTTGACCCGCATATATTTTGGTTTATATATATGTATATATATATACATACATACATACATACATACATACATACATGGGATATTTCATGTCGGTTAGCACGTACTCATGAGTACAGGTTTTTTTTATATGTGTTACATTTCATGACAACACGCACACACCCATTCGTGTACCCCTAGATTTATGTATATGGGACATTTCATGTCGATTCGCATGCATGCACACGCACGTTAATAAACATAGGATTTTTCACGTCAATTCCAAGGCACACACACGAGTTTATATGTATGGGACATTTCATGTCTATTCGCATGCATGGACACAGACTTTAATAAACAAGGGATTTTTCACGTCAATTGGAATGCACGCACTTACAGGTTTAGATATATGGGACTTTTCATGCCAATGCGCACGCACACACACACACAGGATTATATATGGGACATTTCATGTCAACTCGTACATACTCATAATGACAGGCTTTTTTTATATATGTGGGACACTTTATGACAACACGCACACACCCATCCAAGTAACCTTAGGTTTATATATATATGGGACATTTCATGTCGATTCGCATGCATGCACACGCACGTTAATATACATAGGAATTTTCACTTCGAACGCACACACACAGGTTTACATATATATGGGACATTTCATGTCAATTCGCATGCATGCACACAAACTTTAATAAATATTGGATTTTTTACGTCAATTGGAACGTACGCACATACAGGTATATATATATATATATATATATATATATATATATATATATTAAATATTTCATGTCGTTTACAGGTTTGTATATATATATATATATATATATATATATGGGACAGTACATGTCGTTGCGCATGCATACACACACACGTTAACATACATGGGATTTTTAATGTCAATTCAAACACATACAAACACACAGGTTTATATATATTGGACATTTCATGTCGATTCGCATGCATGCACACGTACGTTAATATACATGGGATTTTTTATGTCAATTCGAACGCACGCACACACACACAGGTTTATACATATGGTACATTTCATATCGATTTGCATGCATGCACACACGTTAATATACATAGGATTTTTCACGTCAATTATTACCCACGCCTATACAAGCTTATATATATATGGGATATTTCATGACAACTCTAACACACCTATCCGAGCGCCCTTAGGTTCACATATATGGGACGTATCATGTCAACACGCACGCACCGGTTTTCATATATTTGACATATCTTATCAACTCGAACGCGCAAACACATCTAAACGTGTATTTGAAATTTGTATTTATATATATGGGACCGTTTCTGTCAATTCGCATGTACGCACAGGCATGGGCTTATGAATATAATATATATATATATATATATATATATATATATATATATATATATATATGTGTGTATATCTGTGTACACATATACATGGGATATTTAATGTAAATTCACACGCGCGCACATACACACAGGCTTATATACACGGGACGTTTCATGTCAATTTACATGCATGACACACGTACTTGAGTTTATATATATTTTTCTTTATATATATATATATATAAACTCAAGTACGTGTGTCATGCATGTAAATTGACATGAAACGTATATATATATATATATATGGGGCTATTCCTGTCAAGGCGCATGCACGCACACACATGGGCTTATGAATATATGTATATACATCGGATATTTTATGTCAATTTACATGCGCGCGCGCACACACACACACAGGTATATATATATATATATATATATATATATATATATATATATATATGAGTGTCATCAGATTTTTTTTTAACAAGTGAGCAGTTTTTAATCAGTTACACAAACAGGTTATTTTTTCTATGTTACTTAAAATAAAAAAAATTCTAGTTTAGGAAAAGTTACTGATATTAATACTGATAAAAATCTTAAAGATTTTTAAGGAATGGTTTTACTTTTTGATGGATAATTTGATTATATGATTTTATTTTTAAAAAAGTTTTTCACATAATAGTTATCTGTAATAAAAAAATTCTTTTACAATGTTAATAACTTTTTCCTGTCATTCGTTTTGAAAGTTTATGCTTAGCAATTTTAAAATTTGGTTGAGACACTGATGATGCTGCTATAAATTATTTTGGATGTGTTATAATTAATGTGCTGCCTCAATTTTCAACTGAAGGATTATAAATTAAGGATATTTTGGATTGAATTGCGGAAATAAAATAAATGATTAACGAATTACAATCAACAAATCAATAAATTCAATTATTAATAGTTAAAAAAAATGTTACCATGTCAGTGAGTTTTTTCAACAGGGTTATACATAAATTAAATTAATTAAAATTAATATTTTCAATCAATCATATACCTATTTTTTTTATTAAAAAGATATATTTTTACAAAATATGTAACAGTAAAAGAGTAGTTCACAGAAAAAAATTGTACTTCGTTAAAAAATTTTATAAATTGTAAAAACACAAGTTTCTTAAACTTCATAAAATAATGAATAGCGTACTGTACATATTGTTCTTGTAGCAGAAATTTTACATGTAATAAATGTAATAAGATTAAAATACAAATAACGATTAATTAAACGTATTTATAAATTATAACATAAATTTAGCAATTGAAATAAAATTTTAGGAAATCCTATTCTAATCTCTGCTGTACTGTAACAATAGTCTCATTCTAATATGAAAAATTGAAAAAAAATATAAAACTTATTCTTTTTCATAACTTTGGTATGAAAATTGCATGAAATAAGCGACAAAATGTTTTTTATTTAAAAAATAGACTTTTCATATTTTGGAAATTATATCATACAAATTTTCCTGGACATTTTCCGACTTCACCCCCTTTAAATTAATGTCTAGTGACAAAATATATAAAAAAAATTTTTGGAACCGTGGACTTTAATGTTACTATAGCAATCTCCCCTATTTCCCGACCTGACTTTTTCATGTGAGCACCGTTGCGCGGTACTCTCTGAATAAGCGGTTCAATTCTTCGTGAAAAATTAAAAGAAGACCGCAACCAGCCTAAATTATTTTTTTTTTATCAACAGTTGGTGGATTAAAGAATAATTTTAGCTAATTAAAATGTAAAAATTCTTAATTATATTGGTCACTAATGATTGGTGCAATAAAATAAAAAAAATCATTAAAAATGGCAAAATGAGTTTTTTTTATATTTATGATATTTTTACAGAGAAATGGTGCAATGTACCGCAAAATTGATAAGAATATTTTCGACTTAATATTTGATGAAAAACACGAAAAATTATTTTTTTCCGCGAAAAATTAACAACCAAAAAATTTACTTTAGAGATTTTCCTAACTATTTTCCAGCTATCCACCCTCAAAATTCGTGTTCAGGGCACGAAAATACATAGGAAAAACTTTGGTGGAGCCGTGGTTCTCCATCGGCTACGGAAACTCTCCTAGCTACCTATATTAGTTATATATGTCCTCCGTATTCAGGTGAAATACCGTGGTTGAAATGTATATTAAGGTTTGGAAAGATCCTGATGTAAAAGAACCTTTCTAATTTTTTGCGGTTTTTGGTGCCTGTCCATAATACAACTTTTCGAACTCTTATGAAAAAAATTGTCATGATTGTCGTTGATACCTTCTGAACTTTTTTGATCCATTAAGTTTTACTAAGGAGTAGTAACCTTAATTTTATCGTATTCACAATTAATGAACAATTAAGATCGCTTTAGAATTGAACAGCACTGTAAAGTTTTCAGGAGAAACCTTCTAGATTGTATTTTAAAAAATTCTTCAGAAATATTTTTTACGTTTTATCATCGTATGAATATATTTATTAAATTATTGGTAAATAAATGATTATAAATCTATGAGATCATTTAAGAATACGGATGAATCTTTATATTTTCTGTATATTGATTGAAAGGTAAATGAAACTTCACGAACTCTATGAAAGTAAATCGAGATGGATTATTACAATCTTGTAAAGAGTTTAATAGCTGTTAAAAATCCTTAAGAGGAGGTCGAGTATATATGTCCTATTGTTATAAAAAAATTGATTTTTTTACAAAAACTAATGATTTTAGCAAAAAATAAAGAGAAAGCCCCATCTTGTATCATAAAAAGCAATATTTTCTTTGATTAGGCAAAAATTTATTTATCGATTCGTTTTAAAAAAAAACCTTGAAAAACATAAAATATCGAGGTTTGGATGGACAATTCAGTTTTTCAAAGTTTTCTTTGAAACGAAGCGATAAAACTAATTTTTTCTCATAAGAGAAAATATTGCTCTTTATTATACGAGATGGGGCTTTCTTCTAATTTTTTGCTACAATTATAAGGTTTTGCAGAAAATTGAATTTTTTGATTATAAAAGGATAGAGATATACGACCTGCTATTAATAAAATACCGTGAAAATTATTTATGATTCTCAGTAACGATTTTGAAGTTATAAAAAAATATACGTATTATTGAATTTTTTTAACTCTTGAAATAGTTAAGCATACCATGGAATTGTTCGATAGTGGAAATAGAGCCATTTTACACGACTAAGCTATAAATTTTTTTTGTGAATAAATACAATAAATCGCACTGATTTATTAATACTAGGCAATTTTTTAGTTTATTAATAAGTTAATTTAATTAATACTATGATATGCCCTTCAAAAATCACTATTCAATATATTAGAAATTCATAAAAAATCTGAAGAAGTCATAATCCTATTTTTTGATATATGCGGATATCCACAAAACTTTTAACTCTCTAGTGAGTAAGTGGCCTATAGCGCATGCGTTTTCGGGATAGTAAGAAGCTAATAGTGCGCGCTGCGTGTGTTGTTTTTTGAGGGCGTGTGTTTCACAGCTATGTATAATATTATTTTGTATTAAATCATGTAAATACGTTACATTCTGTAAAATAATGTCACGCAAAAGCGTTAATTAATGTAAAATCGCAAAGGTTTATACAAACGCAGCGCCCTCATACTGTATCTCATCGACCATGTGATGAATTTTATACTCTATCTCGCTTTAACCTCTGACAAAGTAAATCGTATCATCTATTCTTGTATTATTTTTACATCAACGAAATCGTTATTATTCCGTATATACGTGAAATTGGTGAACTAAAAGTATGCAATTTAATTACAAATAATAGTACCAAAAAGTATTGAAATATACTATTGCGAGTCAGTCGTACGGCAGATATGAGAGAGAGAGAGTCTCGGGCAATGGCGCTACTCGCTACGCTCGTGCGCCAACTTGCCCTCGTGCGCAATAGTCAACTAAACCTTACTCGTTACACAATAAACTATCAATTTACGAAATTAAAATGATATTAATGAAATACAAAAAGCAAAACTCGATTGCTGCAGCTCCAACATCAGATAAATATTACGGAAAGAAACATAATGAATCACCCTAATTCACAATTTTATAAATTACAACTGAATCACTGGAAAAATTGTTGCATACAATAGACTTTTCCAAATTTTATGAGTAACGGCTTATAATTGAAATTTCAATGTCGGAACGATTCGGAAAACTTGAAAAATTTATCAATTTTCATTTCATAATAGTTCTTAAACATTCTATAAAGACCGGAAAAATATTTGTTCCGATTCTTTCAGAAATTTTCGGGTTATTTTAACGAGGATATAACTGATGATGATGTAACAAAATTCAACTGCAATAATCACAAATTTTCCAATCGAAAACGTTTTTATAAATAATTTCCATAACTTTATAATTTCCGTGAAAATAATCATAATCTTCATAATTCTGCGAAAATGACGATTTATATTGACTTTTTCATAAATTTAAGTAACTTATATAAATTTTCTCAAATTCAATTTACTTGTTTTTGTCATAAAAAACGAAAGATAATGAGTCTTAAAGCAGACTTAACGTAGGTAAATATTATTTTTTTATATACGCTTTTCTTATATTCGCCTTCATGTCTGTTTGTTTGTCTGTCTGTAATCACGCGCTCGATTTCAGGCACTTTTTGACAGATATAAATTCTGACAATTGGCATAGACTTTGGTCTTGGATGACAATACAATAATCAGTTGTCATTTTGGTACCTGGACATCCAGGTCGATGATAATGGGTGTGAAAAGTCATCTCCGAAGAAGTATAAATGGGGAGGCTTCCTTTGGGTCGAGGCGAGTTTCTCGGGGGTTTTTATGGTTGCTCAAATCGAATTTGAGATCAAACAATTGCCACAAAGTGATGCACGTTGTCCAGAATACGCATGGACGTCGTCTCCGAGGAAGTACAAGTGGGGAGGCTTTCTCTGGGTCGAGGTGGGATTTTGGGGCTGCTAAAACCTAATTCAAGGTTTGAAAGTGAATCTATAATGCATAATAATGATTTAGGATGAAGAGGTCGAACTGGAGTACCAAGTCGCCGATAACGGATGTACCTGAGTGTAATCTTCGAAAAGTCTAGTTGCAATGTAACTCTAAATGATAATAAAAACAATTTTAACTTAAAAATAGAAAATACAAAATTTTAGAAACATGCTTTAAAAATAAAATACAATAATTGAATAAATAGACTAAAAAGTATAAAATAAATAAATTAACTTTCTTGATATTACTTTTATATAGTTTCATTGCAATAATCAATAGAAAATTTTACAACAACAATTTAAAAAGAAAAGTGTGGTTGCTGAAATTTTTTCTAAAATCTTTTTAAGAAATTTTTAAAGATAGTATTGAAATTATTATTAGATTTACTGAAAATCAGTGCACACCCTTTTCTTTTATAATTTTTGTTGTAAAATTTTATCTTGATTATTGTAATGAAACTGTATAAAAGTAATTTTAAGAAATTTAATTAATTTATCCCTTTCAGAACCAATGTACATTACAATGTACATTGACATTTTTTGGTTTTTTTTAAATTGTGCAAAAGTGGCTTCAAATTTTGTAAAAAAAATATGTGTATTAGATTGAAGTGGACTATTTCCGATCTCAAACTGAGGGCCTAAGTTATTATATCTTTGATAGAAACTGAGAAAACTTAAAAAGAAAAAAAAAAAAAAAAAAATTTTTTATCGCAAAAATTGCTTAATAAATGAACACTTATCATCGCTAAATGGTTATCAGAACTTTTCATGATGAAATAATAATTCCGTCCTGAAAGGGTTATTTAATACTTTTTAGTGCATTTATTCAATTAATGGTTTTTTTTTTAACAACGTGTTTTCAACATGAAAAAAACATTTTTTTATTTAATTATATTATTTCACCAATTAGATAAACTCAAATATCTTTATATTATAATTTGCAAAATGTGTTATTTATTTAACATCAATTATTGTTTTAAGTATTTATCTAAAGTTTATAGTATTCGAGAAAACAATTCATTACGGAATTCATTAAACAATTCATAGGAAAAAAAATTTTTAATTTACATCGTCTCATTTCAACACTTTTATGATTTAGACCTATAAAATTTTTTGTATATGTTTTATGTATGAAAATATATGATTAATCTGTACCTGAAAGAATAATTTATAGACCACCAGTTATTTTATTACCGCAATTAATATAAATGCAAATCTTTGTACAATAACATAAAACTGGCTGACAATTTTTTGAAAAAATTAGGAAACGTAGATATCTGTATAACATAACCTTTTACTTTGGCATTCCGTACTTTTCTCAATAACGTCATTATAAATTTTCTATTTTGAAGTGAAACTTCTTTAGCAACGGTATACACCTCCCATAAGAGACGTATAACAAAATTATACGGGAGTGAATTGATTCCATGACGGTACATGCAACGGAACTAATGAAACGGAAGTGTATATATATGAGGGGCGTCCGCGCCTCCTATATGTAAATCAAGGTACTAGATACGTATAAAGAAAAATTCGCGGGACTGACTTGATGTCAAATGCACAGATACTGCATGAAATTAATGTTTATGTATTTTTCTAACAAAGTTAAGTTTTGTAAAATTTAATTTTCGTTAAAAAGATTATAATTAAATTCATACTTTACAAATTTTAGACCTCGTAAAAATTTAATTTTAGGAATATTATTTATAAAATCAATTCTCAAATCATTCTTACTGGATCAATAAACCTATAAATACATTGTATTTTATTATGATATTCATTGTTTTGTTGTTCACTTTAAGGATTTAAAATGAACAGTGAAGAAAATTCAGTAGATAGTACAGATGAATTGCTAGCTAGTTTAAGAGTTGGTATAGATGGTGAACCATTACATGATGATGGAAGTCAGGGGACAGCAAATGATGGTACCCATTATGAGTTATCACGATTGAGTAATTCTACAGGAATTACAAATGTTTCAACGGCGCCTTCTGTTTTATTAAGTGATGAGCAAAAAGAAATGTTAGATGTCTGCTGTAAAACTTGTTATTTGGATGGAAAATTTTTCGAAGTAGATTTGACGAAATCAAATGACGATAAAATCATCGCAAAATGCATGACTTGTAACCAAATTATTCATGGAAATCTTAAAGTTTCATCAAATTTTTATCGCCATTTAAAGGTTATTGTTTTTATATGTATATGTTATTAAATTAACTAATTTATTTAT
Source organism: Anastatus disparis (assembly GCA_017163975.1). NCBI lineage: Eukaryota > Metazoa > Arthropoda > Insecta > Hymenoptera > Eupelmidae > Anastatus > Anastatus disparis. The sequence continues at coordinate 1,884,406 of JAFFSR010000074.1, forward strand.
TGTTATTGTGACTTGCAAGATTTAAAAAGTAAAAATTGTACTTTTTTAAAAATACCTTGATAAAGTCAATATTTAATGGTATTAATTGAAAACAAATTTTGATGTTTTTTATGACAGTACATTCAAATGTAAAGTTAATATTTAGATGAAATATCAAGTATCATGTTTCAATAAATATCTTGTTCAATGATGAATTTTCTTTTATGGATATATAAAATTAAACATTATTTATAATAAAGTTATATACCTTATCAGAAAAAAAGGTCAGCCATGTTGGTAGGTGACAATAATACTAAAATTTATCTGTTATAGTAAACACAAAATAAAATGTTGTGTTCACTTTTTTACAATGTCATCAAATTGCTTTTTTATTACCTAGTCCAAAAGTACCATATTTTCTCCTGTCGTCGAAAGTAGAATATGGTATATTTGGCCTCTTGTTGGAAAATTTGTATTTTCACCTCGAGAGTAAATGAAGAATGACTTTAATTTTATGTGAATTGTCATCCAAGCCTAACAGGAGTTCTTTATTTTTACTTGCTCTAGGTGAAAAATATACTATTTCATACAAAACCAAAAAATTTTAATAATATTAAATGTTTATTTTGTATTAATTTTATGATTGAACATAATTATATTTTTAGAGAAAACATGAAGATAAACTACAAAGCTATCAGCAATATCAAAAATTTAAGAAATTGGATGGTGATGATGAAGATGAAAATGATGTTGTTTATCGACGTGTAACATGTGCTTTTTCTCAAAATACCTTTAAAAAAAATGTTGAGTTTTTATTGAGAAATCAACTTTCTCTTCGTCTAGTTGAAGATTCAGCTTTTCGAAAAATATTTAATGGTTGTATATTTTATATAATATTTTTTTTATTATATTAATGAATAACATTTTATTTAAAATATTTAGATTTCAAAATTAAACATGGTGACGCTCCGTTAAAGCATTTGACTCGTTATACTGCTGGAAAAAAAGTTGATGATTTATATTATAAACAATTAGACAAGATTGAAATGGCTTTAGCTAATGCAAACCATGTCTGTACAACAGCAGATATTTGGACTGGGTCGAATAGAAGATTTTTAGATGTAACTGCTCATTGGGTAAGATGACATGTTATTCACATAAAGTAGTTAAGAAATTACAATAAAATCAAAATTATTTCTATTTTCAGATTGATGATATATCTTTGGAAAGAAGATCAGCAGCTTTAGCTTGTAGACGATTTGAAGGATCGCATACCTTTTCCAATATAGCAGAGCAACTATCTATTATCTATTCGACTTTCGAGCTAACTACTGAAAAAATTGTATCTACAGTTACGGATAATGGGAAAATTTTTGTTAAAGCGTTTAAAGAATTTGGAATAGAAAATCCAGAAAATTATTTTCCAGGTTATTTAAATTGTTATTTTAAATCAATTGTATTAAAAATTGAATAAATAAACATTTAAATTATTGGATGAATATAATCAATTCTTGAATTAAATTAATATTAAATAATAAAGTTAATTAATAACTGTCAATTATCGGTACATTTTCTTTAGATTTTATAATTTCTCATGAAACAAAATTTAATCAAACAAATCTAAATTTATTAAAAAAGCTAATTTTGCTTTAAAGTTATAAATATAATGAAAAAAATGAAAAAATTGAACTTTTAATTTATATGAAAAATCTTTATTAAATCTTAATAAATTTTCAAATTATTATATAAAAATTATTGCAGATGAGGATTCAAATGATTCTGAAGAGGAAATAGAAGAGTTTGAAGAAAATGATGGCGAAGAATCACTGTTTATGAACAGTAACGATAATGTAAATCCTGTAGAAGACGAAGCAATATTTTCAAATATAACACTATCTCGTCATTTTCGATAGGTCAGCCATACCTTGAGTTTGATTGCAACAAAAGATCTTGTAGACACAATTGACAGAGTTCCAAATATTGAAAAGTGTCATAAATTTGTCATGGAAAAATGCCAACAATTATGGAAATGTTTAAGATCACCAAAAAAACGAGAAGAAATGAAAAAAATTTTTGAATACAGTTTACAGAGGCCCGTTATAACAACGTTGAATTCTACGTATGACGCCTTTAAACAAATCATTTCGTTAAAAGAAAAAATTGATGATAAATGAATTTATGACATGTTGGAATCTAATAAAATCTTAAGAAAAAAAGATTTTGAATTTATTGAAGATTATTTGAAATTGTATCAACCCCTGACTTCAGCGATTGATATTTTACAAAGAGAAATAGATTGTCATTATGGTTATCTTTTACCAACATTGTTGACTATCCGAAAAAAATGGAATACTTTATCGGCAAATAAAAGTTTGTCTATGTGTGAGCCACTGTTGAAATATTTAAAGGAAGCTTGAGACAAAAGATTTCATGATTTTTTTGAAATCATTAACAATGACGAATTAGCGCCTATAGCAGCACTCACGCACCCCAAATTTAGAGCAAAATGGATTTCGTGCTTTGATAAAAATACACAAGCAAAAATAAAAAAGCTTGTTGAAGAATTGGTTAGGCCTAAAAAGCCGGAATCAGCTGTTCCAGATAATGAGGATACTGAAGACACGTTTTTTGATTTTGATGATGACAGCTCAAATGCATTACTAAACATGGCTTTTGCACCTCAAGAACAAGAAGAAAATGAACTAATGAGGTTTTTAAATGAAAAAACGATGTCTTTGGAGTCTTTAAATAATTTGCCAGTTGTTGAAAGCTTATTTTTGAAATTTAATACCACATTACCTTCTTCAGCTCCAGTAGAAAGATTATTTTCTTATGCTACTTTAATGAACATGCCAAAATTTAATAGATTTATTGTCCGATATTGAATTCAAAAAACGAGTACTGTATAAAGCAAATGGACTCAAAAGTTATTTGTAAGGGTATAAAGCTTTGAACTTAATAATACTTATTTTATTATTTTTATGAATAAGCAAAAAGTTTAATAATTTATAATTGAATATTTATAATTATACAGAAAAATTTTTTATAAAAGCAATCTTTTAATATGAATAGGTAAAAATTTTTTAAAATAATCGTGATATTGAAATTCATCGAAAGATTTACATTGGCTGAGTAATCGCCACTTCACAAATTCTTTTTAAATGCTTCATATTAGAAAATAATCGCGATATTATGAAATATATGTAAGCTTACATTGGCTGAGTAATCGCCACTTCATAAATTCTTTTTAAATGTTTCATATTAGAAAATAATTGCGATATTATGAAATATATGAAAGCTTACATTGGCTGAGTAATCGACACTTAGAAAATTCTTTTCAAATGTTTCATATTAGGAAATAATTGCGATATTATTAAATATCTGAAAACTTACATTGGCTGAGTAATCGCCACTTCATAAATTCTTTTTAAATGTTTCATATTAGAAAATAATTGCGATATTATGAAATATATGAAAGCTTACATTGGCTGAGTAATCGACACTTAGAAAATTCTTTTCAAATGTTTCATATTAGAAAATAATTGCGATATTATTAAATATCTGAAAACTTACATTGGCTGAGTAATCGCCACTTGAAAAGTTATTATTCAAACTCTTGTGTTAAATATGCAATCATGATATTAAAAATTAACCAAAAATGTACATTGGCTGAGTTATCGCCACATATAATATTGTAAATTTTTACCAGCATGAAGTAAATAAATAATTTAAATAAATGACATGAAAAAAATTGTTTTATTGCTTTATATAAGGTCACATCGTATAGAAAAAAATTCAGAAGTCATGCATAAACAGCTATAGAGAACCTGTGTATTTATATGAGCCCACATAATTAATATACGATGTATCCATAGTCCATACACAATATGCATAAATGCGTCTAATTATGTAAATCTTATTCATAGTCAATATATTATCTCCATTTTAATTTATTTTTTTTATTCTAAAAACCAATTTTCTTATTAGCAAAGGACAGAAATATGATTCTTCCTCTTAAAATATATCTTCATTTTCTATAATTTTGTAATAGTATTAGATATCTCTAATGATTTCAAAGATTTATGTCTATTAAGGAAATAATATTTATAATAAATGATGTTTAAAAATATTACTTTTTATTTTTATAAAAAATTAAAGTTTCATGATTTCATGTAAATAGCAAGAATGTTTATTGTTCGGTTAAATAAACAAAAATGTTAAAGATTTAATAAAAATTATATGTAAATGCATAACTAATTCAGAATTTCTTTATCTTTGGAATTTGACTTATATAGATTTTAAATGATTAAATTCAAATCAAATGAATTACTAAAATGATTTCTTAACTTTCGTGGTAAGTAAATAATTGCTATGATTCATAAATTCTCAAATTTTTTAAATAATAGCGCTTATTACCTGTATATCGGAATGATGTTTGATGAAAAAATGTTAAAATTATTCACTAATTACAATAGTAATATGCTTTCTCGAAGTTAAATTTCGCTGGCATTGTTCGAACGAAAAATTCATAAATTAGTAGGGATACTACCGCAAATTTATATGCGAGATGATTTGTATGAATAATCTTTATGTATGGGTATCGACTACGAGTAAATCAACATATTTCATGGAACTTGCATGAATCTTAAACAATTGTTCTTTTAAAATCTTTTTATTTCGGAGTATTCTCCGACCTAATCAAACAACCTTAGAATCGAAATCTAAAAGAATCTCCAAGTTTCATTTGATGTAGTCCCTGCAAATGTCTGTAAACTTCATAATCGGTATGGAAAATTTCAAAATTCATTTATATAGACGATTTCCAGGTAGCCAGGATCACCTGGATATTGTGAGATGTCATCTCGGGAAACGTACATGTTATTAATAAATAATGGCTAAATTTCAAAAGATATTCTTGTAGACAATGTTTATCTTACTCGGAACATCCATGTTTGGCTAGATAACATTTGAAACAACTTCAAAGTCGTTATTAAACTATAAGTTAAATTTCAAAAGTTTTAGCTGTAGATGATGTTTAAGTTGTCATTAACACCTAGGTATCCAAAGACGGCGATCGTGGGTACCACAGCATAATAAATAACTATTTTTTAAATATTGCCTACATCGATAAGGTAAAGTATGTATATATATATAAAGTTAAATATGTGTTTGTATGTGTGAGCGTGTGCGTGCGCGTATGAGTTGAAATTAAATGTTCCATATAAACTTGAATAAACTTGTGTGTGTACGTGCGATTCTACATGAAATGTCCCTTGTGTATATATATATGTTTATATCATCCTTGTGAGTCGACATGAAAAGTCCCACGTACATAAACGCGTGTGTACATGCATGCGAATTGACATGAAACGTCTCATATATATAAACCTAAGGGTACTTAGATAGGGGTGTACAAGTTGTCATGAAATGTCCCATATATATATAGAAAAACCTGTGCTTGCGAGTACGTGCGAGTTGACATGAAATGTCCATATATATATATATATATATATATATATATATATATATATATATATATATAAACAAAAAAATTGCGGGTGAACGTGAGCAAGTTGATATGAAATGGACCATATATACATATGCAAAAACCTGTCTGTAAGGTCGTACATGAGTTGACATAAAGAGTCGCATGTATATAAAAGCGTGTATGCATGAATGCGGATTGACATGAAACGTCCCATATATGTAAACCTGAAGGAACTCGGATAGGTGTGTGAGAGTTGTCATGAAATGTTCCATATATATAGAAAAGCCTGTGATTATGAGTACATACGGGTTGACATGAAATGTCCCATATATATATATATATATATATATATATATATATATATATAATCCTGTATATGTGTGCATGCGCATTGGTATGAAATTTCCCATATATATAAACCTGTATGTGTGTGCGTTGAAATTTACATAAAAAATCCGTGTATATTAACATGTGTGTTCGATAGGAGCGCGGTGCTTGATAGGAGCGCGGTGGCGTAACGGATAGAGCTCTTGCCTTCAACGCGGTGGGCACGGGTTCGAATCCTGGCCAGGCACCTCTGACTTTTTTTCGAAAGAAAATTAGTGTATGTGCTACCCATATCGCGACTCTTAAGAAATCTGGCCTCATTGAGTATCGGTTGATTGTTGGTCACAAAAGTGGCTGACCATCCATCGGTAGTCAAAGTTTCCGGTATGGCGGTGTCTGACAGTCTAGCCTGATGTAATGTGTTAAACGGTTCCGGGCTGGGCTCCCTCGACATCTCCATAGAAAAAGGTTAATTATATAGAGGATAACAATATCCTTTATATATTAATCTTTTAAAAAAAAAAAAAAAAAAAAAAAAAAAAAAAAAAAAAAAACATGTGTGTTCTAGTTGAGGTGGAATGTTCCATGTATATATGTATGTATATATGAATATATATATATATATATATATATAAACCTGTCTGTGGGTGCGTTCTAATTGACGTGGAATGTCGTACGTATGTATGTATGTATGTATGTTTTATATATATATATATATATATATATATATATATATATATATCAACTTGTCTGTATGTGTGCGTGTGGATCGACACGAAATGTTGCATATATATGAGCCCAGGTGCGTATGTATGTGCGCGTCCACATATGTTTTTCTATATACATATATATGATAAAAATTCCTTATTACGTTTAATTAAAAAGAAATTGTGGAATTTTCAATTAAAGCTCTCGAATTCACAAATCATAATCATAACTGACGCTCTTTCAATTCACGATTACATTTTGATTTCTTAATTGAAATTTATTTAATTAAGGATTCCTTTTGATTTTGGAATTAAAGCCCTTTCAATTCACGATTACATTTTGATTTCTTAATTAAAATTTCTTTAATTAAGGATTCCTTTTGATTTTGGAATTAAGAAGGGGCCGAACTATCTGTCTTTGTCTAATAGCGTTTTTCATCATTTATGTAAACACTATCCGGTATAACAAGAAAAAAATAGCAGCCCCCGCTAGATATTAGTATAATAAGTAAATTTTGTAATAACAACCAAATTTTTTCACTGTGTAGTTTTTTAATAATTAGAGACCTACCAAAAAAAGATAGGTTATATTCTAGATTGCTAGTAGGTCTCTAATTAGTCAAAAACTATACGGTAAAAAATTTGGTTGTTATTACAAAATTTACTAATTATACTAATATCTAGCGGGAGCTGCTATTTTTTTCTTGTTATACCGGATAGTGTTTACATAAATGATGAAATACGCTATTAGACAAAGACAGATAGTTCGGCCCCTTCTTAAAGCCCTTTTAATTCACGATTAAATTTTGATTTCTTAATTGAAATTTATTTAATTAAGAATTACTTCTGATTTTGTAATTAAAGCCCTTTCAATTCACGATTACATTTTGATTTCTTAATTGAAATTTATTTAATTGAGAATTCCTTTTGATTTTTTAATTAAAGCCTTTTCAATTCAAGATTAGATTTTGATTTGTTAATTAAAATATTTTTAATTATTAATTTAAAAGGAATTGTTAATTAAATAAAACTTTAATTACAAATTCAAAAATGATTCGTGATTCAAATAATTTTTAATTACTTTTTTCGCAACCCTGGATGCATATGATATAAGTCCGACTGAATATCGATATTCAGGAGATTTTTTTGGTCGCTCAACGTGTATTTGGTGTTATTTTTATGATCAGAATGCAATAGAGCCTCAAAAATGCTATAAACCTATAAAATTTCCAGTTTTTTATTAATATAAACATTGAATTTTTTAAAAAAAATTCTCTTCATCCTTTATATAAAATTTCATATAAAAATTTCCCAAAATTTAAAGGAAAAAAAATTAATTTATTTAAATTATAAATAAATCATATTTTCCCAAAAAAAATTCTTAATAAATTTATTTTATTAACATTTATTATTTTAAAATAAATAATTCTTAAATAAAAAAAATTCTAATTAAAAATATAATAATTAATTTTTCAATTTTAAATAAATAAATTTCCTCTAAATTTGAATAAATTAATAAATTTAAAACTCTTCCAAATGAAATACTATATATTATTAAAATAAATATTGAAAAATTTATAATTTTATTATCTTTTGAATTATAATAAGAAAAAAATATAAATTTTTCTATTAGTAGATAATACCTTATCCGAACTCTATATATTATTGTTAAAACTGTCGATCATAATAAAGATAAATAAATAATTAAATATCTTATTTTTATAAATATTATCTCTAAAATTTTATCCTTTGAAAAAAACCCTGAAAAAAAAGGTATTCCACATAATGAAAAATTAGAGACTATTAAAATTAAAACTGTTAAGAGGAGGTCACGTATCTCTATCCTTTTCTAATCGAAGAATTAAGTTTTTGCAAAAACTAATAACTTTATCAAAAAATGAAGAGAAAGCCCCATCGTGTATTAAAAAAAGCTATATTTTCTTCAATAAAAGAGAATTAATTTTATTGCTTCGTTCTCAAGAAAACTTTGAAAAACCAAATTGTCCAACCTAACCTCTATGTTTTAAGTTTCTCAAGGTTTTCTTGAAAACGAAGCGAGAAAATCAATTCTTTCTTATTAAAAAAAATATAGCTTTTTCTAATACGCGATGGGGCTTTCTCTTTATTTTTCGCTAAAATTATTAGTATTCGTGAAAAAATCAGTTCGTCGATTAGAAAAAGATAGAAAAAGTCGACCTGCTCTTAAAGGTATAAATTTTATTATTATCCCTAAATTCCGAATATCTTGATTATTTAATATAGAATGAATAAAAATCCCAGAACATATAAATATTATTGACTTAAATATTGCATGAACTAATAAATGAAAAAATGCTTAATCACATTATTTAAAAGCAAAAATTATTACTATTAAACCTAATTGAGATAAAGTAGAAAATGCAATAATTTTTTTTATATAATATTCAAAATTTGCAGACATCCCAGCTATTATTATTGTAATTAAACCAATGGTTATTAAAAAAAATATTAATTTATCTATCTTATAAATTAAATAATGAAATCGAATTAATAAATAAATCCCAGCAGTTACTAAAGTTGAAGAATGGACTAATGAAGATACAGGAGTAGGACCAGCTATTGCTGCAGGCAATCATGAAGAAAAAGGAAATTGTGCTCTTTTAGTAAATCTTGCTAAAATAACCATAATTAATAAAAAATTCATCATAAAATTATAATTTATAAAATTTCATCTTCCATAAATAAATATCATTCTTACTCTTATTAAAATTATTACATCCCCAGCCCGATTCAATAAAACAGTTAACGGCAGGCCGGAGTAGAACCACATACCGACCGAGTAACAATTGAGTTGTTTGTTATTTACTCAAGTATTAATCGGTGTATCTTCAAAATAAAGGTTGATCGCAATAGATATTATTATTATGAATATCTATGCACAAGAAAAAAAAAATCTACCGATTTGTTTTTGAGAAAAGTAAGGAACGCCGAAGTAAAAGATTATGTTTATAATATTTTCGCGTTCCTTACTTTTCTCAAAAACAAAGCGATAGATTTTTTTTTCTTGTGCATAAATATTTGTAATAATAATATCTATTGCGCTTAACCTTCAATTTGCAGATACACCGATTAATACTTGAGTAAATAACAAAAATGCCAATTAGACAAGGACAGCGAATCCGGCCTGCTCTTAATATCCCAGAATTTAAACTATAAAAATTTTGATAATAAATAACTAAACAAAAAGAAATTAAACCTAATCAATCTCATTCTAATAAAATTCTAATTATATTAGGTCTAATAATCATTAAAATTATTGATATAATAAATAAAAAAACTAACATGAAAAATCGAAATCTATAATTATCATGTCTTATATATTCACTACAATAAAATATAATTATTGAAGAAATTATTAATACTACAAAAATAAATATTAATGCTATTCAATCTAAATAAATTAACATATTTACATTTACACTATTTAAAAAAAAAATATTTCACTCTAAAAATAGTCTAATTTTTTTTATTAAAAATTTCACCCCCTCAAAAATATAAAAATTCTTCTAAAAAAAAATAAAAATCCCCTAAAAAAATAAAAAAAATTATTTAAAAATTTTTAATAAATTATCCATGACCCCACAAATCAAAATTTTAAATTAAACTATTTAAATTTAAAAAAATAAATCTATTTTTAAAATCATGAAATTTAAAGGAACTCAATGAAAAATTATTACTATAAATTCACTTATTTTATTAAAGTTTATCTTAATTATTAAATCATTAAATTTTCCATGACATCTATAAAAAAATAAATATAATCTATAACAAGCCCTAATAAAAACTCCAAAAATTAAAAAAAAAATTTTTTTTGATCAATTAATTAATGTCATTAAAATTATTAATTCACTAACTAAATTTAAAGAAATAGGAGCTGATATATTGATTGAACAAAAATTAAATCATCAAAAAATTATTGATAGAAAAAAAAAATTATCCCTTTATTTATTATAATATTTCGAGTTTTTGATCGTTCATAAAAATAATTCACTAAAACAAATAATGCTGAAGAACAAAATCTATGACCAATTATTATAATATACCCCCCATTAAATCCTCAAATTGTTAAAGTTATAATTCCTATTAATATAATCCCTGTATGAACTACTGATGAATAAGCCACTAATATTTTCATATCAATTTGTCGAAGACGAAATAATCTTAAAATAATTATACCTAATAATCTAATAACTATAAAAAAATAATTTATTTTCAAAGAAATCTTTAAATTAAATATTAAAGTTCGTATAATTCCATACCCCCCTAATTTTAATATAACCCCAGCTAAAATTATTGATCCTGAGATAGGAGCCTCAACATGAGCCTTTGGAAGTCATAAATGAAATAAAAATATTGGTAATTTTACCAAAAAAGCAAAAACAAAATAAAAATATAATAAAAAATCATTAAATTTTCCTAATAAAAAATTTTTATTAAATAAAAATATAAATCTTAAATAAAAATTTTAAAAAAAACTATAAAAATGAAAATTATTTAAGGCAAAGATGCAAATAATGTATATAAAAATAAATATATTCTTGCTATTAATCGTTCAGGCTGATATCCTCAGCCTATAATTAAAAAAAATGTAGGGATTAATCTCATTTCAAAAAATAAATAAAATAAAAAATAATTTATTGGAACAAATCTAAAAGTTAAAAAAATTAATAAAAAAAATAATACAATAAAAAAAACTTTTCTTTTATTAATTCTTTTTCTAACAAATATTATTAACCGAATAATTCATACTCTTAAAAATATTAATAAAATTCTATAATTATCTATCCCAAAAATTCCATAAAAATTCATTCAAGATAATAAATTTATTCGAAGAAAAAATATTAAAAATAATATAAATAAATTTATCAACAAAAATAAATTAATTCCTAAATATTTTTTTTTGATTTTTTATATTATAGATATTAGATATAGATATTTATTTATTTTGTAATAAGAGTACAAAAAGGCGTGTAATACATGAAATAGTAAGTAATAATTCTATAAAAAGTATTGCACATAATAAGATAAGATATCACAGTCAATTATTAAAATTAATATATAATACTGTATCAGTAAGTCACCATGTAAAAGTGATATCACAGACTATTCTAAATACACGCAGAAAACATAAATTACAATAAAAAACAGTCTTAAATATCTATCAGTCATTGAATTAAAATACATAATTTAAAAGAGGAATCACTATCATGACATCAATAAAAATAAAATTGAACAATACTATAAAAATAAAATTGAACAATACAATAACAAAATAATAGTAAATAATTAAAAAATAAAATAATAATTACATCTAAAAACAATACCGAAGATGTCATGACTTCTAATAAAAACAGAACCACTCATACTTTCCGCATACATTCATCCATCATTCACGCTAATAAATACATTTACACCTTAAATCTATATATAGGACAAAACAAAATAAATTAACACAAAAATTAAAATACTCAAAATTAATTTCACTCGAGGTCGAGTAAGTACGTCCTCAAAGCCGACTTAAACCTGCCGAGCGATGGAAGATTTATTAGAAATCAAAATTCTTCAATAAAATGAAAAAATTTTATAGTTTTTCCTTTCAAATCTTTCTTATTATCATTTTTTTTAAAATATTATTTAAAAATTTTATTTTTTTAAATTGATCAAATTCATTTAATGAAATCTCCCCCATTGAAATATTATCGAAAAAAATTTCTTTGATTAATAATATCAATATAAATTATTTATTTTTAATAAATAAAAATATAAATTCATTATTTATAATAATTTTTTTTCTAATATGCTTAACTATGATCGTAAAAATTTGTATTAATAAAAAACTTTTCTTACGAAAAATTAATTAATTTATTTATTTATGAAAAAATCAATTTTAAAAATCAATCTAATTTTAAATATTATTAACTCATCCTTAATTATCCTTCCTACACCAGCAAATATCTCAATTTGATGAAATTTTGGATCATCACTAGGAATTAATTTAATAATTCAAATTATTTCAGAATTATTTTTAACTATACATTTTTGTCCAAATATTAATGATGCTTTTAATAGAGTTATTCATATTATCCAAGATGTAAACTATGGATGATTAATCCACCTTATTCATATAAATGAGGCATCTTTTTTTTTATTTGTTTATTTTCTCATATTGGCCGAAATATTTATTATAATTCTTTTTTTTTATTAAAACATGAATTTCTGGGATTTTAATTTTTTTCTCGTGAATAAGAAAAGCATTTTTGGGATATGTACTACCTTGAGGACAAATATCATTTTGAGGGGCCACAGTTATTACAAATTTAGTCTCAGCAATTCTGTACTTAGGAGATTCAATTGTAAAATGATTATGAGGGGGATTTTCTGTAAGAAATGCTCCTTTAAATCGATTTTATACATTTCATTTTATTTTTCCTTTTATTATTTTATTCTTAGTAATAATTCATTTATTTTTCCTCCATGAAACAGGATCTTCAAATCCTTTAGGAATTAATAGAAATTTTAATAAAATTCCTTTCAATCCCTATTACTCAATTAAAGATTTAATTGGATTTATTATTATAATTTCTTTATTAATTATCATCTGTTTATTAAATCCTTACATTTTATCAGATCCTGAAAACTTTAATCAAGCTAATCCTTTAATTACTCCAATTCATATTCAACCTGTATGATATTTTTTATTTGCTTATGCTATCTTACGATCAATTCCTAATAAATTAGGAGGGGTAATTGCTTTAATTTATTCAATTCCAATTCTTCTAATTATGCCATTCAATTCTAATTATAAAATTAAAAGATTTCAATTTTACATAATTAATCAAATTATTTTTTGAAATTTCATTGCTTTATTTATTATTTTAACATGAATTGGAGCCCGACCTGTAGAAGATCCATTTATTTTTATTGGGCAAATAGCCTCAATTTTATACTTCTCATATTTCATTTGAAATCCTCTTATTTTAAATTCTATTGATAAAAAAATTTTTTACTAATTATTTATCTTAACCAAAGATTTTGTTTTGAAAACAATCAATAAGGGTAGAATCCCTTAATAATTTCAGAAATTTAATAATTAATAATAATTATTTTGAAATCTAATGATCAAATTAATAAATTTAAAGAAATAGGAAGATATCTTTTCCACGTAAGATATATTAAATTATCATACCGAAACCAAGGATAAGTTCCTCGAACCCAAATAATTAAAAAAAGAATTAAACAATAAATTAAATAAAATATTATAGAAACAAAATTACCCCCTAAAAAAAATAATATAAATAAATAGATTATAAATATAATTATTCCATATTCTGAAATAAAAATTAAAGCAAATATACCCCTCATATACTCACTACACTGTAAAAAATTGCTTTGTAATGTTAATACTAGGTAGTAAATACTTTAATATTCTGAGCACAGTAATATTAATAACTGAAATTAGTAATATTAAAGTTGAAAAGTAAACTAACTATTCTCAGTAACGTAATTTTACTAATCTCGCTTAAATATACTATTTGGTTAGTAAAATTTTGATTCTCAGAATAGCAATTTCTGTAACCTACTCTCAGAACAGTAATTTTAATTTCATTATAGATATTAGTACTTTCTAAGACTGTTCTCAGAGTAAGTTACAAAAATTGCCACTAGGATAGTAATTTTACAAAGCAATTTTTTACAGTGTAGGAGAGTGTCACACCTCCGGATCACGGATTTTGCTCAAACTTCGGGATAAGTTTTCAGATGATAAAATGTGAAAAAAGCTAAAGTTATAGTCATAAATACTCAATATTTCCCTAGTTACAGGCAATTAAAGAAAATCACTAAAAAAGTTACTAGATTTTTAAATGCATATAGTTCTTTTGCGTCGATAGCTACAAGCTTGAAATTTTTATTGAATTAAAGCTGAGCTCAAATCCTTTCGAAACAGTAGTTACAGCATATCGAAATATTATTTATTCCTAAATCCAATGTTTATCACGCTCTAACTTTGGGAAAAAATAATATTTTGACATGCTATAACTACTAATTCGAAAGGATTTGAGCTCAGCTTTAAGTTAAAAAAAGTTTTAAGCTTGTAGCTATCGACGCTAAAGAACTATATGCGTTTAAAAATCTAGTAACTTTTTTAGTGGTTTTCTTTAATTGCCTGTAACTAGGGAAATATTGAGTATTTATGACTATAACTTTAGCTTTTTCCATATTTTATCATCTGAAAACTTATCCCGAAGTTTGAGCAAAATCCGTGATCCGGAGGTGTGACACTCTCCTAGTCAGTATTAAAACCTGAAACTAATTCTGATTCCCCTTCAGCAAAATCAAAAGGAGTCTGATTAAGTTCAGCTAATAAGATTACAAAAAAAAACTATTATTAAAGAAAATTTATAAATATAAACCAAGCATATTTTTGAAAAATATAAAATTTATAAAACCTTAAACTTTCAATATTAAAAATTACAGAAAGTATAATTAAAATTATTCTAACCTCATAAGAAATAGTTTGAGCTACCCTCCGTAATCCCCCAATTAATGAATATAAAGAATTAGAAGATCAACCTGCAACTATTAATGGATAAACTTCTATTCCTATTAAACAAAAAATTAATATTATTCTTATTGAATTATTTGAAATTTTAAAGAAAACAGGTATAAATTGTCATAACATTATTATTAATATTATTAAAAAAAAAGGACTAATAATATATATAAAATAATTAGATTTTAAAATTAAATTAAATTCTTTAGAAAATAATTCAATAACATCGCTAAATGGCTGAAAAATACCTATAATCCCAACCTTATTAGGTCTCTTACGTAACTGAATATATCATAAAACTTTTCGTTCTAATAATGTTAAAAATGCGACGGATAACAAAACTATTAAAATTAAATCTAAATAAATTAATAAAAATTTATAATCAAAATAAATTAAAATTATTATATGAGAAAATTTTTCTTTTTTTTTAAATTCTAAATTTAATACACTAATCTGCCAAAATAAAATAGATATGACGAACACTATTTATTTTCGATCTAAAACCAAGTTACTAGGTCAAACAAAAATTTCAGGGCCAGGGCAATTTTGACTACCTTAATGGGGGGTACCTTTTACTTTTGTGTGCATAAAAGTATGTTTTCAAATGATTTACTTTCCTCCGTTTCCCCCACCCATCCTACTTATTCCACCTATTCATAATAACATCTTATCTACCCGTTGAATGTTAGCTAGTACATATTTTTCAGATTACACCTGCTCTGCTACCATCTATGTACTGCCTAAAAATAACAGCTGTTTGTTCATACTTTATCCCTTACCTGGTCTGCGACTACTGTTCTATTATCAAAGTATTTAACTCCCCTCTACATTCTAATTGTTTATATAAGGGTAGGGACGAATGTTGTTTCTAAATTTCTGTAAGAGTTCAGCTTCGGACAGAACAACACGTGAAAATAGCTCGTTGTGAATTACGTGAGCCCGTAAAACCCGAGGGGCTACGCACTTCTTGTCCTCTCGGGAGGACAAAAAAGAGTACATTGAGAGACTAAAGAGGACTTTAAAGAGGACAAGATCACAAATAAACTCTTTAATTTTTTAGAGTACATGGGCGAAGTTGAGAGGACTCAGGAGGACTTGAGAGGACTCGGGAGAACTTGAGAGGATAAGAAAGAAAACTTAAGAGGATATAAAAGGACATAAAAGAGAACTCAAAAGAACTGAGGAGTCCTCTTTTGTACTCTCACAGTCCTCCATAGTTCTCTTATGTACTCACATTGTCCTCTTCATTCTCTTATGTACTCACATTGTCCTCTTCATTCTCTTCTGTACTCTTGCTGTCCTCTGCAATTTTTTTACTTTTCAAAATAATCGCGAGTACATTGAAAAAAAATTCAGAGGACATCGGAGGACATGAGAGGACATGAGAGTACACACTTTTAATTCAGAGGATTTTTTGAGAGGACATGAAGTGCGTAGCCCCTTGGTAAAACCGGAGTTGCCGAACCTTTTATTATCTACTACCTACGCGCTCAATAAGTCTAACTCGAAGAGAATTTGTGTTGGTCTTGAATATAGCGGTGGATACTATCACGAAGTTATTAAACTAGTTTCCTCAGGTGGCACGCAGAAAAGTGTTCCTCTTGATCGCCGTAGTTGGGATATTCTTAAAGATCAATTTGACGCCATAACAGCTTATTTTCACAATTCTTATTTTTTCTATCAAGATTTCGGAAGACCAACTGAATTGTTTCTCACCAATCATGATTTAAATTCCACTACATCGTTCGGCACCAAATCTATCATCATCGTTATAAGACCTTGACCAAACTAGATACACGGCCCCGAATTGTTTTATCTGAAATTTTAGCATTTAGTTTTAGTCCGGTAGAATTAGTTGAAATGCATAATGTAATTAGTAACAGGTGTAGACCACCAAAAATGGCTTTGTTAGATAATTAGAAATGAAACTCTGGAATTACCCTCAAAATTTGAGCCGTCAGGAATTTGTTAACAATGATTTAAGGTGCAAAATTCGTAAAAATCACTGTTTTTTTGAGGTAGCTCGAAATTGTTTGCGATTTAGTATATGAAAATTATATTATTTGTAGGTATTTCAAAGACGATCAATTTGAGACGCCATTGATGGAAATCGGTTAATAATTTTTATAAATAATTCTTAACATTCTTAACATTCTAAAGAATTTATTGCAACGTTAAAAGACAGAATAAAAGTGAAAATGAAGACAAAAACTGCATAATACGATTATTTATTACACCATTGAAAAGTTAATCTTATTAAGCAGTTTTCGCCTTTATTTTTACCCTTATATTGTTTTTTAACGTTGCAATAAATTCTTTGGCATGTTAAGAATGTGCCTCTCCTACGAATTTCAGTCATAAATAGTTAAATTTTTATTTAAATTCATAATTTAAATGTAGATAAAGAAGAACTCTATGTCGGTATGAGGATTCCCCTTAAAGTAAATTTTATGAATTTGATGTAAAATCGTGTCCATTTTTTTATTTTCAATCTAAATATGGCAAAAAAAAGTAAATTTTTTTCTTAATGGTTTTTTTAATATTTTTGCAACTAATAAAAATATCAATATCGGGATTTGATATTCTTATTACTGGCAATTTTACGCAAATTTAAAAAAAAAGAATGCTCAAGCTCAATTAGAAGCCGAGATGATTTTTTTTTTTTTAATTCGTTAATTGTTTATTTATAAAAATTAAGGACTGAAATTTTTATCACAGCTAGTATGATACTTGAAGTTTATGATTCCATTATATCAGAGATGAAATAAACATTTTGCAATGTTAAAATAGTATATTTCGGTACTAGTGCGATAAAGTGATTTTTTACTCGTGTGGCGGTTTGCGCCCGAGCGAAGCGAGGGTGAAAAGGTCATACGATTAAGAAATCACTTTCTCGCACGAGTATCGAACACTATTTTTTGACACGACGTGTGAGAAGCTCCATTTTCGCACGTGTCACTTTGTACAGCGTGCGTGAAATCGAGCTTCTCGCACGGAGTGTCAAAAATTAATATTAAGAAGGGGCTGAACTATCTGTCTTTGTCTAATAGCGTTTTTCATCATTTATGTAAACACTATCCGGTATAACAAGAAAAAAATAGCAGCCCTCGCTAGATATTAGTATAATAAGTAAATTTTGTAATAACAAACAAATTTTTTCACTGCGCAGTTTTTGAATAATTAGAGACCTACCAAAAAAGATAGGTTATATTCTAGATTGCTAGTAGGTCTCTAATTAGTCAAAAACTATGCCGGTAAAAAATTTGATTGTTATTACAAAATTTACTAATTATACTAATATCTAGCGGGGGCTGCTATTTTTTTCTTGTTATAAAGGATAGTGTTTATATTAATAATGAAAAACGCTATTAGACAGAGACAGATAGTTCGGCCCCTTCTTAAAGTAATCAAGATTGCTACTAGCAGAAAGAGTAATTTTTCCTACCTTGCAAGAAAATTGATCTGGCGAGTTATAATTCATGTTCCGATTAAAAATTCATTGTATCTCCGTTAATTACGGACCAATTTCGAGGTTTTTTTTAAATCGGGGTAGCGCGTGAAAATAATAACAACTGTTGTATTTGTTTTTAAATAATTATTCATTTAACAATAATTATTGCAAAAAAAAAATTTTTTCACACATTTTTTTTAATATTAATTTTAACAAAAAGTTTTAAGAATAAAGTTTGTTCGTCTTAAAAAAATAAACAATATTTCATTATAGTGTTTTCATGATAAAATCAATGCCTGTTAATTAGGAAAACCAAATTTGAAAAAATTTTTGGTTTGGAATTTCAACTTAAATTTACTTTCTCATGAAAAATTCATTGTATCTCCGTTAATTACGGACCAATTACGACGTTGATATTTTTAAATCGGGGTAGCGCGTGAAAATAATAGCAACTGTTGTGTTTGTTTTTAAATAATTATTTATTCAACAATAATTATTGCAAAAAAATATGTTAAAGAAAATTTTCTTTTGCAATAATTATTGTTAAATAAATAATTATTTAAAAACAAATACAACAGTTGTTATTATTTTCACGCGCTACCCCAATTAAAAAAAAAACCTCGAAATTGGTCCGTAATTAACGAAGATACAATGAATTTTTAATCGGCACATGAATTATAACTCGCCAGATCAATTTTCTTGCAAGGTAGAAAAAATTACTCTTACTGCTAGTAGCAATCTTGATTACTTTAATATTAATTTTTAACATTGCAAAATGTTTATTTCATCTCTGATATAATGGAATCATAAACTTCAAGTATTATACTAGCTGTGATAAAAATTTCAGTCCAATAAACAATTGGCGAATTTAAAAAAAAAAATTATCTCGGCTTCTAATTGAGCTAGAGCATTCTTTTTTTTTTAAATTTGCGTAAAATTGCCAGTAATAAGAATATCAAATCCCTATATTGATATTTTTATTAGTTGCAAAAATATTTAAAAAACCATTAAGAAAAAAATGTACTTTTTTTTGCCATATTTAGGTTGAAAATAATAAAATGGACACGATTTCACATCAAATTCATAAAATTTACGTTAATATCTAAATAAAAAAAATTTAGTGGATTCCACGTTCATCTTTACGATCTTAACGTATTGCCCCACACCTTTATTATACACTTCCAATTTTTATTTTTTTCTTCCTTTTTAATAAACCCCCCATCCCCGAGAAATCTCTGACTGCCGTGTTTCAAGAGCAGTCGGTAAGTAGATTCCTACGGTCGGTTCCCGCATTTGCCCAGGCTTTTTAGACCTGTGATGTAGGGGAAACTCCTCCAGGAGAAAACCCACGACAGGAACAATAACCCATCGCACTCAGAGATTCTTTTTCCGATAAAAAGAGCCTGAAAAAAAATTTCAGGTGTTTTCACCGGGAATTGAACCCCCGACCGCTTAGAGCGAAAGTGTAGAGACCGTATAAGGCGTGCGCCTTAGCCGGTTACGCCACTGACGCTCTTCGTTAATATCTAAATATTATATGATTATCATAAAGTCTCTACCGTGACGTTTTTGGGTGAATTTTTTAACGTACATTTGACCTTTTTTTAATAAACAAATAGAATATCTCCTAAAATAATTAATATTTCTTTATGAAATATTTATGGTAACTTAAGGATAATAAGAGACACATTTTTGTTGAATTACAAACATGTACATCGTTTTTTTATCAAATGAAAAATATTTTAAAATTTCGCGATTTTCGATTTTTGTTTATCATTATTTATAAAAGTTATTAACCGATTTTCATCAATGGCGTCTCAAATTAATCGTCTTTGAAATACCTACAAACAGTATAATTTTTATATACTAAATCGCAAACGATTTCGAGCTACCTCAAAAAAACAGTGATTTTTACGAATTTTGCACCTTAAATCATTGTTAACAAATTCCTGACGGCTCAAATTTTGAGGGTAATTCCAGAGTTTCATTTCTAATCATCCAACAAAGCCATTTTTGGTGGTCTGCACCTGTTACTAATTATATTAAATTTTAGCTCTTTTTTCGCTAATTCTACTAGACTATTTACCTATGATTGCAAAAGATTCACGAGATATAATGATTCCTGTATAAAAAAATACGTGTTACTATCAATTAACTTTCTTTGTTACTATATACTTAACCTATGATTGTAAAATATTTATTATGTAAAATGATTCATGTACAAAAATGTGTGTTAATATCAATAAATAACTTTAATAGTATATTTGACTTCATTTCTTTTTATAAATATAATCATCCTTTTCAATTATCCTTTATTTATTTTACGACAATCGATCGAAACAGACATGGGACAATGCGCAGGTAAGATTTCTTTATTACGTTCTACAGACAGCAGAATAAAGAGAGAACAATGCAAAGAATATTATAAAAAAGAAACGGAAAAATTAGAACGTTTTCATAATAAAAAAACTAATAATCTTCAGAATATCAAGTTAAATAATAACTTTTTACAATAAATGCTTTTTTACGCATAGTCTCTTATGATGTTTGTCTAACGCATACTTATCACGATGGGTCAAAACAGCTCCAGCAATGCCAAAACACCTTTACTACAAGGTAACAAAAAAAAAGAAAGAAAATCAATCACCATCAACATGAAAACAATATTCTGAAAAATTTTTAATTAAAACTTACTCTATTCCTGAAAGAAAAGGATATAGAAGATTTTAAACTAAAAAATATTAATATATTTACAGACGGTCCTTTTCAGGACCAACAAATATTTTAATCGTAAAAAATAATTTATAAATAAAATTGATAAATAAAATAGTAGTGCATGATACCCAGTCTGGGAGAAGGGAAGGGGGAAATGTCAGACAGCTAGGGGAGAGAGGAGGGGTAAATATCTTGCTATACCACCCCATGTACGCTATAACAGCCCCAGACACGTAGGGGAGACGGGGGAGGGGAAAGTGTCTCGCTATACCTCCCCATGTACGCTATAACAGCTCCCAGACAGGTAGGGGAGGTAGACGGGAGAGGGGGAGGGCAAGGGGTAATGTCTCGCTATAGCTGCCCATATACGCTATAACTGCCCCCAGACATATAGGGGGTGGAAACGGGAAAGGGAGGGGGGAGAGAGGGGGAAATGTCTCGCTATACCTACCTATATACGCTATAACAGACCCCAGGGGAGGGAGACAGTAGGAGAGGGGAGGGGGAAATGTCTCGCTACACCTGCCTATATACTACTGATAATCACTTCATTTCTTAAATAAAGTGAATTAATAAATGTAAATACATGTATCATAAATAGCACAATTTAAATTTAATATAAAATAAAGTAATTTTCATCTTTACTTTACAAAAAAAAAATTTTTCTAAGTAACTATCCTGTGTTGAAGATTCCACATTATTTATTCATACATAAGATATTCTTCAACACAAAACTCAATTGTATTAAGTTTGAACGTCTTTTCTGGTACATTTCACGAAATCTAAAAAAATTCCCTAAGTGATCGAAAAAAATTTAAATAAACGTTGAAATTTATGTTTCTTATTTTAACAAGCTGCTTATATAATTTCATGATTTTTTAAAAGGAATGAACCGATAAAGTAGTTGTATGTTTTATATATTTGTTTTGCAATTGCAAATACATCAATATAAATATTTGAAAATTTTTTTTTATTTCAAAGATAAATTTGACAATAGTAAAAAATAAATGACAAAAGTTAAGGTTAAGAATGATAAAGTATAAATATATCAGCAACTTTTATAATTAAGAATCTTGAATTATCACATTCATTTCATCTATTACTTTTTTATTTTTTCTATTACTCAAGTAATTTTTTTAATACATCATAAGACAAGCGTCAACAAGTTTTAAACTCAATATTATTAAATTCTATAGCGAAAAATATTGTTTATACACAACTATTATTAGTCGAGGCGAAATTGGCGGGTGAGCAGAAAAAATTTTCGAAGGGAAAATTTTTGCGGGATGACCTTCGTAAAGGGTCCTAGAATAAGGATCTGCACTTTACCTGTACTGAGAGAAAATTCATGCTAATAGAGCATGCGAACTGCCATCTATGTGAGCATATAAGACATTGATACAAATATGATAGGCGTGAGAAGCTCTATTAGTATTGGATTACCTTATACTAAAAAAGATGGTATGGAGAGTAACTAAAGCATGAACGGCATTCACTGATGACTCGCGTGGTATACTTCGATGGCTCCCCACTCTCATATCCTTTGTTTGCTCGAGTTGCCTCCTCTTTTGGGTAGCGACGCGAGCAAACACGGCTGGTCTATATCCAAAATCATGTCGCAAATTTCATAAACATATTTTCGTTGCGTGAATCTTCTTTCTTTTCTTTTCTTTTTTTATGAGGGAAGAGACATTATAAATATAATCTGTTAAACTTTATAACTATCAATAATTAATTTTTAACTTAAAATTTAATTATTTTAAACAGCTGGGGGGCAGATGAGCATGTACGCGTGTTCAACTCTCGGCTAGGGTCACTTTTTTTTATTTTTTTATATTGTTTTAATATGTTTTATTCCTTTTTATATTTATTTTTTTTTAGATTTTGTATTTTTTTAATAATTTTAAAATTTAATTTTTCACAAGTACGCTCGTTTTTTTCAGTGAAAATTTTTTAAAAATAAATTATTCTTTATAGGTAGTAATTACAAATATTGATAAATAAATAATAGTGATGTTTATTTTATAATAGTATAGTTTAATTTATTTATAATTTAGTTTATAAAATTTACAATAAATTACAATAAATAAATAAAACTGAGGTATTATTATTTATGTTATAATATATATTGTATATTGAAATATGTTTATAAAGACAAAATTGAACTATAGTATTGTAAACATCATTATTATTTATTTATTAATATTTTAAATTATTTTCTATATGAAATAATTTATTTAAAAATATTAATAAAAAAAACGAGCATACTTTAAGTAACTTGTGAAAAAATAGATTTTAAAATCAATAAAAAAATAGAAAAGAAAAAAAATATAAATAAAAAAAGCAATAAAAACTATTGAAATAATAAAAAAAAAAGTCTAAAAAAAGTGGTTCTAACCAAGAGTTGAACTCGCGTACTCAAAAGGAAAAGCGCGAACGTTACGCACTAGACCAACGCTACTTCGAAATATCTCTGGCGTAAAATTGTGCATGCTCATCTGCCCCCCAGCGGCTTAAAATAATTAAATTTGAAGTTAAAAATTAATTATTTAAAGTTAAAAAGTTTAACAGGTTATATTTATAACGTATCTCCCTTCATAAAAAAAGAAAAGAAAAGAAATAAAAGATTCACGCTACGAAAATACGTTAACGAAATTTGCAACATGATTTTGGATATAGACCAGCCGTGTTTGCTCGCGTCGCTACCCAAAAGAGGAGGCGACTTGAGCAATAGAAGAATGCCATAGTTAGCAGTAAAGAAAGAATAGTGGACAAGCCACGTTTAC
This sequence comes from Anastatus disparis, assembly GCA_017163975.1. Taxonomy (NCBI): domain Eukaryota; kingdom Metazoa; phylum Arthropoda; class Insecta; order Hymenoptera; family Eupelmidae; genus Anastatus; species Anastatus disparis. Next base: position 1,908,449 of record JAFFSR010000074.1, read on the forward strand.
TTCCTTCACGTCCCATGAGAGGATACAGCGCTAGCTATCAAAAGATATTAGAGTGGGGAGCTACTAAAGCATGTAAACAAACAGTTTTTGGATAGCACAAACCTCGTAAGAGTAGATGGCGCTGTTATGAAAGCATAGGATATTACTTACTAACTTTGGATACGTAAACTAAATGCTCTATTGGCATGAATTTTCTCTTAGTGTGGCGAAAAAGAGGTCCTAATTTGTTTGAATCGATTTTATTTAAACAAATTCCGAAAGTTGTTCATTTTGATTTGGACAAAGTTTTTTTAGATTAATTAAGTGATTCTAAACAAAAAAGTATTCCTATGGTTTTTTTTCTAAAGTCGACGGTTTTCGAGTTATTAACAAATAAAGATGTTGAAAATCACTAAAATGCCCATTTTCAAAGCTTTGAAAAGATACTAAAATTTGAATTTTTTTAGGTTGGCAAAGTTTTAATGTAAAATTTAGATACTCTTTAATAGAATCCCGAAGAGTAATTTCAAATAACTTTATTTTTAAGTGTTATTTTTCAATTGTTAATTAAGCGCGTAAACGCAGTATCTCGGAGTCCAAGCGCGTACAGCTGAGTATGTCGTCTGCTAAAGTTCATGTCTTAACTCGCGCAGAGCGCATCGCTGATTTTTAAGTTGTTCTACGTTTCGGAAGATAATTTATAAGGAATTTATGGTTCAAAATATACTTTAGTTGAAAATTTGTTAGTTAATTATATTTTTATAATTTGCTACATATAATATACGCATTAAAAAATACATGAATATTTAATAAAAAAAATATTAGAATTTTTCGAATATATTTGTTTTACTCAAACTTTTATTTATAAATATTTTAAAATTAACAATATTTTTACACAGATCTAAATCACAACCACATAACGGTACACAATTTACATTATTTTTTTTACATGAGAATGCTTTGGTATTACACGTTTTTGTCATTTGCATTGCTTTACTAGCTCCTTAGGATATGAAGCCTTTGACATAAACTGTGGTATTAATATTCCTCCCTCAATCTGCGTATAGCCAAAAGACAAAAAATTTAAGGGTTGATAAATAGGGTTAACTAAAGTATATTTTGAACCATAAATTCCTTATAAATTATCTTCCGAAACGTAGAACAACTTAAAAATCAGCGATGCGCTCCGCGCTAGTTAAGACATGAACTTTAGCAGACGACATACTCAGCTGTACGCGCTTGGACTCCGAGATACTGCGTATACGCGCTTAATTAACAATTGAAAAATAACACTTAAAAATAAAGTTATTTGAAATTACTCCTCGGGATTCTATTAAAGAGTATCTAAATTTTACATTAAAACTTTGCCAACCTAATAAAATTCAAATTTTAGTATCTTTCCAGAGCTTTGAAAATGGGCATTTTAGTGATTTTCAACATCTTCATTTGTTAATAACTCGAAAACCGTCAACTTTAGAAAAAAAACCATAGAAATACTTTTTTGTTTAGAATCACTTAATTAATCTAAAAAAAACTTTGTCCAAATCAAAATTAACAACTTTCGGAATTCGTTTAAATAAAATCGATTTTAAAAAATTGGGACCACTTTTTCGCCAAATAAACTGCAGATCCTTATTCTAGAACCCTTTACAAAGGTCATCCCGTAAAAATTTTCCCTTCGAAAATTTTTTTTGCTCACCCGCCAATTTCGCCTCGACTATATGTAGAATCTTTAACACAGAATGCCAATTAGGAGAAAGTTTTTTTGTAGGGTGAAGATAAAAATTACTTTTATTTGATAATAAACATAAATTAATAAATCTAAATTAATAATCTTAATGTTTGTCAAATTCTTTCGTTTTAACAATAAATTTATCGAATGTAAAATAAATGAAAAAAATTAATATTAAAGTTCATATTAAGAACAGGTCATATATCTTTGTCCCTTTCTAATCAAAGAATTAATTTTTTTACAAAAACTAATAATTGTAGCAAAAGATAAGGAGATGGCCCCATCTTGTATCATAAAAAGCAATATTTTTTTTATAAGGAAAAATTATTTTTATCGATTCGTTTTGAAGAAAGTTTGAAAAACTTAAAATATAAAGCTTAGGATAGACAATTCAGTTATTCAAAGTTTTCTTAAAAACGAAGCTATAAAAATAATTTTTAAAGGGGAATCCTCATACCCACATAGAGTTCTACCTTATCTACATTTAAATTATGAATTTTAATAAAAATTTTACTATTCATGACTGAAATTCGTAAGAGAGGCACATTTTTAACATGCCAAAGAATTTATTGCAACGTTAAAAGACAATATAAGGGTAAAAATAAAGGTGAAAACTGCTTAACCTTCAGGCGGCCGGGGTGGCCCCTTTCGGGGTCATCTGATGTTGGCCACTTATCACTAGATATTTTTGAAAGTTTAGTATGGAAATTTTTTACAAAGTATGACTCGATAAGTGGCCAACATCAGATGACCCCGAAAGGGGTCATGCCGGCCGCCTGAAGGTTAATACGATTAACTTTTCAACGTAGTTATGAATAATCGTATTATGCAGTTTTTGTCTTCATTTTCACTTTTATTCTGTCTTTTAACGTTGCAATACATTCTTTAGAATGTTAGAAATGTGCCTCTTCCATGAATTTTAGTCAAAAATAGTTAAATTTTTATTAAAATGCATAATTCAAATGTAGATAAGGTAGATCTCTGTGCCGGTATGAGGACACCCCTTAAAGAAAATATTCCTTTTTGTTCTACAAGATTGAGCTTTCTTCTTCTTTTTTGCTACAATTATTAGGTTTTGCAGAAAAATGAATTATTTGGTTAGAAAAGGATAGAGATACGACCTGATCTTAACAATAACAAACCAATATGAAAAATAGATATCTACTCTATTGGCTCATTCTTTTTGAAAAATAATAAAATTCTTTAATAAAGAAATTCAAATCGTAACATTTATTTAATACGTAATTTTTTTAGATTTTATAAGAGATGCAAGAAAAAAATTTGTTATTTGTAAAAAATTAATTACAACAATTCAGGTTGATAATGACAAACTATAAATACATCAGATTATCATGCTATTTATTAAGCATTCGTAGCGTAATGATTCCTGTGTCCGCGTCGTATGCGTGGGTCTGTGAGTTGAAGGCATGTTTGGGTCGAAATTTTTTTCCTGCGTTTTTCGTATCAAATGTATTTATTCCGTTACTAATCTAAATAAAAAATTAAATTAAAAAAAAAAACGGAAATTTGCATGTGCTGCACTTCGTTTCACTTTTGAGTAGGCCAGAGCAGTTTTGATTACCGACCGAGAAGTGAAAATGTTATTTTATCATAAATAAAATAATTTTATTGTTTTCAAAAAAAATTGTTATCGAGCGCAATTTTTCATACATACATGATTGTATAATAGATATTTTTTTCATAGCATTTACCATATTTTAAACGAAAAATAAGTAGCCGTACTTGGAGTTTAATAAACAGCTATAGTATAAAATTTTCTTCAATTATTTTTGGTAAGCGCAATAGAGAAATAAATTTCGTGAATGTATTTTAAATTTTAATGCATTTCATTACGTATCATAGGAGAAAATAAAACGACGGAAATTCAATTCTCGGTTGGTATCGAATCTGCTCCAGCCTGTTCTTAATATGTGTTTCCTTCATGTAGAGTCGATGCGCCAGTTACTGAGTCTTTAAGAGGCGGTCAGAACCATTGGCCGTTTGGTGGCGCTGCGGTCAGGTGTAAGAAAAATATAATATATTTTTTACACAGCAATTTGAATTTACTGAAACAATAATATACTTTTAATCTTTTCATTTGCTCTAGCCATACATATGTAGAATAATTATTAATATTAATCTTGTTTGAAAAGTCTAAGATATTGTTATAAAGCGAAAAATGCGGCACGAGGTAGAGCCGACGTAAACATTAGTATATATTATTCTTTAGTATTGCTCTCTCTGTCGCACTAAAGGAAGGTGCACGCATGTTTACATCGGTCTTACGTTGCATCGCATTTTTCGCTTTATAACAATATAATTTTTTAGTATGATTTGACCTACGAACTGCCGTAAATACAATCTGTCTTCTTTTATAAAATTTTGGTAGGTCAAATCATACTCAAAAATTATGCAATAAAATTAAATCGTTATGATTATAAAATTTACTCATTATATTAATATCTAGCGGGGGCTGCTATTTTTTTCCTGTTAAAACCGGTCGTTTTTATATAAAAGATGTAAAACACTATTGAACAAAGACAGAGAGTTCAGCCTGCCCTTAATGCTTATAATCTATATATACACTATAGTTTATGACTAATAACTATACATTATGAATCTCACTTAAAAGCTGAGCGAACTATCTGTCTTTGTCTAATAAAGTTTTTCATCATTTAAACAAACACCACCCGATGTAACAAAAGAAAAATAGTAGCCCTTGCAAAATATTAGTATACACGAGTAAAAAATTTCGATTTTAGATGAACATTGTTGCTGAAAAAAAAATCCTGCGACAGCTTATTCGAAAGCATTAATATAATCAATATCAATTCGAATCCAGATCCAAATCGTTTCTTTTCTCAAGATATTACCCAAAAAACATTAAAAAATAATACAAATTGAAAAAAAATCTTATTTGATTACTATAAAAACATATATTACAAGCAAATATATATACGGAGACCTCACTTGATGATTTTCATATAGAAAAGCATTATGATAATAAGCGGCGAGAGGGGATATAAGAAAGACCCGAACGCGCGCTCACAAGCGCGCTGCTAAGCCCCTAATTTCGACAGCCAAGCGACTATCAAGTGTAACACGTATACTTTTCAATGTATAATATCCCTACTCTGAGGCGGCAGAGTAGGAACGTAGCGGCAAGCGCCGCAAATGCGAAGTATCTTGCTTAACGGCAGGCTGGAGTGGAACCTGATACCGACCGAGTAACAATTGAGTCGTTTGTTATTTACTCAAGTATTAATCGGTGTATCTTCAAATTAAAGGTTTAGCGCAATAGATATTATTATTATGAACATCTATGCACAAGAAAAAAAAATTCTACCGTTTTGTTTTTGATAAAAGTAAGTAAAGCCAAAGTAAAAGTTTATGTTTATAATATTTTCGCGTTACTTACTTTTCTCAAAAACAAAGCGATGGATTTTTTTCTTCTTGTGCATAAATATTTGTAATAATAATATCTATTGCGCTTAACCTTCAATTTGCAGATACACCGATTGATACTTGAGTAAATGACAAAAATCTCAATTAGACAAGGACAGCGAATCCGGCCTGCTCTTAACGAGAAGCTTGTGCTCCGCACTCTCGTTCCATCATCGATTCAATAAAGTTATCTTAACTTTAATTCCGTGTACCTTAGTACTTTTTTTTATTCAAGTTCAAAGGACAGCGAAAGAGTACAAAATACGTACTCCGTACCTGTGTGAACTTGTATAAAGTTTAAATTAGATAATCGCATGTAAAGTCCGCGATTGAATATTTTCAATCTTAGTGATTTTAATCTACTAAAATAACGCGTGTGAAGTGTTAGCTTTTTACCTTCACAGTTTAACTTATTAAATAAAATAGCCAAAAAGGCACATTTCGTATGCCTTGCAGTTACGTGCTGATCGCAAAGCGTTGGCTTAGGTCACACACGTCTCTGCAAGTATTTAAATAAATTGCATTAAACAGATTGTCGCGTTTATCGAAGACAACATGAAATGGTATTGAGAGGCAATAAGATATTCCTAATGCTATCCTTTTACCTACATCTTAATTTTCCTCTGAAATACTATAAAATTAAAAGGGTTAGATCAAGCGTATGGGCCCGAATCTGGCAAGCAAGACATCTAGTCAGCGTACGGTCTAGCAAGGTCTAACGCCCTCATACAAAATAATTAAAATCATCAATGCAACGAGTTTGTACGTGGAGCGGTTAGGCTCATGTTAAACTCGGAGTATCAATCTATTGGGCATCCATCTTGTCTCACTCGCATGATCGGTTCTATACCCGAAACGATCGTTTCTTAGAGTAAAACAAGGTGAGATGTCGTAGTATATGGGATTTTCAGCCACCATATACTAAAAAGTAGGGTCGTATAAGTTTATGACTTCACAATATACATAACAAAAATACATAATGATTATGTCCCTACAAAAGTTAGATAGATATATAAATATTAAAAGTGTTAAAGCAGTTCTAAATGAGAAATATATTTCGGAACTATATGCATTGTTCATTTGTATTATGGGGATATTTCGGAAAACTAAAAATATTCAAATAGTTTTATTTTTTCTCCATTAATTTATTAATCTTTTCATGCCAATCACTTATTATACAATAGATAGTCTGAAAAAAAATATTTTTTGGAGCGAAAAAACTTGAGTCATATGTATTATCGATTATACGAAACATAACGATTCATACATTAAATTTTCTTATCATTTGAGAAAAAATTTTTATATACTAGAATATTCTTCAAATTAAGATTTAATATTTTTTTAAACATATGTTTTAATTCCAAGAAAATTGAGCATGTTTTGGGCAGAATTCCTGGTCAACGAAAGTTAAAACGACATTTATTTAACTATTCTAGAAATTCTTTGGACAAAATTTTTTAGATAAATATCATTTCAAATTATAGTTAATCAGAAATTGTGCCCAAAATATGGTCAATTTTTTACCAGGGTAAACATTTTCTTCAATCGGATCTGACACGACTGTCAAATTCTCGATTTACTATATTTTATGTATTAGGTACGTCAAATTCTCATATTAGAAAAAACCAAATTTATCAATTCTCGATTATAACCACCGACTAATTTGATTTAGTAAATTTTCATATTTTGAATTATAAAAAATAAATATTGTATTTGAATTCAATATTAATATTTCCAAAGTAGTTAAATTAAATTATATAAATGATAAAATAATTTGAAATCTTTTAAATCATAACTCGGTATTTTCAAAGGTCTAAATTTCTTTTATGTGTATCCAACATTTATAGAGACATCATAATTATGCATTTCTGATATTATTTATATATATATATATATATATATATATATATATATATATATATATATATATATATATATATATATATATATAAGTAAGTAAAATCGGTCTTTTGAATGCGCGCTACAGTTTGCTGCTATGGACTCGTGTATATTTTGTGCGCGGGACCGGTCTTTTCAATGCCGCATTCGAAAGACCAATTTCTATAATACATACGGTACTGGAAGTAACAATATGAGACTGTCACACACCTTGACGTTCGCCGGATACGACCCGAAGTCAGTACTGACGAGCGCGGGGTATCGCGCATTCGAAAGACTGGTTTTATATACATATATACACTCGACGGACATTAATTCGTGTGGAACGTTTTTGAAATCCTCCAATGAGAATAACCGATACAACAGTATTATCCAATAGCATTGTACAATTTTAAAATGTTCCACACGAATCAATGTCCGTCGAGTGTATATATATGTGTGTGTGTGTGTGTGTGTGTGTGTGTGTGTGTGTGTGTGTGTGTGTGTGCGTGCGTGCGTGCGTGCGTGCGTGCGTGTGTGTGTGTCTGTGTGTGTGTGTGTGTGTGTGTAAATATACATATATTTTCTCTCAATATGTTCTTATAGTGATCATTTAAGATTTTTTTTAATTCATATGCATTTTAAAAAATTTTTAGGTATATCTTGAGAAAAAGAACGAGTTGGATTTAGATTCAAGTTGATATCGATTATATTAATGCTTCTGGATAAGCTGCTGTTGGAATTTTTTTTCACCAATAACCGTCATCTAAAATACAACTTTTCACCCGTGTGTAATAAGTAAATTTTGTAATAACAAGAAAATGATTTTATCGTATGGTTTTCGAATAATATGAGACTTGCTAACGAACTAGAATATAACCAATCTTTTTTGGTAGGTCTCATATTATTCAAAAATTACACGATGAAATAATTTGATTATTATAATAAAATTTACTAATATCTAGTGTGTACTTCTATTTTTTCTTGCTACAATGGATGGTGTTTATATGAATGATGAAAAACGCTATTAGACATAGACAGATAGTTTTGCCCCCTGTTAATAATCTGTATATATATATATATATATATATATATATATATATATATATATATATATATATGTTTGTAGCAGAACATATCCTGCTACAGATTTCAAAAATATATCAAGTATCATTTCACGAAACTTTTGCTCAATATTTAGAAAATATATCACTAAAAGATTTTCAATTCTTAGTTTTACCGATAGGGGAACACGCGTTAAATATGCATTTTATTCCTAAGCGGTTAGAGGATGTCTTACTTACTATGTAAGGCAAAAGCCAGCAGCTTTATGCATACACGCGTTAACATCATTACAATCTAAATGTGACTATAAATAGATGCGAAAATTTGTATCTAGATATGTATTTATTTATAAATATATCGAGGTATAACACAATATAGTAACATATAAATAAAAATGTGTTTTATAGAATGTATGTAAATGCGACTTTGATAGTGAAGTTTATAAAACTTTCAGAAGTATTTCATGAAATATTTATGATATATGGGGATATCCATTCAACTTTTAATTCGCTAGTAACAGGTCATATTACAGCTGTTACTGGGTCACCGCATGATGCACATTATTCAAACTAGGTTCAAATCTTTTGTGCTATCCTGTAACTCTATTTCTGATGTATTTCTGTAAATGTGCCACAAACGGTGCAGTAGATATTTCTATAAAACATTCAATTTTACACATAAAAAATTACCGTAATTTATCTTATGTATAAATTTACTTTTTATAGAAAGATTTTAGAAATATTTTAGAAATCTTTCAAGATTTACAACCATTTCGAAAATATTTCATGTAAGATTTATAAATAATTGAGGGGTGTTCGAAATAAGGGGTTTAAGTCGAAAAAAGTCAGCTTTGTGATAATAAAAAAAAATCAATAACTTAATACTGACATGAATAATATTGATAAAACTTTATGAACTTTAGAAAATAAAATAAATAAAGCAAAAAAAATTATTGAAATTAATTTAACGTCTAATAAAATAGTTATTGATTATTGAAAAAATAGAGTTAATCCCTTATTCCAAACATCGTTTGTATATTTTTGAAAATACACAAGAAATATCGTGAAAACATACAAAATAAGAAAACCCTATCTTAACCACCGCTCATCTATATTACAATATCTGTAAATAAAATTTTTTTCCATGAAAGATAAGTTACGGTCTGTAGATTCCATTTTCTTGATTTTTGAAAAAAGGGATTAAGTCAACTTGACCTCTTATTCCACGCAGCCCCTCAATTACAAAAAATCCATTAAATATTTTGAAATATTTTTTGTTCTGTACATAGGAATATTTCAGAACTATTTCATGAAATATTTCTTAATAATTTATAAGTTTTTGTTGAATTTTTTAGAAATATTTTAGGAATATTTCATACTATGGGGAGAATGAGTGAACGTTGAGGTTTCAATAATTGTTTTACACAATTATTTTAAGATTTATAAATTTGTATTAATAGTTAAATTTTTCAAAGCTATCGTATGACTTCATTAGGTCTATGAATTTACAAGCAGGTTATATTATTTGGATGTTAAATATATTAATAATACTATTATTTTTTTATGGGTTGTACAGATCAGACATTACTTTGAAAATATTATAAATTATTACAAATAGTACATTACGTAACGGGTATGGAAAGGCTTTATTTACGAAACGAGAAGTTTACGGCCTGAGCTGAAAGTGAGGGTTGTAACGAGTTTCATCAAAAAGCCTTTCCATACTAGTTGCGTAGTGTATTTTTCATCATAAGAACCAAAAAAGAGCGACGAAGTTGCGATTTTAGGGTTAGAATGGCGAAAAATATAGAATAACTTACATATCATGCATAGTTTCTTTTTAATTAAATATTTTTTTATAATAATTAAAAAAGGGAATTTGACGATAATTAAAAAGTTGGCTTTGCAAAATCTTCCTTTAGCAGATTTTTATTGTTTTTGAATTCCACACTCGCAATTACTTTGACTTTATATAAGACAAGACAAAATTTGAAATTTGAAGCACACTTTTAAAATAAAAGGTTATAAGATATTTGTTTGTAATTTCTCTAACGAGTGTGTATCTACATATATATATATATATACATACTAGGGGGGGGGGGGTTTCCCCCTGCTTGCCAACCCCCGAATACACACATTTCAAAGTAAATAGAAGAGTAGGACATAATGAATCTAAATTTTATATTTGCGAATGTGAAAAAAGTTCAATAGAAAACATCGATACATAAAAATATAAGACATGAAGTTATAGAATTAGAATTAATTAAAAAAAATGGTTTAACACGACATTCAAAAGTTCAAAATGAATTAAACTTATATATTTTTTAAATGAATTAAAAATAGAATAATAAATAATAATAAAATTTCAAGTTATGATTGTATATAATAATATTTAATAATAATTATGAGCGAATAATAAAAAATAGAATAATAAAATAATAAAAAATTATGATTATCAATAAATATTTTTATCTTCTTATGTCCTAAATTTTATACATATTGAGAAGATGCAAAGAAAACGCTCCCTCTCTGCATTTTTTATTTTTGGGCTTGAGACCAACATATATAAATATAAGGCTGCATTAAGGGTGTTTTTTTTTATTGTAGCTAAAGGAAGCTTACATTTTTATTTTTTACTGTCGCTAAAGAAGCCTACACTTTTTTTTCATTGTCGCTAAAAAAGCTTACAAATTTATTTATTATTGTCGCTGAAGCATACAGATCTATTGTTCGTTGTCGCTAAAAAAATCTCATATAAGCATACAAATTTATATTTCGTTCACTGAGAGAACATTGGCTCGTCTGCTGGAAACTCTAAGTACAGCCGCTGCATCGTCGATTCGTGCAGAAGCGCCACAAGATTCGGGGGCCCAGCCGTCCCAAAACGACTAATATACATCAGCTGAGTTTCTCTTTTCGTCCACCAGAGGCGCTTTTCAGATATCGTAGGCGCTTTTTGTATATCATAAGCGCAAGACTAAGACGAATGCTGCACTGTTTCGGGACAGCAGCAGCACCAAATCAAAGGACGAATCAATTCATGCGTTTTAGAGTTCTGCTGTACTAGTAAGTGCAGCATTTATACCAATATTCTCTCAGTGTTGTAGTTATAAAAAGCGTACATATTTATTTTTCACTGTCGCTAAAGAAGCTTGTACAGTTGCTTTGTATTTTTACTAAAAAAAGTTTAAATAATTTCAAATATTTATTTAATATGTCGTTAAATTTCATTGTCGCTAAAAGAAGCTTACAAATTTATTTTTTATTGTTGTTAAAAAACTTATACATTAATTTTTTTTGTAGTAAATCAATATTATTTTATATTTTGTATTTTAATTATCATCAATTTGTTTTTCTATAACCTTGAAAAATAATCATTTTATATTGATAATATTGTATTTATTAATGTAATGAAATAAAAATATTAAATTAATTAATTTACCTTATTAAAAATTATTTCATTTGCTAATAAAAGTTCTTCTAACTCCATGTTTTCATCATTTAATACTATAATAAATTCCAATCTTTTTACTTTTAATATTTATGTAATATCTATAAAATTTTTAAATATATATATATATATATATATATATATATATATACATATATATGCATGAATATTTTCAATTTTCATAAGTGCATATGCATATAATATATTATTATGATTGTTTTTACTATTTTCTTCTATTTCTCCAATAATTTCTAGTTTTGTTCCTCTTTCCCAATTCACATATTCATTTTCTAATTTATTTAATAAAACGTCTAATTTATATTGTCCATCCGTTATTGATCCGATGTATTTTGATTCATTTTTCTTATGTTTTTGTGCAAAAGAATTTTTTAAATACCCTTGTATTTCTGAAAAATAAAAAATGATTCATATTATTATATGTTTTTTTCAATAATATTTAATTACTTATTAATCCAGGTCTTAATTTTATTTCTTAGAAATTTATTTTAATTAGTTTGTTATTTTTCAATATGTTGCATTCGCCTAAATGAATAATATTCGAATAATATTTTAATGTTAAGTCATATATATTATTTCCTTTATTGTATCCTTTTGCTTTTGATACATTAACATTCTTTAATGATATTTTCTGAAATATTAAAAAATGTTATATTATAAAAATTTACTTCGTTTAATTTTAGATTTTTTTTGAATTACCCAATATTTTTATCATGTACGTATATTGCATTGAATTCTGAATTCTTCAGAATTATTTATTATGAATTTCAAAATCCTGAAATTAGTTAGTTTTTATTTGTTAACAAAAGTTTGTTCTTCGGAAATTTCTCCAATATATGCAATCAGAAATCTATTATATGTAATCAAAAATATTTATAACATATATTATATTTTTTATTTTTTTAACAAAGTTTTTAATACATACGTTGATTGATCTCCTATTACAATTTTAGTTTTTAAAAATTCCTTTGACGAAAACGGTATTTTTTTTCTTTTTTTGAAATATGATCTTGGTATTTGTCATCGCTTTTTCTTTTTAAATTTTTTTCAGTCATATTAATTCTATAAATAAATTATTTAATAATTTAATAAATGTTCATGATAAATAAGTTGATTATACATTTCTTATAATGTATAATCATGATCATTTCTGTATCTATTAAAACAGCTTCTTGTAAAATCCTGTTCCGCAGTTCGTCTAAAGTTTGTGGTTGAGGTGCGTATGCTTTACTTTTTAAATAGTCTCAAAGAAAGTAATCAAGGAGCGTCAGATCGGGTGATCTAGCAGGCCACTCAATTGCACCTCTTCATCCAATCCATCTACCAGTGAATTGATCATTTAAGTATGCTGGAACATTCCTACCAAAGTAAGGCGCAGCTTCATCCTGTTGAAACCATATTTCGTCAAAATTATCACCTGCTGCTTCTCTTATTCCTGGTATAATTTGATTTCTGAGTAGCTCTTCATATCTATCAGCGGTGAGATTGCTTCGATAAAAAAAGGACCTATCGATTTATCATTCAATGCGGGTATTGTGTATGACTTTCCAGCATCCAAAAAGGATTTGCATCGTACCAATATGTACAAATATGTCTGTTTACTTCACCATTAACTGGAAAGTAGCTTCATCAGAAGAAACTGTATTATACAAAAAATTTGGATTTGCATCGATTCTCGTCATCATTGTTTCACGAAATTCAACTCGGCGGTCCGGATCATTATCACTAAGCTCTTGTACCAAATGTACTTTACAGGAATGAAAATTTATATTTTTTAATAATTTTCGCACTGATTCATGAAAAATGTCATATTCATTTGATGCTTTACGTAGAGTATGATACTGATTTTTAACGGCATGTCGGAGCTGCAGCAATCGAGTTTTGCGTTTTTTATTTTATCAATATCTTTTTAAATTCTTAAATTAAACAAATATAATGACTTGTCCGCACTAAAGCTATATTTATACAATAATTTTTGTCAAAATAAAAAATCATTTGGACTTGTTATTTTTTTATGAGCTTGGATTGGAAATTAGATATCAAACTCGACAAACCTAACCTTAAAATACGACATATTGAAAGTTTTTATTATAACTTTGTATGTATAATATTTTGGTGGATTTCTTGAGTTGTCCGCACTAGAGTTTAATCTTACAAATTTTTTCTTTGTAGCAAAGAAACTCGATTAAACGCATCGTTTATTCATAAGTTAAGATTGGAAATATTATTAGAAGGCGGACAGCTTCCTCATGCTCTTAACGAAAGCTTGAGCAATCTCAAATTGTTTTTCTTCAGTAGTTGCAGACTTTGGACAGCCAGATCTCTCGAGATCATTAAGAGTCCCATGCTCATCATAACGCTGTACAGTTCTTCGTACTGTAGATTTACATATTTAGCTTGCACTATCCCTGTTACGGAAAGTATGATTGAATAATATCCACGTATCCTCTAAACTCCGCTGGCGATCTCCCCAACCACGCATCATTAATAGAGATATTCTTTCCCGCTCAGAAAGTCGAACATACGCTATGGCTTTTTGAGTAAAATGAGAACAAAAAACTGAACAAATTCCGGGAAGACTCTTTGAAAAATTAAAAAATTAATATTAAACTTTATTTATTTGAAAGAGAGATACTACAAATGCAAAGTCTATTAAATTATTTGAATTTTTTGTATAACACTTGGAAAATGAAGAAAAAATTTAAAATTAACAAAAATTTAACATTTAACGCTTTAAATTTATGTTACTTTCTGAGGAAGATAAATATTAAAATTAGTAGTTCAATTGTAAAATATGACTTAAAAACAAAAGGATAAATACTAAAAAGATCAAGGAAATTGTTGACGTCGCTAACTTAGCATGAGTGCAGAGTTCATATGCAATAACTGTGTAGCGTGAAAAAGAGCCTTACTCGTATTCTTTGAATCACTTATTACATTGCAAATTTACTGGAAATAACCATTATCTTGACCGGTCTAAAAAAGTCTCACCTCAAATTAGCCCAACGTTAAGTTTAGATGACCTTGAAATGACCTTGAAGGTCATCCTCAAGGTCAAAATAAAGGTCACCATCGAATACTCGTTGAAGATTACTGAAGGAATGGCTTTGTCCAGTACGATACAGGCCTTTCCAGAAGTCAGACGATCATGAGTTTCAGATGTCCTTAAAATCAGGTTCAAGGTCGTTCAGGTCATGTGACCTAAGTACATATTTGAACGTAAAATTTTTCTCTCTTTTGATTGCCGGTATCAAACAGGGGGTTCGCATTTGAAAAAAAAAGTTGACCTTGGAATAACCTTGAAGGTCATCCTCAAGGTGAAAATAAAGTTCACCATCGAATTCCTCGTTAAAAGTTACTGAGAGAATAACCTTGACCTTTGCCAAAAATATCTTGCCTAAAAAAATACAGGACCGTTCCGTTACTTTTTTGACACCCTGTATATAATTGTACATAAACTATGTATAATTGTATATAATCCGTGTATAATTATATGTAAATATAAAGGTAAACTCTTGTAAAATATTTTTAAACCTCCTTTTTCCATCTATTTAAGAGATTATAAGTTATTTGGACACCCTTTGTTCCCCTATCAACTTCATGTAATTTTTACACGAGTCTAAAATTAATATTAAAAATTATAAACTTTTCGATTTTAATAATAATTTCAATAGATAAAATTTTTATAATCAAATTATGAGCAGGCTGGATTTGCTGTTCTTTTCTAATTGATTCACATCGATTAATACTTGAATAAATAACAAAAAACTCAATTGTTGGTCGGTATTAGATTGTACTCCAGCTTGGTCTTAAAAGAAGAATATTGTAACGTGATGAGTTTAAGTTTTAAAATTAAAATGTTTTAATTAATTATATATTAAAAATAATTAATAATCATTTGTCATTATTTTTATTTTATACAATTATTAAAAACCTTGTAAATTTAAATAGAAGATTTATATTCATTTTGCTAATTAATAAATATTTATATTTTTGATAAAAGTTAAAATAATTTGTTTGTATAATTATTGTTACATAAATATGTTGTTTCTGATTCCATAAAATGTTACCGAAAAATATTTATTAAATATTTTTTGAAACCTTTTGTAAAATATTTCTGTCATATTTATTTATTCAATATTACTATAAAAACTTTTCAATGGGCATCTTAAAAATATTTTTAAAATATATCATGAAATGTTTTGTTGCAAAATTTCTAATATATTTCAAGAAACATTAAATATTTTCGAAAGATTTCGTGAAATTTAATTATGAATTTTGTAAAATTTAATTGCAAAATCTATTAAATAATTTAAAAACTTTACATGAAATGTTTTTTGAAACATTACATATAAGGTTTTCATTTGTTATAATTTATGTCAAACAGACAAAAAAGCAAGGAAAAAAATTTGAAACATGTTTTTTTGCTATATAGTAGCATTACTAACATGCTATGTATTTCTATATTTACATTTATTAATGTTTTCATCTGTATATAGATAAACATAAAATATTATAAATATCCATCAAAGTTAAAAATACTTTTTTATAAGCGTTTTTTCTTTATTGATAATATGTAAGTTAAAAAAACGTTGCCAAGTGCTTTAGTGCAATGCTTTCCCATAGAGCATATTAAGTTTGAGAGATTTGATTTTATTTTTAAACACTTGAAAAAGACAACAAAATGAATTGATTAAAACAAACATTTAGCTATATATTCATTTTTCTATTCTACCGCCTATTTTTCTGTTTTTTCTTTCCATGCGACCATAGGAGGAAAAAATCCGTGGAATGGAAAGAATAAGCTTGCGTATTAGGTCGCGTAAACATAAACATAACCTCTTTAAAATTGTAGCTCATATAGAGCGATTTTCCACAATTTTTTTTAAAATGAATGAAGTAGATTTGTATTTATAATTTAATTATTTTTGTTTATTTACTTTGTATCACAACTCGCTTTTCCATTCTACAGTGGAATAGAGAATAGAATTCTATTCTTCACATGAAACTTGCCGAATAGCGTTGATTGGTTGTTTCTATTACGCATCCTTTATTAAATTATATTACAAATAAATTTTATATATATTAAAATTTATTTATTTAATTTTATAATTTTAAAATTGTAAATCATTATTGTAATTAGGAAACAAATAAAAGATTTAACAATTTTAATATATTTTTTAGTAAAGTTTTTGAGAATCACTTGTCAATGTAAATACAAAACCTAGTAATAAAATTTTTGCAAAAAAATTATTCAATATTAGAAGATAATTTAAGAAGTTTGAGGTAAGTTTATTAATTTTTTTTATAAAATTGTAGGAGTATTTGAAGACTGCACAAAAATTAAAATAATGATATTGTGTTCAAATACCGAAAAAAGTAGAATTAAATAAGTTTCTTGTATCCGATTCTGTTAAAACATTGTCAGTTCGCGGGAAATGAATTGCATAAAATTGATGGTAACAATGTAAATTTGAAAGTTGATTTCTATAAAAATATTTTTTTTTACTTAGTTTTTCATATTTCTTTTTTATTTGTAAAAGTTAAGATGATTGAACAAAATGTCTTCCTGGAATATAACCTGGAATAATTTGTATTGATCAAGTTTTAACAGAAATAGGAATTTCAAATATATAATTTTTAATTAATTTCATTGATACAAATACTTCAAAAACGTAATTGGATAGGTTTTCTGTTTTTATAAAAATATATGTCAACAGGCAATATGACATGATATAAAAGTTTTATAATTAATTACTAATAATTGAATAATAGTCTTTTTTTAAGAATTAAAAATCAAGTACAAAGTATTGATATTGTTGAATGAGATCAAAAGAAATATATATTTCAAAAGAATGATAAATATTTTAAAAAGACTTAAAGTAGGAGATTGGAATCAAATTACAGATGTAAGATGCATAAAAATATATTTCAAATTTTCAAGAAATATAATTATTTGAAAATAAAATTCATGTATTTTCCTTAGATCTTAAGAGGAGGCCGTATCATTCTGTCCTTGTCTAATCTAAATTTTCGTTATTATAAATAAATAAAATATTTTCATAGAAAAGTAAGACAAGCGCCCAATAGAGCAAAAGACAAGCAAACGATTCTTTTCTATGAAAAAATATGAAATTTTGATTATTTTTCGAATGAAGTCTGAAACGAAAAAACAGTTCAATCAACTCAATCAAGTTCAATTGTTTTTCCGTTTCAGACATCATTCAAAAAATAATAAAAATTTCATACTTTTTCATAGAAAAGAATCGTTTGCTTGTCTTTTGCTCTATTGGGCGGTTGTCTTACTTTTCTATGAAAATATTTTATTTATTTATAATAACGAAAATTTAGATTAGACAAGGACAGAATGATACGGCCGCCTCTTAAGACAGCCTTTGATGCATTGGGTAAGAATAGTTATATTTAAATCACATTAAAAAAAATAAAATCAATCAAAATATTAAACAATGTAAATTAATTAACTGCTTATATTAAAAAAAAATGAAAATATATAAGGTGTGATGTAGTTTTTAATGTAATAAAGCATATAATATAGATCTGTACGCTTCAGCGACAATAATAAATGAATTCGTAAGCTTTTTTAGCGACAATAAACAATAAATTTGTACGCTTTTTTCAGTGACAATGAGATAAAAATTTGTAAGTTTCTTTTAGCGATTATGAAAAATAAATTTGTAAGTTTTTTTAGCAACAACAAACAATATATTCGTATGCTTATATGAAGTTTTTTTAGCGATAACAAACAATAAATCTGTATGCTTTTTACAAGCTTTTTTTAGCGACAACAAATAATAAATCTGTACGCTTTTTTTAGCGACAACAAATAATAGATCTGTACGCTTTAGCGACAA
Source organism: Anastatus disparis (assembly GCA_017163975.1). Lineage (NCBI taxonomy): Eukaryota > Metazoa > Arthropoda > Insecta > Hymenoptera > Eupelmidae > Anastatus > Anastatus disparis. The sequence continues at coordinate 1,926,887 of JAFFSR010000074.1, forward strand.
TAAGAAATGAATTTGTAAGCTTTTAAAGTTTTAAATGCAGCCATATATTTTTATGCTGGTCTCAAGTCCAGAAATCCTTTATTAAGATAAATATGTAAATATCTTATTTCTAGTTTAAAAAAGAAACATGTTTCATTTAAATACAAGTGTTAATAAAGTACCTATGGATATTAAGCTAAATTCATTTTGTAATTTATAATTTACTTTTGTAATTAGTAAATTTCTTCAATAATAAAAATAAAGATACAATATATAGAAATAAAAATATTATAGATTTATCTGAATAAAGGAAATGAAGAGAGGAAGCTTTGTATTATCAATTAGTTATGTTTGCAATTATATTAATGAAATATTAATAATAATAATTTCTTTTTTCATTATTGAAATTCAATATTAGAATATAAATGAAATGCAGCGAAAAAACTTTATATTATTAATTAGTTACAGTTACAATTATAATAATAAAATATTACTAATTATAATAATATTCAATTACTTATAATTGTCATTATAATAATAGAATATTATTAATAATAAGAATATTTTTTTATTAATAATCACTAAAACATAATATCATAGTGAGGGGGCGGGCATAATGAGGGGGGGCTATAAAAAGAGAGTGGGCGAGGGGGCATATTGAGGAGGGGCTATAAAAATTGAGAGGGGCTGAGGGGGGGCTCAGCTACGTTAATTTCTGAAATAGCTATTTATAAGAGGAATTACAACGTAATTTAAGGGGGGCTGTACCGACAGACATTTGAGGGGGGGCGGTTGAATCTTGTCTTACGACTATATATATATATATATATGATAGGTTACCGATGCCGTATTATTTTTCTCAAAAGTTACAAAACTTTATATATTGTCTATGCCACATTTTTTTACATATTATTATATTAAAAATTGTTATTCTTATTTTTGTATATAACTTCTAGTTTAATAAATAATAATTTGTAAAGTAATTTTTGCTTCTTATTGTATAGCGTGAAATTTACTGTGTGTGACGGCTAAAATCATGTTATAATAAAATTTTTTAATTAAATTTTCAATGTGCAATAATAGATAAAACAATTATCATAAAAATTTTTTTTAATTTATCTAGGCTTTCCTATGTACCATTTAACATCAATGAAGATATGTATTTGAATATGTTGAAAGGTCGATCCTTAAATATTTCTTAAGCCTCAGCCAAATCAGATTTTGAAAGAACAAAAATCAATATAACGTCAAAGAAATGTCAATTTAGTATTGTAATTCATTTCAAATTATATTTATGAATAATAAAAAAGAAGAACCCAAAGGCTAAAATGGAATGTTAGTAACTATAAAAAGCATTTAAATCAGTTTGTGACCACTGATTCCAGGTATAAAAGGCTAATAAACATTAACACTCTTTTACTAAGTGATTCCAAGAAGCAAGATTTTTTAATCGTAAAAAATGAAATTTTCAATTTTTCTTTATACCATGTTTTAAATGACCCTCGATTCACCAGCTAGACTTATTATGAAAATTTTCCGATTAAAATTTTTTGTGATAAGAGTATTATACATGCACGTGGATATTAATATGAAACGCAGTATAATCTAAATATAGCGTAACCCTGTTGAAAATAATTAGGTAACTTTATCATGTAACAAAATCACATACCTTGTCATGTGACAAAGCGTCCCAATATATCACATGATTATGTTATATGATTTTGTTATGTGACAAAGTTATGAAATAAAAACACATAAGATCTTATGTGATTTTATTCGAGAATGAAGTAACTAGCTAAATATATAGTATTTTCATAGAAAGCAAAAATAATAGAAACAAATAATAGTTACAAATACTGGTTAAAAATATTGATATATTTAAATGTATTGTAGCTATATTCATGTATACTTTACTTATATGATTGTACATTTACGAAAGAAATGCAGATAATAATAGCTTCCATGTCATGTGGGCTGTTTATCTAGTTTTTTTAAATGTTATTTATGTTTCATAGTAGAAACAGTTACAATTTTATACTTATTCACTTGTTTCCCAGATGTATACATGCAACTTTATTTCATAAGAATTTAATGTGATTTTGTTATGTGATTTTGTTATATGATTCTATTATGTGACAAAGTTATGTAATAAAATCACATAAAAAAATCAGGTAACTAATTATATTTGTATGGACCTATAAAATATTAAAAATAGAGTTACGAATAATACCTAAAAATATATCCAGCTATATTTATGTATACGTTACTTATATCATTAAGTGCATTTACGTAAGGAATGCAGATAATAATATAGCTTCCATGTTATGTAGACTATTTATCAATTTTTTTTTTTTATATTTGATATATTTTAAAGTAGAAACGATTATAATTATATATTTATACATACTTGTTTCGTAGATGTATATGCAACTTAATTTTATAAAGATTTTATGTGATTTTGCTACGTAATTTTGTAACATGAATCTATTAAGTGACAAAGTTATGTAATAAAATCACAAATCAGAATCAGGTAACTAGTAAAATTTTTATGGACCTTTTATAAAATACTCAAAATAGAATTACGAATAATAAGTGAAAATGTGGTAAAAAAATATAGTAAATAGGCATATTAATACGTATTCCAGCTCGATTTATTTATATTTTACCTGTATGATCAACTAAACTTGACAGCGGTATTTCCTCATTATCTTCATTGAAATTAGTGTAACGCTATTTTTAAATAGTAACATTGTTGATGAATGTTCAACTATTTTTAACATTTCTATATTTTTTATTCAGTTAAAAATTAATGCATTTTGTTTATATTATAGTTAATAATTAAGGTGGATTATCCATTCCCAATGATATTTTGTAAGCCTGAAAGTTTTTTACGAAACTTTACTATAATAATCTTGAAATATCCATCTTTTCATTGGTATAATAAAAACATAAGGTAAACCGTCAAAATCTCAAGTAATCAATGTCTGAAAAAAGATATTATACACACGCGTAAATGGAAAAAATTATGATTTATGCATAAAGTTGATTATCACTTTTTTGTTACTTTTAAGTTTTTTTTATAAAAAAAATATGTAAGACAGACGATTTAATAACGATTATAATATGATCGAGGATAAACAGAGTAAACAATGTAAATAAAGAGAAATTAACAGCAGGCCGGAGTAGAACCTGATACCGACCGAGTAACAATTGAGTTGTTTGTTATTTACTCAAGTATTAAGCGGTGTATCTTCAAAATAAAGGTTGATCGCAATAGATATTATTATTATGAATATCTATGCACAAGAAAAAAAAATCTACTGATTTCTTTTTGAGAAAAGTAAGGAACGCCGAAGTAAAAGATTATGTTTATAATATTTTCGCGTTCCTTACTTTTCTCAAAAACAAAGCGATAGATTTTTTTTTTCTTGTGCATAAATATTTGTAATAATAATATCTATTGCGCTTAACCTTCAATTTGCAGATACACCGATTAATACTTGAGTAAATAACAAAAATGCCAATTAGACAAGGACAGCGAATCCGGCCTGCTCTTAAGTGTAAAAGTTTAAAATATTAGAATAACGTAGAATCGAGTAAATCAGCTGGTATATACTGCGCATGCGTGATAATCCTAAGACGCTTAGAGTGCATGTATATATATTACGTAGTCCGCTGTATAGTGCCGTATATAAGTTAATAATCACAAGGGGCTTTTCAAGAAAAAAAAAATTTTCCACGCCTTTACTTATGCAATGATTCTAGTTTTCAAAATATTAATAGTTATAATTGAGACATATAGAGTGTATTAATTTATAAAAATTTGCAATAATACAAATACCACCAAGGCACCCAAAACATGATACGGTCTTAGATGGATGATCCACCTCAATGTAAAGATTATATATATTATAAGACATACAATGATACGTTATTATATACTTTACAATGAGGTCTACAAATTAAATTATTTTACCTTCTTTGCAAACATATACCTGATGATTATTTTTTCGATTAGTTTCATATTAGAACCTCAAATATTTTATATTGTAGATATTAAAGAAAAAAAAAACAAAATTAAGAAATATATTTTATTTCAGAACTTTTATATACTTATATAAATTTTTATAATTCTTAAATTTTTAATTTGAACTTTTGTAATTGAATTCTTTTGTAAATGTACAATCATATAAGTAAAGTATACATGAATATAGCTACAATACATTTAAATATATCAATATTTTTAACCAGTATTTGTAACTATTATTCGTTTCTATTATTTTTGCTTTCTATGAAAATACTATATATTTAGCTAGTTACTTCATTCTCGAATAAAATCACATAAGATCTTATGTGTTTTTATTTCATAACTTTGTCACATAACAAAATCATATAACATAATCATGTGAGATATTGGGACGCTTTGTCACATGACAAGGTATGTGATTTTGTTACATGATAAAGTTACCTAATTATTTTCAACAGGGAAGTAAAAATTATCTGCATGTACTTAGAAAAAGAATTATTTGTGAGATATATGCTTGAATCAACATTGAAAAAAGTGAAGATTTAGCTTAAAATCTGATTTTTGATGACATACACAGAAAGAAATTTGGCAATAGAAGATTTCAATGTTGATTGAAATACTAAATGAACATCCATTGAATAATACATCACTATGTTCAACTTTGTAAATGAAATAGTTGGTAATATATCATTTTAACGATCCTTGAAATACAGGATTCAATGCGCTTGACATCTGGGATGTTAAATTTTGTGATTCTTTTTCTCTTTGTTACATGTAGGATTTCAAGCATAGCGTTCAGTATTTCGAAGCTTCTTGAAATGTTATATTACAATTTTGAGAAAAATGCTTTACCAAATTTATAATATATTATTTCAAATAATTTTGAAATCTTATATGATCAGAAAATGGTAATCATTCATTGCCAAATTTCTTTCTGTGTGAAGAACATTAAAATTTTTTTGAAGAAAGTGCCTGCCTGGTCCACTCTGAATTTTTCAGGGTACATTTGTACATATAAATGATACTTAAATGATTTCATGTGGATTCGGTTTAGTAACCACAACTATAAAATCAGTATTTCAATGTTGTCAATGACTCCGATTCATCGGGAAGGCGTATTAGCACATTCAAACCACAATTTCCTAAAAATATGTTTTTTCAAGAAAAAGTCCGTTTATAGTTTTTTTCTAAAATGTAACCCAGGTGAGTAATTATAGCCTGAAAATTGTTGAAAATTGCAAAAATCAGGGAAAAGCCTAATATGAGATTTTCTTACCCCAAAAAAACTATCAGGAAAATTTAAAATAATCAGGGAGAGTATGTGAAAAAATTTTGAGCAAAAAAGATTTTTGATCGGTCGATTTGACTTCACCGTACATATATATAGTCCAAGAGCCCATGCTTTTTAAAAAATGATGAGCATCAAGCTAATTTTTCGTCTGTGATTTCGTTACACAAAGACGCCCAAATTGTTAATTTATGGAAATTTTTTAAACGGTAGCTTTAGCTCATAACAGCCGTTAAACATGTCGAATTGGTGAGTGCTAAAAATCAACAAGTATCAAGTTGTTTTTTAGTTAAACTAGAAAATCCATGTGCGCAAACGCATCCTATATCTAATCTAAATCTATAAATTTTTAATGATTGACTGTGAATATAATATTATTATTTTCTGTTTATTATTGAAAAATAATAGTTGCATATCTACTAATATCTGCATCAGTAAAGAAATGAATGTTATATACTAATGTATCAGAGCAGTCTATAAGCCATTAATTAAATTTGTTCAATACATGAGACACGAAAAACTTCGAGAAAAATAAATCCCATATAAAAGATATACAGCGTGTCCAAAAAGTAACGATACACCTAAGAAATTTCCAAACTTGATAATTTTTTCAATCAGGTGAAGGTCGTTCTTGGCGTAACTTTTTACGAGGTATCCGATGGTGACCTTGGATTTGACCTTGAACCTCATTTTCAAGGTTATTTTGAGGTCCACCTCTTTTTTTTAATGGGAACCCCTACTCTTTATAGTGGAATCGAAAAGAGCGGAAAATTTTACGTTAATACATATCCAGACTTTTTGAACATGCTGTATAATTACGTTATTCATTTTCATAATATTTTAAAAAATTTAAGAAATAGTAAACTTTTATTCTTAAATCTTGCGTGCAAACATTTTCAAAATTCAAATAACGTAAACTATTACGAAGTCAAAAGTTGTTTAACAAATATATCTTTTTATATACATAATTGTTAATATTAACCTATAAATACCGACTTTGATTTCCAAGATATATCATAAGAGAATTCCGAAATCGATCTCTGGACATAGTTATGTAAATTTGTCCATAATTAAAAGTATCTGTTTTAATACAATGTAATGCGGTTTTTAAAAGTGACTTTCCCAGTTTTATCATCACTTAAAATTGCACATTTTGAGGAGATATCGAAAGGACACTATACCTGCACTCATGAATATTGACTATCTCTTCACTTTATATTGCAAAATATCAGAAAAAGAAATTTATTAGATTGTATCATACAGATTTAATCAAATTTAAAAAAAATTTATTTATTAGCATTTAAGAATTTATAATTTATGATACCAAATCAAAAAATTTAAATATATAATATCAAAACCTACAATTCTCAATAGCTAATAAATGAATTTATTTAAAAATTAATAGTGTTTTCAACAATATTAAAATCGTAAAATATATTAAAAATTAAATAGTTTAAATTTCATTTGAACTAAAAAAATTTATTTTAAAGTTAATAAAAAATAGAAGAAAATAAGCCCTCGAAAAGCAATTTCTGAAGTAGCAAACAATGAGTAATTTCAATTACCATACAATACATGCAAGAACCAATAGAAAAATTCGAAATTCAGGTCTGTAAAAAATCATGCTAACTCTCCTCTTCATTTACAACAAGAAGTATTCTGATAAATTTCTCACTAAAGCATCAGGATTTTCAGAAAAAAAAATCATAAAGCTGGGACTTTTCCAAAAATTAAAAAAAATTTTCAAATTTCAAGGATCTATAGCTCTTGATCCATTCAATCTAGATCATTAAAAATTTTTTTACATATTTTGGGTAACAGAAAGAATATATTTTTTCAGAGTTAAAGCGATTTTTATTTTTTTGCTCTCTCAGTTGGCGTGAAATATCCCATATATATACACATATATATGTTTTATTAACAGAAATGAAAACATGTCATAACGTTATTTTATAGGTTTTAAAGCGTTTCGAATCTGTGATGTAGTTGTGACATTTCTATAAAGTTACAGAAAATTTTAAAATGCTAACTATTGTCTTCTGTAGATATATTTATATTCTATAGTGTTCTTACGTATTGTACGTGTGTGTACGTGTATGTTCATGTTTGTACGTGTACGGGTGTGTACGTGTGTGTACATGTGTGTACGGGTTTGTACGTGTTTGTATGTGTCTGTTAATGTGTGTACGTGTATGTACCTGTTTGTACGTGTGTCTACGCGTGTTAACGTGTCCGTACGTATTTTTACCTAGGTGCATTTGTTTCTACGTATTTGTACGTATTAGGACGTGTTCGTACGTGTTTGTGAGTGCTTGTACGTGCGTGTACGTATTTCTGTGTGTTTATACGTGATTGCACGTGTTTGTGCGTGTTTGTATGGGTCTAAACATGTTTGTACGAGTTTGTATGTGTAAATATGTGTTTGTTCGTATTCGTACGTGTTTGTACGTGTTTGTACCTCTGTTTAAGTGTCTCTACGTGTTCGTACGTGTGTGTAAGTGTTCGTACGTGCATATACGTATTTCTACGTGTGTGTTCGTGCTTGTACCCTGGTAACATGGTCAAAACAATTTTGCTGCAATTTTGCTGCAATTTTCTTGAAAATAAAAAACTTGCAGCAGAACATGTGCTTTCTGTTTCCGCATTTCATAGGGTTTTTTTATGAAAAGAAATTACAGCAGATAAGTGCAACAGAATTGCACGTTTCTGGCAGAGAGAAAGTGCAATCTACGGAACGGAAAGAATGCGCAGAATCTTGAAGATATTTTGCAGTAAATTTGCGGAAAAAACTTATTACAGACACTAGCAACAAAATTGAGTAAATAATTCCCCACAAAGTTTTGCAGCACAATTACGTAAGAATTGCAAATTGTCAAGTGCTGTTCTGCGAACCGTAATAAGTACACAAGCATATAACAGAATCGAAACAGTCTTGCATCAAAAACTTGCAGCAGCACTCTACCTCAGATTTACATAAGAATGACAAAAGTTAAGTGCAATTATATGACAAGAATAAACATGCTAACTTGCAGCAGAATGAAAGCAGTCTTCCGTAAGAATCTTGCAGCAGCACTTTACCCCAGAATTATATAAGAATGACACAAGTTAAGTGCAATTATGTTACGAAAATAAACACGTAAACTTGCAGCAGAATCGAAGCAGTCTTCTGTAAGAATCTTGCAGCAGCACTTTACCCCCGAATCACATAAATATGACAAAAGTTAAGTGTAATTTAATGATGAGAATAAACACGCAAATGTACAACAGATTTGAAGCAGTTTCATGTGAGAATCTTGCAGCAGATTTGCGCTTAAATTACATCAGAAGGACAAAAGTTAAATGCAATCTTATCATAAGAATAATCACGCGAGCATGCAGCATACTTGAAGCTATCTCGCATAAGAATCTTGCGACAAAACTTTACTACAGAATTTCGTATGAATGTAGAATCAAAATATTTATTATCTTTTACTGATAGAAATTTATTTAAAACTTTTCTTAGATATTATAAAAATTTTTATCTACGTTTTTTATATTTAACAGTTAGCATCAATGGCCTCCTCTCTTCTCCCCAATGTCTACATGTATATAATTTTATACTATAACATCAGCGCCCACCCCTTTGTGTATATATGTTGATTGTTTTTTGCATTTCTTCTTTTTTCTTTTAGCCAAAATGTGCCTATAGGTGTAGGCATTGGTAGTAAGAACACGTAAAGTTTAAAGAAATGCATTAAATGTATCGCAATTATAAATTATTATATTTTTATTAAATTATAAATTATAATTTTTAAATTCAACATTTGCTTTCTTAAAATTTGTCAATAACTCTTATGAACATGTTCTCGTTAGTTGAATGTTAATAATATTCACAATAAAAATTTTTTTATTAAAATACAATGTATTATCTTTATTCTATAAAGTGACTTCAATTTTTGAACTATTAATTAACTTTGAAATTCTATAAACTGTGCTGCTGCAAGATTCTTACAGAAGACTGCTTCGATTTTGCTGCAAAATTTCGTGTTTATCCCGTCATATAATTGCACTTAACTTATGCCATTCTTATGTAATTCTGGAGTAAAGTGCTGCTGTAAGATTCTTACGGAAAACTGCTCCGATTCTGCTGCAAGTTTGCGTGTTTATTCTTATTTTAGAATCGCATGTTTCGATTGGGAATCTGTTACAAATCTGACGCACGTTTCAGTCGCAATTAAATTTCAGCAGATATGCATTAAAATGAGGAAACAGACTACGCAAGTTCTGCGCAATCGTGCTTGCAACAGATTGTGTTACCAGGGTACGTATGTGTACGTGTTTGTACGTGTGTGTGCGCGTGTTTGCGTGTTGGTGCGTATTTGTACATATCTGTACATGTTTGTACGTTAGTGCACATGTTTGTACATGTGTCTACATGCATGAACGTGTTTCTACGTGTTTCTACGTATCTGTACGTGTTTGTACATTTCTGTACGTATTCGAGCGTGTTTATACGTGTGAAGAGATGTTTGTATGTGTCCTTACGTAGGTGTACATGTTTCTACGTATCTGTACGTGTTTGTACGTTCCTGTACGTGTCTGAACTTGTTTGTACGTGTGAAGAGATATTTGTAAGTGTCTTTACGTATGTGTGAATGTTTATACGTTTCTTTATGTCGATGTGCTTGTGTGTACGTGTTTGTACGTGTGTGTACGTATCTATACGTGTTTGCACGTATTTGTACGTGTGTGTACGTATCTATACGTGTTTGCACGTATTTGTACGTGTGTGTACGTATCTATACGTGTTTGCACGTATTTGTACGTGTGTGTTATACGTGTATAAACGTGTTTGCACGTGTTTGTGCGTATTTGTACAAAAGTGCACGTGTTTGTGCATATTTGTACAGAAGTGCACGTGTTTGTACGTGAGTGTACATGTATGTTTGAGTGTGTACTTGTTTGTACATGTTTCAACATATTTGTACGTGTGCGTACGTGTTTGCACGTGTTTGTACGTGATTAAGCGTAAGTGATCGTAATTGTACGTGGGTAAACGAGTTTGTACGTGTTTGTACATAAGTGCGCGTGTTTATACGTAAGTGCATGTGTCTGAACCTGTTTCTACGTATGAGTACATGTATGTACGTGTTTGTTTGTATCTGTATGAGTTTGCACCTAGGTGTACGTTATTGCACGTGTTAGTACATGCTTGTACGTAATTCTACGTGATTTTTCATGTTTGAACTTGTCTGTACGTGTTTATACGTGTGTGTCCGTCTTTGTACCTGTTTGTACGTGGGTGCACGTGTTTGTACGTACGTGTACGCATTTATTCGTATTTGTACGTGTGTGTACGTGTGTGTACGTGTTTGTAAGTATTTGTATGTGTTTGTACGTGTTTAAACGTGTTTGCACGTGTGTGTACGTGTGTGTGCGTATTCGTACATGTTTGCACGTGTCTGTACGTGCTTTTACTTGCTTGCTCGTATTTATACATATGTGTACGTGTTTGTACGTTTGTGTACATGTATGTACGTGTTTTTCACGTGTTTTTACGTATCTGTTCGTCTTTGCACGTGTGTGTAAGTTATTGCACGTGTCTGTATACGTTTATACGTGTGTGTCCGTGTTTGTACGGGCATGTACGCGGTTTCAAGTGTTTGTTCGTGCATGTACGTGTGTGTCCGTGCATGTACGCGGTTTCAAGTGTTTGTGCGTGCGTGTACGTGTTCGTACGTGCGTGTACGTGTTTGTCTGTGTTCATACGCGTGTGTATGTAATTGTAAGTTTTTGTATGTTTTTGTTCGTAATTGGACGTGCGTGTACGTTCGTGTATGTACATGTACGTGTTTGTACGCGTGAGTCCTTGTTTGTAAATGTGTATACGTGTGTGTAAGTGTGTATGCGTTTGCGTACGTGCTTGTACGTCTAAGAATGTGTTTTCCGTTATGGTACATGCGTGTATGTCTGTGTTAGTATGTGTCCATACGTGTGTATATGTGTTTGTACGAGTCTGTTTGTGTATGTTCGTGTGCGTACGTATTTCTACGTATCTCTCTGTGTTGATTTCAGTTTGTACGTGTGTGTTCGTATCCGTACGTATCTGTGTATGTTTGTACGTCTGTGTACGTGGTTTTACGTGTGTATGTCTTTCTACATTCTTATACATAATTGCATAAAATCGTACAAGTTTATACGTGTCTGTACGCGTTCGTATGTAACTGTACGCGTGTGTTTGTGTTTTAACGTATTTCTATGTGAATTTACGCGTGTGTATGTGTTTGTACGTGCTTAAATTACGTACATACACTTACAGACACGTTCAAACACGTACAATCACGTATATTCACGTACAAACACATACAAAGACGTACAATCACGTACACACACGTGCAAACATGTGCAAACAAGTACACACACGAACATACATGTACACTTATGTACAAACACGTACAGACAAGTACAAACACGTGCACTCTTATACAATCGCGCAAAAACACGTGCAAACAGGTAAGAACATGTATAAACACTCACACATGCGTACAGGCACGTACAAACTAGAACAAACAGGTTCGCACACGTACAAACACCTACCAGCAGTTACATGCACGCACAAACAAGCAGGGACACGTTAGAACACGTACAATCGCACAGAACCACGTACAAACGCATACAAACTCGAACCTACGAACTGAATAAAATACCTATGAACACGTACACATACGTACAAACACATACATACACGTAAAAAACACGGACACACACGTATTAATACAAATAGACACATTCGAACACGTAACATTACGTGAAATTATGTACAAATACGTACAAATACATTGAATTACGTAAAATCACGTAGAATTATGTACAAACACGTACAAACACTTACATACATATATACACATGTACATACACGTACACACATGTACGAACATGTGCACTCACGTATAATTACGTACAACACCTAAAAATACGCACAAGCACGTACAAACTTGAACAAACCTTAACACGCACGTACAAATACGCATATACACGTACAAACACGTAGAAACACGTACGAACACGTACACACGTACAAACATGTACAAACATGCGCAAACAAGTACACACACGAATATACATATACACTTACGTACAAACACGTACAGACAAGTACAAACACGTGCACCTCCTTGCAATCACGCACAAAGACGTGCAAACACGCACGAACTCGTTTAAACACTTACACACACGTACAGACACGTACAAACATGTGCAAACACGCACACACATGTACACACACGTACAAATACGTTCATTGACATACAGACACGTATAAACATGTAGAAACGCATACAGACACATACAAACGCATACGAACACATACAAACACGCATAAACACGTGCAAACACGTACACATGCGTACGAAGTCGTATGCACACGTACACATACTTACAAACACATACACAAAGACGTATATACACGTATAATCACGTGCAGACACGTACGGACACGTAAACACACGTACAAACATGTACGGACACGTACAAACACATAAGAATGTACACACGCACATACTACGCAGATTTAAGTTATTCACTTCTACAATAGTAAGAAAGTTTTAACGTTGACGGTGACCGTTGTATTTATAATGATGTTGCTCTTAAGATCAGGCCAGAGTAGAACCTGATACCGACCGAGTAACAATTGAGTTGTTTGTTATTTACTCAAGTATCAATCGGTGTATCTTTAAATTAAAGGTTGAGCGCAATAGATATTATTATTATTATGAACATCTATGCACAAGAAGAAAAAATCTACCGCTTTGTTTTTGAGAAAAGTAAGTAATGCCAAAGTAAATGTTCATGTTTATAATATTTTCGCGTTACTTACTTTTCTCAAAAACAAAGCAATAGATTTTTTTTTTGTGCATAAATATTTGTAATAATAATATCTATTGCGCTTAACCTTCAATCTGCTAAGATACATCGATTAATAATTGAGTAAATAACAGAAATCTAAATTAGACAAGGACAGCGAATCCGGCCTGCTCTTAAAGTGGCAACAACGTACATCGTTGCAGCTTCTGAGTAGGAAAATCTCGCAATCTAAGTAGAAGATGGTTCGAAGAAAATTTGACGAGTCAACCCCAGTGAGCCTAAGCTACAAATAATCTGTCAGTTTATACACGTAGCGGGCAACAGTTAAACCCTCTTATCTGCAGCTTACACCTCATCCACTGCACTAATCTATATACTTCACGTAAGCTCGACACTTCATGTATCACTCAGGAAGCGTACCTCATCTATTATACTTAGAATCAAGAAAAAAAATCACGACTATACGAAAGAAATCAATCGCACACGCAGCTAGCTATATCTTGAGTGACGCGCCTGCTCTCGCTATTCGTGTCTCGATTCTACCCATCATGCCTTGCGCGCATTCCTTCTAACAGCCAGAAAACCAAACCGTCAAAAGTAAGTGTAGAAGCTCGCACAGAGAAAAGAGATAGAAGTATACTGACTTACAGCGTATGTATAATATGCCATCCTCGTTACAATTTACAATATACAATGTACAATGATAATAAAAATAATAAATTTCGTTGAAATTAATAATGGATAATTATTTTTTAACGTTACATTTAATACTTTATGATTAATAATTTATTTGTTAACTTACCTCTACCCCTCAGACAATTTACCCTAAGATTTTGCCCAGTTGGCATAAGAATGTGCCTCAAGAAACTCTTTCCTAATTCATTCGTTATTAGATTTTCGATTCTCAAAAAATTCTCAAATGTTGCTATAGCGGAATACAAGTGTTTTTTATTCGTTTGAAGGTCTTGTAGTTTCTGGACAAAAAATTCAAATCTAAAAATAATTGATAACTAATCTTAGTCTCCTCTAAATTTCATAGAATTGTTATCATGTTCTAATTTCAAATAAAGTAGGGGGGCTGCGCCCCCCTGCGTGCTTCGCGCGCCAACCATGGATTTATGCAAAATGCTTACGCTTTTGCATTTAAGGCACGACCGCTAACATATTAAATAATATCCATGATATATTTTTGTTATAAGTTTAAATGTAGTAATTTCATTTAATTTTGAATGATTCTAATTTTTTTAAACAATTAATGTACTTTAATAATAATTCTAATTTTTTAAATCAATTTTAAGTAGATAAATATATTTCGATTTTTATTTGCTTGCTTTGATGATAAGTTTAACAATTGTTAATTGCAACCTCACACCTAAGATAAATTAAGATTGATTTTTAATTAAATTTTATAATTTCAGTAATTGATATTATTATTTTATTTTATATTATTATTATTTTATTTTCCGAATTTTTGAAATTTATGATAGTATGGAAAATTTTTATAATATTGAAGATGTATTTTTTAATTATGAATTTTCTTACTTATCAGTATAATCGGATAATTATATGAAGCATTTAATTCATCAAAAATAAAAAATTATTAAATATCGTTCAAATTAATAATCCGACACCTGGTAATGGCGCAACTGACGTCAGTTTTCATGGCCAACGAAGAAAAAAGAAAGAAATCAATAATTATTAAATAACTAAATTTCAATTTATTTGTTTAATTATGTTAATGAACTTATATATTACAACAGCAAGCATTTAGATGACTGATACCGTTTTATGATGAAGGACTACGGGTATTAAATCGTATACAATATTTTTAAAATCTTCCAGCGAGAATAACCGAAACAACGGAACCATCTAATAGAGTTATGAAATTTATAAAAATTATACGCGGTTTAATGTCTATACATGTTATCTCTCTCACTTGTAACTAATCGCGCGACAAGCAAGAGAGATAGAATGTATCTCTGTAGTCTTTGATCGTGTAATATGACAGTTTAGTAAACAACGAATAAAGAATTTCAATATATATGTATATATATACTGAGAAAAAAAACAGTTATCTTGGCCTTGATGCGCCGGGCAGGAGAGCCTTCAGTTGATTCAAGCAAACTTTACCCGAGCCTCAAGCAGTGTCTTATTGAAAATCCAGTGCTGCCTACTTTACCGCTCGAATTTTACCAACTGGACAAAGCCAAGAACTGTTATTATAAAGCAACACAACATAAAGTTGAAAACGATTTGCAAATGGTTTGTTTACAAATTAATTTGTGTAAACAGTAAATTTTTTTTGATTGTTTATTATAAATTAGGCTAGTGAAAATAGTAATGGATGATGAGGAAAAATTTGCTGATGTTATGGATGTTTAAGCTTTTTATTGAACGTTTTGAATATAAGTTTTACACATAACCTATAAATCTAATTCTTATCTCTTACATTCTTTCAATGAATATAAATGAAAAATAAGTTTTAAATTTTGAATTTCTTGTACGTAAAACCATAATTATATACGTTTTTACAACGAACTTTAAAAATAAGAGATAAGAATTAGGTTTATAGGTTATGCGTAAAACTTTCAAAACGTTCAATAAAAATAAGTTCTAGCTTCCATGACATCAGCAAATTTTTAACTATATCATCAATTACTATTTTCACTAATTTATAATAAACACTCAAAAAAATTAACAATATTCTAATATAAACATTTAGACTTTAAATAAAAATTGGCTAATAGTTACACGTACAAAAATAATATATGAACTCTGGTAGAAATTTACTCTAGATCTGTCTAGATCTGTCTAGTTTTGTATGTTAAATAATCGAGGCCTCAATAAAACTAGACCAATTTTCTACCAGGGAAGTTTTTTTTTTTTTTTTTAATCTTTATTAGCCAGTTTTTATTTTAAGTCTAAATGTTTATACCAGAATAGTGTTCGAATAAGATAAACTTTGTACATGATTTATTGTTGTACTAGTAGCCAATAGTTGATTCTTATAATAAATAGTATATATATATATATATATATATATATATATATATATATATATATATATATATATATATATTCTATTCTTTAAATAATTATTAAAAACCTGGTATAATTTTATGAATGTAAATATTATAATTGGAAGTCCAGGTTACATGAAAAAATTAAAATAAAAAAAATCATCAAGATGTTCTGTTGACCAATTCTTTTATTTTTAATATTGACGATGTGACGTTTCGTAGTTCATTGACTACCTCTTCAGACTCAAAACAATAAATTAAAAATGTACTTGTAGGGTAGAATACATTGTTATGTACGTGCAATATATAATAATAAAAAAAAAAAAAAAAAAAAATCAAATCTCTTAATAGTAAGAAAAATTTACATTAGTTTATAATAATAATGAGAAAGTCAATAGTTTTAAATATTTACAATTGTTGGTGAATTTACAACAATATGTCATGATTTTTTATACAATAAGTATAATGTCAGAATAATATATACTATTAACGAAAAATGCTCTTATGACAGTTATATACATATATGTCTAAAGTAGGCAGAAGAGCAAACTCTGATGTAAATATTAGTATTAATCATAACGACCGTGTCACAACAGTACGACGATATATGAAAATTAAGGGTATACTCTACATGGAGTCCGTGTGTGAAACTCGGTACGTACGTACAGGTTGTGATTAACTTGGAACGGAGCAAACAAACTTTATTAAACAATGATTGATATAAAAGGAAAAAAGCTGAATCTTCTTGAAATAACAAATTAATGTAAAAGGGGATATATACTATTATATGTGTAACTAAGTTGATGTGTATCCAGTTGCACATTGATAGAATTTGGGTTACTATTAATATATATTGCTTCCGAAATTCTACGCTTCTTATAATTCTGTTCTATATCTAAGATTTTCATATTATTCCAATCAAAAATATGTCCATTATTATTATGCATGTGAAGCGAGACAACAGAATCAGAGTTTTTATTTTTAATATGTTCATTTAGTCTGTATTTTAACTGTCTTTCGGTTTCACCAGTGTAAGAATCATTACAAGATGTGCAACTGAAAATGTACACAGCATGAGTTTTTTTTTTTTTTTATTATTATATATTGCACGTACATAACAATGTATTCTACCATACAAGTACATTTTTAATTTATTGTTTTGAGTCTGAAGAGGTAGTCAATGAACTACGAAACGTCACATCGTCAATATTAAAAATAAAAGAATTGCTTAACAGAACACTTGATGATTTTTTTATTTTAATTTTTTCATATAACCTAGACTTCCAATTATAATATTTACATACATATATATATATATATATATATATATATATATATATATATATATATATATATATTTATATTCAAAATGAATACGAATAAAATAAACTCAATATATATATATATATATATATGTGTGTATGTGTACGCTTGTAGAGCTCTTGTATATACGAAGTTCTGCTGCAAGCATCCGTGTATCACACGATGTTCCTGACTGCACTTTGTCGTAAGTATAAATCAATTCTGCTGTGAAGTGTCAGCTGCTCGAGATCTTTTACAAGTATATTGCAATACTACTGCAAGCATCCGTGCATTAAATGATTCTCTAGACTGCACTTTGTCTGCCGTAAGTATAGATCATTTCTGCTGCGAAGTGTCAGCTGCCCGAGACCTTTCACAAGTATATTGCAATTCTGCTGCAAGCGTCCGTGCATTATATTTCTATCTAGACTGCACTTTTTCTGCCGTAAGTCTGCTGGACATCTGTTGCAAGTATCTGATGCAATGATCTGACTGCAGAACTCTAGTAGATTTGGGAAGCATGTTATATAAGATCTGCATACTGATACTTGCGTCAGATTGTGCTACTATTTATTACTTTCTCCACAATTCGAACTACTTGCATCTACTTCTTGTTTTATTTGAATATAGAATCAATTTTTAACAGGGTAAATGTGCATCAAAGAAATATCTGAAAAAATTTTTTTTTAATATCATTATTACAAAAATGTTTTAAATAAAAGATATTTTATGTGATTTAAATACGTACCCAAGTACTTTTGATTTTTGCATACTAATAATATTGATGAATAAAATATTACAATTAAGATTTGTAGCTCCACAGCATAATACTGTAATTAATACTCGAGTATGTTAAATAATTTCCTCAACTATTCAAATATCTTGATATTTGTGAAAATATTCTAGTGCTATTAATACTACTCTTGACTTTTAACTTGTAGTGTGATTTGTTAATATCAATTTTTACAATCAATAAAAGTATCCAAATCACTATCTTCAGAACATGTGTATGAAATCCTTGAATGAAATAAATGAGCTTTAGCTTCAGGATACTTAGTTTTTATAATTGTTTCTATAGAGTTTAATGCTATTATTCTGTATCTTTATTAGAAAAAGTAACTGCATTTAACGTGGTCAATAAATTATTAATAGTTTTTTCAATAGAAGATTGTAGAATCTTTCTAACAAAATCAGTCATTTCAGGAACTCTAGAATCTTGATATTTTTATATGTATCTATGTAAGCATCCACAACGATAAATTTTATGGTGATCACCCTCTACATACCGATAACCTGAACAAACAATAAAATAGTTAAATTGTAAACTTTCACTTCTAATAATCATTTTTTCAATTTGTTTTTAATGTTCTGGGAATTTTGTGAGCAGAAGTTGGCGGTGTTTATATTAATAATTTTATTTAAAAAATAAAACTGGCTATTAAATCAAATGTTTTATATGAAAAAATTATAGTAAATCAAATTTTTCTTTCACCAATGATATGATTCTATTCAATACACCAATCATGTTCTTAGTATAAAATGCTTCGCAACTTCCGTATATCATTTTTTCAAAAGAGAATTTCAAGATAAATTAGTGAAACTCTGTTGAAAAAAACCACATGGTTTTATCATATGGTAATTGATAACCATGTGTTTATTTATAACCACTCAGTTTCTTTTTAACATATGGCTTTTCTTCTAAAATTCTTCATATTTTAAAAATCAAAATAAATTAGAATTAAAATTCTATTCCAGTATATACTTCTGAAATTATGTACACTCGACGGACACTGAATCGCGACCCCATTTTCGCGCCTTTCAACGTTATCCATTGAGTTTAGGATGGTTGCGCGACCATGTTTCAAAAATAAGTTTCCATCTAGATAAATATAATTCATGCTAACTATAAAACAAGGGAACATAAATAAAGAAATGGCGGTAAAATTCAAATGGACATTAATTCGAATATAAAAAGTGATAAATGATAAAACAATAAATAAATGTTAAAGTAAGCATATTTTTATAAAGCATTCTTATATATATTATGTAACCATATGCGATGACAATCATAAGAAATCATAGCTTTTTCATCACTTCAGTATTAAATATTTGCTCATTTAAATTTTACCACCATTTCTTTATTTGTGTTCCCTTGTCTTATAGTTAGCATAAATTATATTTATTTAGATGGAAATTCATTTTCGAAACATGATCGCGCAAGCTAACCTATATTTCAAAAACTCAACGGATAACATTGCAGATATTCAAAAAGGGGGTCGCGAATCAGTGTCCGTCGAGTGTACTTTATATGAATAAAATTAATTGTATAATTTATCATGACCATTTTTGTTAGAATTCCAATTCTAATTTATTTTTATTTTTATAATATAAAGAATTTCAGAAGAAAAGCCATATGCTTAAAAAAACTATGTAGTTATAAATGACCTCATGGTTATCAGTGATCACATGGTTATCAATGATCACATGGTTATCAATGATCAAATAGTTTTTTTTTAAAAATATGACTTTTTTTTTGAAATTGTTTATACTATAAGAATAAAAATAAATAAGAATCAAAATTCTATTCGAGTATATAATTTAAAAGTTATGTACTTTATATGAATAAAATTAATTGTATAGTTAATAATGAATATATATATATATATATATATATATATATATATATATATATATATATATATATATACACTAGGGGGTACACCCCCCTGCTCGCTCTGCTTGCCAACCTCCAGTTATCATGTTGCATATACAAATATCTTACCAATTATAGAAAAATTTATATTAGCTTAAGCAATATTTTGTTCGATATATAACAAAAAAAATTAATGATTTTTTTTTATTTTAAATTATTTTATTATAAATGTTTTTAATAAATACGTAAAGCTTATATATCATACATTAACTAAAAATACTATGTTACATAATACAAATTTTTTTAATATCAATGTTCCAACTGCGGATAGTATAAGGTTACGTGAGTAATAAAATAATAAAAAAATACACTTTATCACATACAATTTAGAAAAATAGATTAATATTGTAATTAAACATTCAAATTATCAAATAATTATAATATTATATCATTTTAATCAATTAATCATTAATTTTCATTAATTATATACCGCATTAAAAATTTTCCTACTGCGAATTGTTCAATCTTTCACGTGTATAAGAACGCCATTTTGAATTTTGTGAGTTGAGACAAGACTGCTGTTTTAATATTTTTTTGTTAACTTGTTTTTTTTTCTGCTCAGCAATAATGCGGAAACGCGTGAAAATATTTTAATTAATAAAGTGATTTTTTCCTGTATATTATAAATATTGCCTTTTTTGTAATACAAAGAATACAAAATTATCATAGTTGGGATGCTATCCGTAGTTGGATCATTGACCTTATATTTAATTTAATTTTTAAAAATGTTATTTCATATTTAATTGTTTATTGTTATAAAAGTCAAGACATATAATCTTAAATAACGACTTTCCACACCACCTTACATTTTAAACTAGTTATTGTGATGAATTGCATTCATAAATTTAATTTGATTGTATAAATTTTTTAATATTTAAATATAGATTTTAATTTAACTAATATATTTTAACTGTGTAAAATATGGAGGTAACGTATTGATACACAAAGTTCAGTATTAATATGAGCAGTATATTTTGTTAATAAAAAACTGTTATAAGGATTTACCATTGAATTATCAACTTGTATAGTTTTCTTTGTATTTTTAAGATTATAGATATGATTCTCACAAATATTATTTTTTCGTTTGTACTGTAGATATTTATTTTCTTCAATTTTGGTACATTCAATTAATGGTTTAGGAAAATTTTTTTTACATATATTTTTATTTTTATTATAACAGGGAGATTTATCAGTATGTGGTCCATGTTTAAGTACTAATTTTTGTAAATATGTATTTTCCGATGGAGGAATTTCAGCTGAAATATATTTATCAATAGATTCTGGAAAAAATATTTTATGATCATGGTGTAATGTGATAATGATATGAGCATGAGGTAATCCTTTTTTTGAAATTCTATGGAAAACACATAAGCTAGAACAGGACCAAAAATTTCATTTTTTACTATATCATTTAATAGCATTTTAAATTTTGTATAAAATAATCTCACTGTAATATTCAGTATATCATTAAGAGTTGTTCCTTCAGAAAAATTTTTTAGAATTTCTTTGAGTTCTTTCCATTTTGGGTTACACGTCATTGTTATAAATAAATCAGGTTTTCCTACAGTTCTCATTATTGCCATTGCATTTTGATAATATTGTTGCATGTACGGGGGGGGGCGTGGGGGAAGATATAGAGGGGGTAGGTGGTTATAAAATATCGTAGAATTTCAAACAATTTTACGTTATTTTCTGGGGGTCCTTAAAAAAACATTGTAGAGGGACTGTGGGGGAACCTGGAGGGGGGGGGGGGACTCGGGGGGGCTGCTGAGGCCTAATTTTTCAATATAACTATATAATATAGGAAGATATATATATATATATATACATACTAGGGGGGTACCTCCCTGCTCGCTCCACTCACCAACCCCCATTATAGGTATCATATCAATATAAAATGTAACATTTATGCATTATTTTATATAAAAAAATTTTTATTATAATATATTTTTATATTATATATAATATTATATAATTGTACATTTTTTATTAAATTTTTATTATTAACATAGAAACATGAAAAAAATACATAATATTAATTATTTATGTAAAATATCTGAAAAAAATTATTAATAAATTTTAATCATTATTCATAACATAAAGATTAAGCTGGTTTTTACACTACCATACATTATAAATCTTTTAGATTTTTATCATTGTGAATTGAATTAAAATTTTTTCAATATGAAATAAATATATATATATATATATATATAGAATGGGTTTATAAATATTTTCACTTTTTCTTAATTTATATTATTATTATTATTAATTTTCAATATATAATGAATATTAATGAAAAAGAAAATTTCTAATAAAATATTTTTAAATCATAAATTTTTTAGTAAAATTTTTCAATAGTATTATTTGATATATTCAAATGCATACTTAAGATTTCGAAGATTTAGAGGATTATTTTGCTATAATTCTTGTTTGATATCTTTTTTCTTAATCTTACATTTTATAAATATATCAAATTTTTTCGATTATTAAGTATCAATAGTTTTATATAATGTTTAATATAATGTGTGGGGGGTGGAGTTTTATATAATGTGTGGGGGTGTGGGGGGACCGAGGGTTAATTTCTAATATAACTATAAAATATAGGTAGATACTATAGGTAGATATTTAATTTTTTATATTATTTTAAATGATTTAAAAAATTGTTTTTTATAATTATTTAAAAATAAAGAGAATAAATATTTAAAAAAAAAATTTTTGTATTCATTCTAGCATTAATTAATTTTAATATAAATTATATATTATTATGTTAAGTTTTAAGTTTTTAGATTTAAATACATACATTATTATAATATGGGGGGACAGTGGAGGGGTCGTGGGTGTGCCATGGGGGTGCCGTGGGGGGTCATGAAGGGGTGTGGGGGTGTGGAGGGGTGTGGAGGGTACTTAGAATAAAAGCAACAGTAAAAAATATCGTAATATTTTAAGCAATTTTACGTTATTTTGTGGAGGGGCTGTGGAGGGGTCGTGGGTGTACCGCGGGGGTGCCGTGGGGGGTCATGGAGGGGTGTGAAGGGGTGTGGAGGGATGTGGGGGGTTCGGAGGGTACTTAAAATAAAAGCAACAGTAAAAAATATCGTAATATTTTAAGCAATTTTACGTTATTTTGTGGAGGGGCTATAGAGCAGAGTGGGGATAGGGGGGTGGAGGGGTGTGGAGAGGTGTGGGGGTTTGAGGGTTAATTTCTAATATAACTATATAAGATAGGTAGATATATATATATATATATATATATATATATATATATTCATCATTAACTATACAATTAATTTTATTCATTTAAAAACATAATTTCAGAATCATATACTCAAATAGAATTCTAATTCTAATTAATTTTTATTCTTATAATATTAAGAATTTCAGAAGAATAGCCACATGTTTAAAAAAGACTATGTTTATAAATGGTGAAACCATATAGTAAAACCATGTGGTTTTTTTCAATAAGGAAAGTACAGAAGACTGCTTGTCCTACAAATTCAATTGTATCTACGACAAGTTCTCCACCCTCAACATTTGATAGTTAATTGAACATGGGTATTGATAGACATCAAGCTGATTTTTATACCATTGTTTAATAAAATTACATTCAATTTCAAAGCAACCTTGTCCTACAAATACCCACATAGCACGTAAGCTTCCTGTAAATTTTCAGAAAGCTTCCGTGTAAGGTTCGAAATCTTACAGGAAGCTTTTATGGGAAGCTTCCAGTAAGCTTAAAGTGTCTGGGACAATCTAGCTGTCAGAAATATTCCGAGAAAGATTGTTTTAATTTTTTAAGAAATCTTTCAGGAAGCTTTCCCGAAAGACGATGATAAGCTTCCAAGGAATCTGAATATAAGATTACAGTAAAATATTTACAAAGCTTTCTAGAGTCCTACATATATGTTCCTTGAAACCTTATAAGAAGCTTCCATGGAAGCTTCCAGTAAGCTTAAAATATCTGGGACAAACTAGCTGTCAGAAATATTCCGAGAAAGATTATTGTAATCTTCTAGGGAACCTTTTAGGAAGCTTTCTCGTAAGATGTTGGTAAGCTTCCAAGGAATCTAAATAAAAGATTTCGGTAAGATATTTATAAAGCTTTCGTGAGTCTTACATATAGATTCCCTTAAATCATACAGGAAGATTACATAGAAGCTTTCAGAATGATTAAACTGTATGGAAAAAATTAATTGTCAGAAATATTTTAAGGAAAGTTGTCGCGTAATATTTTAGAGAACCTTTCAAGAAGCTTTAACGAAAGGATTGCAGTAAGCTTTCAAGAAATCTTAATAATAGATTCTAGTAAGGTAACTACCAAGCTTCTAGAATCTGATACATTTTTATAGATTTATTTTATCGTTTATTTAACTTACAAATTATTTTATACAGTAAATAATTAACATTATTACGCATATAACTCATAAAACGCATAAAACGCAAGAAAAATTTTCGACTTGATCGGGGCTTCAACCCATGACCTACAGATTACGAAGCATCAACGCTACCTATTACGCTACGGTACGCTTGTTACGAACACTAATCATTTTTTATTTATATAGTTTACGTAACATAAACCTTGTCTTCTATATTATTTTCAGCATTTGTAAAATTAAATGAAACAGTTAATTAATAGTAAGTTATTAATAATTATTGAAAATAATTAGAGGTCAGTATAATTATTTTTTTGTATTAAAAAATTAATTCTTTTATACAACTAAAAATATTTCGTGAAAATAATATCTAATTGATTAACTTAAGGGCACAAAACACCTTTTCCCCCTGCTAGTAAAAAACAAATGTATTAATTAGATTTAATCAAATTCTTTGTAAATGGAAATAATATTTAACAGTAGACTAAAATACCTTTATTTTAAGCTTTTATAAGCTCATTTTGCTTTAGCTATAGTCCCATAATCATTCGATGAACTCTTGTCCTTATAATGGCTCCATCGTAAGATTTGAGCTGAACCGCTGGATGGATCTGACTTTTCCAAACTGATTTAACTTCAGTATTAGCATCATTCTCACGTAAATGAGAAAATTCCTGAAAAAAAAAAATTTTTTCAGTTTTCAACAAAAAATATTAATTTATTAAATAAATTTTAATTTTTTTTACTTTATTTTTGGATTTTTTAACAACTTTTAGTCATTCAATTTCAAAACCCTCCATTCACGCGAGAATGATGCTAATACTGAAGTCAAATCAATTTGGAAAAGTCAGATCCATCCAGCGGTTCAGCTCAAATCTTACGGGGCAGCACCTAAAATTTTTAAAATTCACTATTTGAGAAATATAGCTTTAAAGTTTTGAATTATTATATCTTAAAATTATCAATGCTATACTTATCTTTTATGGAATAATTTTTTCCTGGTATCTCTTATTTATATTAGCCTTCAATATAAAAAAGAGATACCAGGCAAAAGAACCTTGTTATTCGACTTGATCAAGCTGGAATGCAATAAGATATGCTATTAAAATAATCAATAAAAATAATCTTTCTTATTATAAGATATTTTGTCAGTACTCACCCTTATTCACCAATGAAACTATGTATTTGTTGTAAGAATCAACAAATACATAGTTACTTGTTACTCTGATGGTTGTTAGAATCACTCGTACTAACCTCGAATCAGCTGGAAACTAAGAAATAATATTTAATATGGAATAATCATTTTATATTTTATAATTCAAATTCAAAATTAAGAAATAAAATCTAGATTTAAAATTTATATTTTGATTAATATTAATATTTATAAATAGAATTTATATCTAAATATGTAATAATAATTAGAATTGTACACTTACAAGAATTTAATATGCACCCGGTGTATAGAAATCCATCACACCTATTCGTACTTTTCTTTTCAGAGTATGTGCTTCTTTCGAATAAGACTAACTTGATCACTCTACATTGAATTATCTTCTATCATTCAAAGTCCTGACCCACTCGACAGATACATTTCCAAGTGCAATGTTCAATTTCTCCAACATCTTGAGAAAGTTATATCAAGATCAGCACTATTTGGGGAAGTCGATTCAAGTTATTTTTTAACAGCTTTAGATGTAGAACCTTTTGCCACTTGTTCGTATACTTTTGTTATTCAACAACTTATAGCACTGAACTCTGACTGGGCAACTGGCTTTGATAAACCTATTAAACTACAAAAAACTAGACAAACTTGCAAGTCCATGGCCAAGTACACGAACAGCAAGAACATTATATCTGTTAACTTTATACGTATTGTCCATAGCACTTTCTATCTTGTTAGAGTTTATAGTTGCTTATTCATCACAAAAATCACAAATCATATTAATTTTGAATCCTTATCCTCCAAAAGAGGTTTCAATAAATTTCATCTTATGATGGCACACACTGCAACACAATTTTTCCAACATAGAAGATAGAACGTTGGTATCAACATTTCTATCATTTGCCCTGGAACTTGAAAATTCTATTCTTTTTAGTTTAGAAAAAGAAGTAGAGGGTCTACTTCTCTTAGCTTCGGAAGAATTTTTTTCACTTTAACTAAGAAATTTCCTTGGCCTCTTTTTAGATCTTTCTGTAGATCGTTTTCTATCTTGATGTTGGTTATGAAATCTGCCTCTGGTATCTCTTTCATTATTTTACATTTTTGAGGTTCGTATTCTTAATGTCAATTTAAGCTTTTTACACTTCAAATACACTTTCTATTAAGATAAAAGTAGAATTTCAGGCGCACATAAAAAAATATGAAATAACTCACGAACGTGTAATTTATTAAAAATTAATAATTTTACGTAAATTAAACCACAAAACCTACTAATAATTTTTTAAATGCACTTTAAGTAAACAAACTTACTGCAAACTGACCAAACAAATAGTTAAGACTGACTGTCATGTAGCGAAATGATACGAGCAGAAAGCGCGAACGTGCGAAATTCAAATTGATAAAAAATTACACGAATAACTATGTGCCACTTGTTTCCTTACAAAATCAAAACGGAATTAAATATGGATGTAAAACTTTTCAGAACTTAAATCAAGATAAATATTTTGTTGAAATTAAAAAAATAAACTCTTTTTTTTCAATTAAACCTAAAAAAAATCAATAAAAACACAGGCCCACAAAATGAAAAAAAATGTCTGAACTTTTGACCGGACATACATATTCCCATGTATTTTTCGACGCTGAATCCGAATCTGTAATAAAAATATAGGGTTTTCCTACCTTTTCTCAGAGTTTTATTGAAAAAACCTCATTTTTTACGGTTTTTTTGCGGTTTTTCGAGTCTAGAAAAAACAAATCATGAGATACGGTTAATTGGACTTCAAAATCGAATTCTACGGGAAAAAATACACGGGAAACCATACCTTCAAATTTTTTTAACGCGATTCTAGTCCTCTGTATGGGGCTGAAAAGATGAGGAAATCGGTAAAAGTCGAAATTTTGCCTAAAATGGATTTAAACAATATTAAAATTTAATCATGCGTCTTTTGAAGAGTCGATAAACATTGGAAATACTATCCTGGGGGTTTTTCAGATTGCTAATCATGAATTTGAAGTCAGATTGTGTAAAAACTACTTCTAGAGGGCGGTGACAAGAACTGTATATGGTAAATTTATCGATTTTTTAAAAATTTTACGTCTGAAATACTAATTTTAGAGTCTTTCACAGCATTGACTGTAAATTCAAAGTTGGTAAACTATGGGGATTCGAGCGCATGGGGGTTTGAACGCATGGGGATTCGAACGCAGTGATTTTTTAATGTGGTATTATTTCAAGCGCAGAATTTTTTTAAACTTTTTTTAAAATTTTTAATTATATATGTATTATTATTTCGAGCGCAGAATTTTTTTAAATTTTTTTAATTTTTTTAACTATATATGTATTATTTCGAGCGCAGAATTTTTTTAAACTTTTTAACTATGTATGTATTATTTTTCGAGCGCAGGATTTTTTTAATTTTTTAATTATATGTATTATTTCAAACGCAGAATTTTTTAAACATTTTTAAATTTTTTTAACTATATATGTATATCAAGTATATATTTACATATACTTGCATTTACAACGATGTACTTACATATCGATATACTTTTACATATAACGATATACTTTCATATAAAATGATATACTTGCGTATATATATAAATATAAAGTTTAATTATAATATAAGATGTTTGATGGTATAACATAAAAGTTATACTATGCGTGCTGTATTCATATCTCGCGCTTAAGCTGCTCCGACTAACGCAAGTATGCGCGCGCCGCTCTCTCGCCGCCGTTAGGTATATACCTCGCGAGAGACGCACGCTTCGTCAGTCAGCTCGCGCTCGCTGAGCAGACCGGACCTCTCGGGGTCTGGAGCTCTTCAGCCGTGCTGACTGTTTTTTGGTGCCAATGAGGTTGACCAGGTCTCTGGAAAAACTCGTGGCAGTCGGCTGTTGAGTCGTCGCGCTGAGTGGACCCTCTGAATGAGTCGGAGAGTCCTATTAAGAAGGCGGCTTGACTTAGTTTCGATTGCGGTGCTTAAGCACACGAGTTTTCAACCTCGTGGAATTATACCCGGGTCTTTCGAGATCTGGATGCCCGGATCTTTCGAGATCTGGATGAAGCGTCATTGTTCTTTGAGTTTATTTTAGAACTTTGACTTTGAACGCGATAACCTTTTTTTCATTTTTGAACGTTGTTAAGCTATGTAGATCCTCTGAGTGAGTCGGAGGAACTATTTTGGCTTAACTTTGAACGCCATCAGCTTAACAGCTGATCGATGTTAGCTCATTGAATGAAGCCTTTGAATGAGTCGGAGGTTTTTGAAGATGGTTTAACATCTTGGTCAAAATCGGTCCTTTTTAGGCCCAAATAATAATTTAAATATGGAACATAGGTCATTGGAAGGACCCTCTGAATGAGTCGGAGAGTTTGGAAAATGGCTCAACATATTTGAACGCAGTTAAACCAAGTAGATCCTCTGAGTGAAACGGAGGAACTATCTTTGCTTAACTTTGAACGCCATCAGCTTAACAGCTGATCGATGTTAGCTCATTGAATGAAGCCTTTGAATGAGTCGGAGGCTTTTGAAGATGGTTTAACATCTTGGTCAAAATCGGTCCTTTTTTAGGCCCAAATAATAATTTAAATATGGAACATAGGTCATTGGAAGGACCCTCTGAATGAGTCGGAGAGTTTGGAAAATGGCTCAACATATTTGAACGCAGTTAAACCAAGTAGATCCTCTGAGTGAAACGGAGGAACTATCTTTGCTTAACTTTGAACGCCATCAGCTTAACAGCTGATCGATGTTAGCTCATTGAATGAAGCCTTTGAATGAGTCGGAGGCTTTTGAAGATGGTTTAACATCTTGGTCAAAATCGGTCCTTTTTTTAGGCCCAAATAATAATTTAAATATGGAACATAGGTCATTGGAAGGACCCTCTGAATGAGTCGGAGAGTTTGGAAAATGGCTCAACATATTTGAACGCAGTTAAACCAAGTAGATCCTCTGAGTGAAACGGAGGAACTATCTTTGCTTAACTTTGAACGCCATCAGCTTAACAGCTGATCGATGTTAGCTCATTGAATGAAGCCTTTGAATGAGTCGGAGGCTTTTGAAGATGGTTTAACATCTTGGTCAAAATCGGTCCTTTTTTTAGGCCCAAATAATAATTTAAATATGGAATATGCTATTTTCATCTTTTTTAAATAAAATTTTATATACACTTTATGTATTATGTAATGTGTCAACCACTTGGAAAAATAAATTTTTTTTTTTATTGCATAAATCGAAAGTATATCACTTCTATGATATACATATGCATTTTAAGGGGACAGTATGGTGTCAACCACTTGGAAAAATAAATTTTTTTTTTATTGCATACATCGACAGTATATCATTTCTATGATATACATATGCATTTTAAGGGGACAGTATGGTGTCAACCACTTGGAAAAATAAATTTTTTTTTTTATTGCATACATCGACAGTATATCATTTCTATGATATACATATGCATTTTAAGGGGACAGTATGGTGTCAACCACTTGGAAAAATAAATTTTTTTTTATTGCATACATCGACAGTATATCATTTCTATGATATACATATGCATATTTTTAAGGGAAGTGTACCGCATGTCAGCTAAAAATAATTTAAAAAATTTTTATTGCATAAATTGATAGTATATTAGCTCTAGGATATATATATGTATATTTCTAAGGGAAAAGTACGGTATAGCTACAAATAAATTGATAGTATTTTTTATTTAGTTGTAAGATTATACCAATTTATGAATAAGTCTAGTTTTGACAACTTATTAAGATTCGGTCAAAGAAGATTTGCTATAGCACGGAAAAAATTCTGAATTAGAAGAGCTCAGAACTTTTAGTCTTTAAGAGCTCATATCATTTTAAATCTGCCTAACTTACTTTCAATACACTTTTGAGTTCTACAGTTGCAAACTTGGAGATTTAGTAGTTATTAAAATGAAATCGTATATTTCAATGTATTACTATTTGAAAAAGGAAGAATGTGTTGAGCTCTTTCAATTCAAAAATTTTTTTCCATATAGATCCTTTCACTTTGTCTACCTTACTCACTCATCATGTTTAAGTTTCAAAGGAAGTTTCTATCTTATTTTGTATCTGACATCTGAAAACCATATTAAAATTTGAACAAATTTCTCGATTGTGAATATTTATAAGAAAAAATACTTCTAATAATCTTAATTAGATTATCTCTCCTTATAGTATTAAAATATAATAGTATTAAATATATACAATGAATACAATAAGAATATAAAATAATCTTAAAAATTTTGGGTAACAACTTATTTAGATTTGATCACAGAAGTATGTAACCGTTGAAACTTTGTATACTTTCTCATGGTGAATGACTTAGACAATAAAGTGATCATCTAAATCTTTCATACCAATTTTGAGACTTTATTATAATATACTATAGTTTCTTCTAATATTTGTTGAATTTTATTCAAGTTAGATTCTTTGTAAGATATATTAACCGTTATATGTGATGTTATCATTTAAGATGCATGTTCAGAAATATTGTTTCCATCAATTGTATGTCTTTATTGAGTTCAATTTTCAAAGAGAATAATGAGTGTCTAATCATCACTCTCGTGTATAAGACAGAACCAATCACTTACCTTTCCAATTAAGAATATTATTTCAAAATCAAATTCTTAAAATTAGTGTAAGCATTCTCAAAATTCACTCAATATAACCAGCTTCTCGTAGTTCGCTAATTATGAGGCTCATCTCCCTGTAAGTATACAGATTTCTATTAGTTGAAGAGGTTAGAATACGAAGTCGATCAACTAAAACATTGGGATCATCCCATTCTTCAAATCCGAAATCTTCAAACATATAATTACACATGTATTTAGAAGAAGATTCGTTACTACTAGAATGATCTGATGAAGTATCACTATTGGTATTGATAGAATTCATTTCTGCTTTATTTGATCTAGATACTGGTAAAGTTGTATTATAAGGTTTTCTTTTACGGCTTTCGAGAAATTTTTTATTCTCTTCAATATTTTCTAACTGATGATGAGAACTGAAGTTACCACCTACACACGATTCTTCTAATCCATCATTATACTTCGCTGTAGAGAAAGATTCATTACTATTAGAATAACCCGATAATGTATCACTATCAACATCGTTAGGACTTATTTTTGCTTTTTTGCGTCTTGATGAAATGTTGCTATGAGATTTTCTTTTACAGTTCCTGAATGTATTACATTTTCTTTTCTGTTGATATTCTATTATTTCATCATCAGAACTGGAATAATCATCTTCAAGTAATTTTGATTTAGAATACTTTCTACCATCGATTGAATCAGCATTATCACTCTTCAGAAGTTTATCATTTGTATGACTCATGTTGAAAACATTATTAGACTGTTTTGAAATCATAGTCCTTGTTTCATTCTTTTTCTTGATAGGTGTTGAAGTATGATTATGCGCTGTACAACTTACAAGTTTCATATCCTTGGTTATCACACGACTCGAACACTGTTTTGAATGGTAAAGTTGACATTTCCAGTAAATGTTACCATTACTCATAGCCTTCTCCTTATAAAAAAGAATATCATTCAAAAGAAGTATATCTTTTCCTCTAGAACTTTTTATAAGTTGTAAAGATGTGTTAAGTGGAGACTCATCAGTATTATCCAAAGTAACATCAATCTCCGAATGATTTATGAATGCTGTTTTTTTCTCTTGATCTAACACTTCGCCAATATTAGAATTCAATTGATTTGGAAGTTTAGATTTGATCGCCTCTTTTAATCTCTCCATTTCAAGAAAGTTTGACATGTTGATAGCTTATGCTTATGATGCATACTGTTCCCGAAATGTAAAATCAGCTGTATTTATAGTAAATTAGTGAGTTGTAAAAGACTTTCTTTTCATAAGATGATTTGTAAGATGACAAGATAATTTTAAGATTCCAAGATGTTATAATTTGAATATTAATTTAGCAACTTCAATGGAGAAATTATTCAATTCAACGTATTCGACAAGATTCGATGAAAATTCGATCAAGTTCGATAAACTTTCGATTAAATTCGACAAGATTCGACAAGATTCGACGTAAATTCGACAAGATTAAACGTAAATTTGACAAGATTAAACGTAAATTCGACAAGATTCGATGAAAATTCGACAAGATTCGATGAAAATTCGACAAGATTCGATGAAAATTCGATCAAGTTCGATAAACTTTCGATTAAATTCGACGAAAATTCGACAAGATTCGAAAAGATTCGACGTAAATTCGACAAGATTCGACGTAAATTCGACAAGATTAAACGTAAATTCGACAAGATTCGATGAAAATTCGATCAAGTTCGATAAACTTTCGATTAAATTCGACGAAAATTCGACAAGATTCGATTAGATTCGATGAAAATTCGACAAGATTGATAAGATTCGACAAGATTTGAGGAAAATTCGACAAGATTCGATAAGATTCGACAAAATTCGACAAGATTCGATGAAAATTCGACGAAAATTCGACAAGATTCGATCAAAATTCGACAAGATTCGACGAAAATTCGACAAGATTCGATCAAAATTCGACAAGATTCGACGAAAATTCGACAAGATTCGATGAAAAATTCGACAAGATTCGATAAAGTTGATGTGAAATTCATATAGTGTAATATATCACCAGATGTAATAAAATTTTATTTATATAGATCTATTCCAATATAAGTAATATTCGAAGTGATAAGGAAGAATTTTTATATATAGCTTCATTCGCAACCAAGAAATTGTTCACATCTCAGTGTATGTAACCAGCCTCTCGTAACTTTTTAACGATGAAATAAATCTCATTAATATGACTAGGATTACCAGCAACTCTCTCAGCAACGAGTAAACGAAGCCGATCAACAAGCTCATTTGGATCATCGCAGTAGACATCAAATTTCGTATTTCTATGTGAAATTTGGTGTCGAGACAACGATCCTCCTTCTTTCTCAGAAAATAGAGGAGCAATAATTTCTGTATATTTTTACTTATATGTGATCGAATGGCTTCATTATTTCTATATTGTTTTTTGTGAGCATTCGTAGCTTCGAGAATATAACGATAATTCTTCATATCGTTTGAAGTTACTTGAGTTCGATCAGGATGTTTTGTGATTAGGAGCTCCATTAATCCTTGAGTTTTCGGATATCTCACATCTTTCACTTTGATAAATTGATTTTTAAAATATATGAATGAATCACCGATTATATAATCTTCACCTTCCTTACGTACACCATAAATTTTATCAACATTGGATTGATCACTATTGAGCATAAGTATATATTTTCCGAAATCATCGGATTCCTCTCCACTGTCTGCTGTTTCAAACTCAGAATCTGTAACATGTCGAGTAGTGCTGTTTATTGATAAATCATCATCATCATCTTCAGAGCTCGTTTCATTCAGATTATCGTCTATGATTTCTTTGCCAATTTCCGATGATTTTTGTTTTTCGTGATTTATCTTTTTAGAAACCCCAACGAGTTCATGAAGGGGATCAACAATAGGTTTAAATGTTTCACTAAATACTTTTTGTAAATTTTCTTTTTCAAACTTTAATGCATCATATTTTTGCTTGATTGCTTTACGAACTTTAATGAGCTGTCGTAGTACATTTTTCTCTCGTTGAAAATCCACCATGTTGCTTCTTCAATATTTAATCGAGAAATGATTAGTTAGCAGTAAAACAGCTATATTTATAGTCTTATTGAGGATATCGTCTGCCCACGTAATTTATGGGAGTCTATCCAATCCTACTATTGAGATGGAGAGTCAAGAAGAGAATTGCAGCGAAATCTAATGGAGGGAGAGATCAGCGCAGTAGCCACTGCTCAACCGCTACTTAAGAGAACTCCCGAACCAGCTCGAGTCATTCCTTCAGTAGACTCTGCTAAGTAAACTTAGAATTCTTTATCAAAGAAATATGGATCTTGATAAGTTCAATGAGGCAGCTCGTGGACGCGTCCATCGTGCCATTGGGAATATATTCCCCTTGAACAAAGATCAGACTTATTATGTGAGTGAGTTTAGACCAGTTAAATGTAAGGATAAGTTTAGATTGATGGCAACTTTAGATCACGAATGGCGCATTTTTATTCCATCTCGCGCATGCAGAGCCTTACAAGAGAATAAGGAGTTTTAAAAATTTTAAGTTGTTTGTGAAGTATTTAGATGATGATAAAGGAAAAGGTCTCGAGTTCTCCTTGGCTTAAGCGCTTGGAAGTTAACGGAGAGGTATACGAGTCATGGGTGCACTTCTCGGAGTAAGAGGTTCACAAATGGCGATTCTTGGTTCTATCTCACAGATGGGAGCGAAGGTTGGGGCTCCCATCACTTCCGATAAAAAGCAAACACATCGTGATTCACATTCATTTAATCATGGTACAGACTCCAAGTCATACTACTCAAAATTGTTCAGAGTACACTCATTTTTCCACCTGATAAAAAGGTAAAGGATGAAGAAACAACATGGAAAGAGTACTATGAAAAATATAAATCGCAAACGCCATCTAAAGATATAAAATATAAAGAGCTATAGAGTATTTAAGTAAGTAGATAAGATTGGGAACTATGCTTCAAAGTCCTTCAACTGACTCGGGACTTCCCCGAAAAAATGGAATATTCACTGCCACTTCCTCCAAAATATGCCCACTGATATTCCTACAGACGATTCTTTACATAGTAAATGTAAAGTTTGCTATAATAGAGACAGCATTTTTACCGTGTGGACATTGTTGATGTTGCTATCAATGTGCCAGTAATGTTAAACCATGCATAATCTGTAGAAGAGATATTAACTTGAGAGTATTTTTATCTTAAGCACCTCAAACAAAAAAGATTTTATTGTTTTTAGGAGGCGATGGAAGCCCTAACCAACTCTACCTGTGAGGTACAACCGATAATCGTTACTTGTGAACCCCTTACTACAATATCTTAATATTATGCATTATCTAGATATACATTTATCCAACATTTAAATAAGTCTTCGAAAAATCATGCTATTCTATTAGAAAATCTATAAATTTAATTGATAACTTTAGTCGACAAATTTGAACAACATGTCAGAAATCTACCCATCATCGGAGTGAAGGTAGTTGTATATTGAATTTGATCGAAATATTATTGAATTTGATCAAACTTGATCGAATTTTCATCGAATTTTCATCGAATCTTGATCGAATTTTCGTCGAATCTTGTCGAATTTTCGTCGAATTAAATCGAAAGTTTATCGAACTTGATCAAATTTTCATCGAATTTTCATCGAATCTTATCGAATCTTGTCGAATCTTGTCGAATCTTGTCGAATTTTCATCGAATCTTGTCGAATTTTCGTCGAATCTTGTCGAATTTTCGTCGAATCTTGTCGAATCTTATCAATCTTGTCGAATTTTCATCGAATCTTTTCGAATCTTGTCGAATTTTCGTCGAATTTAATCGAAAGTTTATCGAACTTGATCGAATTTTCATCGAATCTTGTCGAATTTTCGTCGAATTTAATCGAAAGTTTATCGAACTTGATCGAATTTTCATCGGATCTTGTCGAATTTACGTTTAATCTTGTCGAATTTACGTCGAATCTTGTCGAATTTACGTCGAATCTTGTCGAATCTTGTCGAATTTAATCGAAAGTTTATCGAACTTGATTGAATTTTCATCGAATCTTGTCGAATACGTTGAATTGAATAATTTCTCCATTGAAGTTGCTAAATTAATATTCAAATTATAACATCTTGGAATCTTAAAATTATCTTGTCATCTTACAAATCATCTTATGAAAAGAAAGTCTTTTACAACTCACTAATTTACTATAAATACAGCTGATTTTACATTTCGGGAACAGTATGCATCATAAGCATAAGCTATCAACATGTCAAACTTTCTTGAAATGGAGAGATTAAAAGAGGCGATCAAATCTAAACTTCCAAATCAATTGAATTCTAATATTGGCGAAGTGTTAGATCAAGAGAAAAAAACAGCATTCATAAATCATTCGGAGATTGATGTTACTTTGGATAATACTGATGAGTCTCCACTTAACACATCTTTACAACTTATAAAAAGTTCTAGAGGAAAAGATATACTTCTTTTGAATGATATTCTTTTTTATAAGGAGAAGGCTATGAGTAATGGTAACATTTACTGGAAATGTCAACTTTACCATTCAAAACAGTGTTCGAGTCGTGTGATAACCAAGGATATGAAACTTGTAAGTTGTACAGCGCATAATCATACTTCAACACCTATCAAGAAAAAGAATGAAACAAGGACTATGATTTCAAAACAGCCTAATAATGTTTTCAACATGAGTCATACAAATGATAAACTTCTGAAGAGTGATAATGCTGATTCAATCGATGGTAGAAAGTATTCTAAATCAAAATTACTTGAAGATGATTATTCCAGTTCTGATGATGAAATAATAGAATATCAACAGAAAAGAAAATGTAATACATTCAGGAACTGTAAAAGAAAATCTCATAGCAACATTTCATCAAGACGTAAAAAAGCAAAAATAAGTCCTAACGATGTTGATAGTGATACATTATCGGGTTATTCTAATAGTAATGAATCTTTCTCTACAGCGAAGTATAATGATGGATTAGAAGAATCGTGTGTAGGTGGTAACTTCAGTTCTCATCATCAGTTAGAAAATATTGAAGAGAATAAAAAATTTCTCGAAAGCCGTAAAAGAAAACCTTATAATACAACTTTACCAGTATCTAGATCAAATAAAGCAGAAATGAATTCTATCAATACCAATAGTGATACTTCATCAGATCATTCTAGTAGTAACGAATCTTCTTCTAAATACATGTGTAATTATATGTTTGAAGATTTCGGATTTGAAGAATGGGATGATCCCAATGTTTTAGTTGATCGACTTCGTATTCTAACCTCTTCAACTAATAGAGATCTGTATACTTACAGGGAGATGAGCCTCATAATTAGCGAACTACGAGAAGCTGGTTATATTGAGTGAATTTTGAGAATGCTTACACTAATTTTAAGAATTTGATTTTAAAATAATATTCTTAATTGGAAAGGTATTATAAAGTGATTGGTTCTGTCTTATACACGAGAGTGATGATGAGACACTCATTATTCTCTTTGAAAATTGAACTCAATAAAGACATACAATTGATGGAAACAATATTTCTGAACATGCATCTTAAATGATAACATCACATATAACGGTTAATATATCTTACAAAGAATCTAACTTGAATAAAATTCAACAAATATTAGAAGAAACTATAGTATATTATAATAAAGTCTCAAAATTGGTATGAAAGATTTAGATGATCGCTTTATTGTCTAAGTCATTCACCATGAGAAAGTATACAAAGTTTCAACGGTTACATACTTCTGTGATCAAATCTAAATAAGTTGTTACCCAAAATTTTTAAGATTATTTTATATTCTTATTGTATTTATTGTATATATTTAATACTATTATATTTTAATATTATAAGGAGAGATAATCTAATTAAGATTATTAGAACCCTGGAAGAAAATTGACCATATTGTAGGCATAATTGCTGGTCAACAAATGTTAAAATGGCACTTATCTAGAAATTCTAGAAATGATATAAGAAAAATTTCTAGATAAGTGTCATTTTAACATTTGCTGACCAGCAATTATACTTAAGATATGGTCAATTTTCTTCCAGGGAAGTATTTTTTCTTATAAATATTCACAATCGAGAAATTTGTTCAAATTTTAATATGGTTTTCAGATGTCAGATACAAAATAAGATAGAAACTTCCTTTGAAACTTAAACATGATGAGTGAGTAAGGTAGACAAAGTGAAAGGATCTATATGCAAAAAAAAATTTTTGAATTGAAAGAGCTCAACACATTCTTCCTTTTTCAAATAGTAATACATTGAAATATACGATTTCATTTTAATAACTACTAAATCTCCAAGTTTGCAACTGTAGAACTCAAAAGTGTATTGAAAGTAAGTTAGGCAGATTTAAAATGATATGAGCTCTTAAAGACTAAAAGTTCTGAGCTCTTCTAATTCAGAATTTTTTCCGTGCTATAGCAAATCTTCTTTGACCGAATCTTAATAAGTTGTCAAAACTAGACTTATTCATAAATTGGTATAATCTTACAACTAAATAAAAAATACTATCAATTTATTTGTAGCTATACCGTACTTTTCCCTTAGAAATATACATATATATATCCTAGAGCTAATATACTATCAATTTATGCAATAAAAATTTTTTAAATTATTTTTAGCTGACATGCGGTACACTTCCCTTAAAAATATGCATATGTATATCATAGAAATGATATACTGTCGATGTATGCAATAAAAAAAAAATTTATTTTTCCAAGTGGTTGACACCATACTGTCCCCTTAAAATGCATATGTATATCATAGAAATGATATACTGTCGATGTATGCAATAAAAAAAAAAAATTTATTTTTCCAAGTGGTTGACACCATACTGTCCCCTTAAAATGCATATGTATATCATAGAAATGATATACTGTCGATGTATGCAATAAAAAAAAAAATTTATTTTTCCAAGTGGTTGACACCATACTGTCCCCTTAAAATGCATATGTATATCATAGAAGTGATATACTTTCGATTTATGCAATAAAAAAAAAAATTTATTTTTCCAAGTGGTTGACACATTACATAATACATAAAGTGTATATAAAATTTTATTTAAAAAAGATGAAAATAGCATATTCCATATTTAAATTATTATTTGGGCCTAAAAAAAGGACCGATTTTGACCAAGATGTTAAACCATCTTCAAAAGCCTCCGACTCATTCAAAGGCTTCATTCAATGAGCTAACATCGATCAGCTGTTAAGCTGATGGCGTTCAAAGTTAAGCAAAGATAGTTCCTCCGTTTCACTCAGAGGATCTACTTGGTTTAACTGCGTTCAAATATGTTGAGCCATTTTCCAAACTCTCCGACTCATTCAGAGGGTCCTTCCAATGACCTATGTTCCATATTTAAATTATTATTTGGGCCTACCGTCCCCTAAAAGGACCGATTTTGACCAAGATGTTAAACCATCTTCAAAAACCTCCGACTCATTCAAAGGCTTCATTCAATGAGCTAACATCGATCAGCTGTTAAGCTGATGGCGTTCAAAGTTAAGCCAAAATAGTTCCTCCGACTCACTCAGAGGATCTACATAGCTTAACAACGTTCAAAAAATGAAAAAAAAGGTTATCGCGTTCAAAGTCAAAGTTCTAAAATAAACTCAAAGAACAATGACGCTTCATCCAGATCTCGAAAGATCCGGGCATCGAGATCTCGAAAGACCCGGGTATAATTCCACGAGGTTGAAAACTCGTGTGCTTAAGCACCGCAATCGAAACAAAGTCAAGCCGCCTTCTTAATAGGACTCTCCGACTCATTCAGAGGGTTCACTCAGCGCGACGACTCAACAGCCGACTGCCACGAGTTTTTCCAGAGACCTGGTCAACCTCATTGGCACCAAAAAACAGTCAGCACGGCTGAAGAGCTCCAGACCCCGAGAGGTCCGGTCTGCTCAGCGAGCGGGAGCTGACTGACGAAGCGTGCGTCTCTCGCGAGGTATATACCTAACGGCGGCGAGAGAGCGGCGCGCGCATACTTGCGTTAGTCGGAGCAGCTTAAGCGCGAGATATGAATACAGCACGCATAGTATAACTTTTATGTTATACCATCAAACATCTTATATTATAATTAAACTTTATATTTATATATATATATACGCAAGTATATCATTTTATATGAAAGTATATCGTTATATGTAAAAGTATATCGATATGTAAGTACATCGTTGTAAATGCAAGTATATGTAAATATATACTTGATATACATATATAGTTAAAAAAATTTAAAAATGTTTAAAAAATTCTGCGTTTGAAATAATACATATAATTAAAAAATTAAAAAAATCCTGCGCTCGAAAAATAATACATATATAGTTAAAAAGTTTAAAAAAATTCTGCGCTCGAAATAATACATATATAGTTAAAAAAATTAAAAAAATTTAAAAAAATTCTGCGCTCGAAATAATAATACATATATAATTAAAAATTTTAAAAAAAGTTTAAAAAAATTCTGCGCTTGAAATAATACCACATTAAAAAATCACTGCGTTCGAATCCCCATGCGTTCAAACCCCCATGCGCTCGAATCCCCATGCGCTCGAATCCCCATGCGCTCGAATCCCCATGCGCTCGAATCCCCATGCGCTCGAATCCCCATAGTTTACCTACTATTCAAGATATTAACTTAGCCTATTGTGTACGTTAAACTTAACATTTTGTCTATGTTTGTCTCTCTCTCTCTCTCTCTCTCTCTCTTCCGATGTTTTTTTTTAAATTGGCTTACGCTCACGTACACGTTTCTCTTCGAATGACCGATGTAGTGGATTTCTGACACGTTTTTGTCCTTTTTTCGCAGCTGTTTCTCTTTTTATCATCCAGCAGTAATCTGCTAACATGTTGATACCCCAGTTTCCTTGAAATCTACGTTCAAACTCCTTTAAATCTTGGTGAAATCGTTAAACATAAATGGCAAATATGTGGCGATTTAAAGATTTTATCTATGATACTTGGACAACAATCTGGATTTACGAAGTACCCATGTTATTTATGCATGTTTGATAGCAGAGATAGAGAAAAACACTATAAAAAGAAAATTTGGCCATCAAGAGAATCGTTTGAACCTGGAAAATAGAATGTTATAAAAGATCCACTCGTTAATCCTTCGAAAATTTTGATACCGCCTCTGCATATAAAGCTTGGATTGATAAAGCAATTAGTTAAAGCTTTGGACAAGGACGGTCAATGCTTCCAATATATAAGCAAAGTATTTCCCCATAAATCTGATGCTAAATTAAATGAAGGTATTTTTGATGGTCCTGAAATCCGAACTTTATTTAGAGACGAAAACTTTGAACAAAGCATGACTGATGTTGAAAAGGCAGCATGGTTAAGTTTTAAAGAGGTATCGACGAAATTTTTGGGTAATGCCAAAGACACGAATTATAAAGCTATTGTGAAAAGAATGGTACGTAATTTTGAAAAATTGGGTTGTCTAATGAACTTAAAACTTCATTTTCTTGATTTACACGTTGATCAGTTTCCTGAAAATAACGGAGACTTTAGTGAAGAGCATGGTGAACGATTTCACCAAGATTTAAAGGAGTTTGAACGTAGATTTCAAGGAAACTGGGGTATCAACATGTTAGCAGATTACTGCTGGATGATAAAAAGAGAAACAGCTGCGAAAAAGGACAAAAACGTGTCAGAAATCCACTACATCGGTCATTCGAAGAGAAACGTGTACGTAAGCGTAAGCCAATTTAAAAAAACATCGGAGGGAGAGAGAGAGAGAGAGAGAGAGACAAACATAGACAAAATGTTAAGTTTAACGTACACAATAGGCTAAGTTAATATCTTGAATTTACAGTCAATGCTGTGAAAGACTCTAAAATTAGTATTTCAGACGTAAAATTTTTAAAAATCGATAAATTTACCATATACAGTTCTTGTCACCGCCCTCTAGAAGTAGTTTTTACACAATCTGACTTCAAATTCATGATCAGCAATCTGAAAAACCCCCAGGATAGTATTTCCAATGTTTATCGACTCTTCAAAAGACGCATGATTAAATTTTAATATTGTTTAAATCCATTTTAGGCAAAATTTCGACTTTTACCGATTTCCTCATCTTTTCAGCCCCATACAGAGGACTAGAATCGCGTTAAAAAAATTTGAAGGTATGGTTTCCCGTGTATTTTTTCCCGTAGAATTCGATTTTGAAGTCCAATTAACCGTATCTCATGATTTGTTTTTTCTAGACTCGAAAAACCGCAAAAAAACCGTAAAAAATGAGGTTTTTTCAATAAAACTCTGAGAAAAGGTAGGAAAACCCTATATTTTTATTACAGATTCGGATTCAGCGTCGAAAAATACATGGGAATATGTATGTCCGGTCAAAAGTTCAGACATTTTTTTTCATTTTGTGGGCCTGTGAAATTAAAAAAATTCTATTTAAAATAATTCTTAACATTTTTTTAATTTGTAAAAATTATATCATTATAGACTTAATAAATAAAAACAAAATTAACTCTCTTAAAAAAAACTTTTTGGAGATCAATTAATGATTTGTGAATTATTGAATCAAGTAATAAAAAAATAAGTTCTCATAGTGTTTTAACCTTTTAAGGACGGGACTGGTCGATATATCGACCACCAATTTTATCAGGCACTCCACGTGATATATTTTTTCATTTTATGCACAAATATTGTTTAAAAAAAAAGTCGAATTTCAACGTCAAAATCCCCGTCCTTAAAAGGTTAATAAGATCAGCTAAAAATTGGAGAAAAATCTCAAAATAGCAAAATTAACAAAAAAATCAATTAAAAGTTTATTCTACTAATTTCTTCATAAAAACGGAACTAAATGAGATAGAGTAAAAAAACTTGTTGGAGCTTATTCTACAGTAAATTTCCTATAAAAAAAGCAATAAACCCAAATTCGATGGTGGGACCGAAAAAAAGGTGTTTTGTGCCCTTAATTATTAATCAATCTATTATTTACATAAATGCTTATTAATTATTTAAAACTATATAAAAAGAAGATTAAAAATGTCTACTTTACCGACATTTCCTTTTTTGTTCCGAGAAATATCCCATAAAATGTTGTTGAGAAGTAACATATACCTTTCTTGGAAGCTAACTGGAAGCTTTCGGTGTTACCTAACTGATGAACCTTACAGGAAGCTTACAGGTATCTTAAATGCAAGGTTTAATTAGCGTTTCGTGGAATATTCCTTAAACATTTACATGAAGCTTCCACGAAAGCTTCCCGAAAGTATTCTTAGTTAGCTTACTAGTGAATCTTTCAGGAAGCTTACTGCAATCTTTCTAGTTAATTTACTTGAAACCTTTGCTAATTTATTTATTAAGACTTTTGCGTAAGGTTACAGGAAGATAGCAAAAAGATTCCACGGAATATTACATGTAAGTATTTAGGAAGCATTTTTTGAACTTATATTATGCTTACTGTAAACTTATCTTAATTTCCGAAAAGGTGAATGGAAGCTTCCACTGGAATATTATATAAAAGTTTCATGGGAAGCTTCCTTGTAAGCTTGTTTGCTATGTGGGTGGTCTTTGCATAAATCTTTAATGAAAGGTTTCATTAAGGAGGTTGGTCACCAGTTACATCATAAGAAATTCATTATGTTAAGAATGCTTTTAAATTTTTATCACAATTTAAAAACAACATCATAAATAAGTGGTAAAAATTTCAAAACGATTCACTGTTTCTAAATTGAGATGGACAACTTCAAAATTGTAATTATGACGTAAATTTCTTCAAAATTATAATTTTATAGTTCTGTATCTCAATTTAGAAACAGTGGATCGTTTTGAAATTTTAATATCTTTTAACACTTTTAATACAATAGATCTTTATACGCGTATATATTTTAATAATCGATATATCTATATTCAGTATTAGCAATTGCTTTTGAAATATAGAACTTGACGGGCAGTGTAAACTTGTCACCAATAAGAAACCCGGGGTAATGTCCCGCATGTCATTTGTTTCATTTGGCTTCTATACTCATATTTGTTTATAAGATTTATTATCTTTTAGATCAATTTCTATTTATGAATTTTCTTGAAGTTTGATAATATGTTTCGGAATGGTTTTTAGGATTCGTTTGTTAATTTCGAAATATAAATTTTGATTCTTTTCTTATGATCTACTTAATTTCGCTTAATAATGAAATAATGCGACTGCTCAATAACTGAGAAATTTTGATATACCAATGTTAATAAAAGAGATACGTTTATGACGTAACACCTCGGTGCTCAGGAGATTGCATATCAGAAGGATAGGCAATCGAAAATAAAAGATGAGTCAATTTTTGAACAT
Organism: Anastatus disparis; assembly: GCA_017163975.1. NCBI lineage: Eukaryota > Metazoa > Arthropoda > Insecta > Hymenoptera > Eupelmidae > Anastatus > Anastatus disparis. The sequence goes on from JAFFSR010000074.1 coordinate 1,971,521, forward strand.
TTATAACATTATGATCAAAATCTTAAAAGTAATCAGCAACTGTATATCCATTCGATGTCAATGGATGTCAATCGATGGAGCAATGCTTAGTATGCATTTTGACTCTTATTGAATGGTGTGGTTAACATGATAAATCTGGTTCATGTGGCCTTTGTACTGTTCTTGTATTATTAATTTTGTAAATCGCATTGCACTTTCTTTTTTTTCTTAAAAAATCATTTAATTTTACAATATGCTAACTAAGTTAAATTATCTGATTGATCAATAACTGTATATTTTAGAATAACAAATTTTGAAATAAAAAAATACGTCGTGACTCAACACCTTGGGGCTCAAGATGTTGCTTATCGGAAAAGTAACAGAAGAAAAATTTGAATATAATAACAATTTTTTTAGTTATTGATCAATTTACATAAATATCTTAAAATCTATTTTAATATAGTATTAATAAAAATATTTTATTTGAATATCTCAATACAATTATTCGATGTATTTTTCTATTATATAATTGTTAAGTAATGTATGAATATTGGTATGGAAAAAAAGGAAGATGAAAAATTCTTGAATTATATTGCTATTTTAAATTTGTAATATTTTAAATGATATGGTTTTTTTTTCTCTAATAGAAGATCGCCTTAAATTATTCGTGATTTTGCTTATAAATATTTTTTTAATATGTTTATAAATCTTGTATTCTAGCTTATGAGATATTTCGAAACAAAAATAACAAATAACATGCCATGTGAAATAATTATAAAATAATATTAAATTTGTCAAAATAATAATAATTGTTCAAGTTCAAATATAAGAAATATTTGTTTTTTTTTCTTTTAAATTTCAAAAATAACAGTCGGATATAATTTATAGATTCTTATAATTGTTTAAATATAAGTGAATATTCATTCACTTCCCTCCCAGCTTAAGATAATTGCGCAGGTGACAACTAAGCAATAGGAAAAGAAATTTTCTAAATTCTTATTTTCATATTTTAACTTAAGAGGAGGTCGAGTATATCTGCCCTTTTCTAATCAAAGAATTGATTTTTTCACAAAAATTAATAATTGTAGCTTAAAATAAGAAGAAAGCTCCATCTCGTATAATAAAAAGCAAGATTCTCTTTTATGAGGAAAAATTATTTTTATCGCTTCGTTTTTAAGAAAACCTTGAAAAACTGAATTGTCCATCCTAACCTCTATTTTTGAAGTTTTTCAAGGTTTTCTTCAAAATGAATCGATAAAAATAATTTTCTCTCATCAAAGATAATCTTGCTTTTTATTATACGAGATGGGGCTATCTCCTTATTTTTTGCTACAATTATTAGTTTTTGCAAAAAAATTAATTCTTTGATTAGAAAAGGACAGAGATATACGACCTGCTCTTAATACACAAAATGTGGTTATATATATATTTATTTATTAAACCAAAAATAAAATCCTATACGTAGTATAGGTTACGATGCAAATTCTTACAGAGGTGCAATTAGTTTCCCTGAACGTAGGTCTGGTATAAAATTAAAATAGCTAGATACATAAAAAAAACTTAGAATTAACTAAAAATATAGAGATTATATTTATTAATAATACATAATTATAATTATTATTAAATATGATCTAGTTATGATAATGATCTAATCATGATTCGTACTAAAATTTTTGTATATACACAAGTTATTGAGATTTATTTTGTCATTTATGAAAAGCTATATGTTTTAAGAATATAATAAGAGATTTAACATAAGTTGAAAAAGTAAATTTTATTATTTCAGTTTATTTATATATAATAATAGTTAATAAATTTTTCAAAATTTTCTGCTTTTGTCTGTAATTTGTATGGTAAGTTTAACATAAATCTAACTTAAACGTAAACTGATTGTTTGTAATTTCTTGTCTTCATTTTGACAAATATGTACTCTAAATAAAAATATTTTGTCAAAAATTTAAACTAATTTAAAACAATCAACTATGAAAAAATCTATTATATCTCTAAAAAAAGGCTTTAACATTATAGATAATAAAAAAGTGGGAATTTAATTATAACAAAAATAGACTTGAAAAATTACTGAAATCAATAATGTGTGGTCAAGTTTTAATATGATTTAAAATAATACTTACAAATGATATTGTACCTATATTTTGATGATAATAATGAATCAATAAAAAATTCCTTTGTTAAAAACAAAGTGTAAAAAAGCCATATAAAATGTTATTGAAAATATAAAACTATCTTCAACAAAATTTAAAAAAATAATAACTAATTAACGTAAAAGTAAGAATTCAGGCCCACCCTTAAAAAGTTCTATTTCTTGGTGAACACACATCCATTTAGAACATTTTTTAGGATTGAATTTGTAGAATCTCGTAAGGAAATTCAAAATAAATATTAATTTTCACAATTTAGTATTCAATGAAAAATAATCTAATTTTATAACATTAATGATATATTTAACTTTTGCAGAGTTTATAGCTGTAATATTACTTTAATTCTTACTTTTACGTTAATTAGTTATTATTTTTTTAAATTTTGTTGAAGATAGTTTTATATTTTCAATAACATTTTATATGGCTTTTTTACACTTTGTTTTTAACAAAGGAATTTTTTATTGATTCATTATTATCATCAAAATATAGGTACAATATCATTTGTAAGTATTATTTTAAATCATATTAAAACTTGACCACACATTATTGATTTCAGTAATTTTTCAAGTCTATTTTTGTTATAATTAAATTCCCACTTTTTTATTATCTATAATGTTAAAGCCTTTTTTTAGAGATATAATAGATTTTTTCATAGTTGATTGTTTTAAATTAGTTTAAATTTTTGACAAAATATTTTTTATTTTTGAAATAGTGAAAAACATTTTTTTTTAAAGCTAACTTGCCGTAATTTTACCTTTTTAAAGGTTTTTAGAAAGATATCACAACTTTTTCAAAGTCGAAAATTCTTATCTCAATAAATTTATTAACTTTACCGATAATCTGATACTTTAATATAATAACACTAATTTTATAGCTAATTGTATCAACCTTATTCCTATATATTTATTATTATTATAAAATATTTGTTTTCGAAAAAATTTTAATCTTATTTTCTTCCACACTTTCAAATTAATCAACTGTTATAAAACTTATTTTGTCTAAATATCGTATGAAAAACTAATTAATTAATATAGAATGTTTTAAAATATGCAAATATCACTTTTTCATTTGTTGTTCTTTTCATTATTAAATACCAAATCGGTATTACCGACTTTTGAATTCCGCCGCTTTCAACTGTTCAATTTTATGTACGGGACGTTTTACTGCGCACGCGCGAACTGATCACATGAACCTCTACTGAAAAAAATCACATGGGATCCCTTATGGGATTTCATATGGGATCCTTAATGGACTCCCGTATGGGGTTTTAGCGCGGGATCCTATATGGAATCCCATATGGGGTCCCATAAGAGGTCCACAAGCTCAATTCTAAATATATGGGACCACATATGGGATCCCATATGGGGTCCCATAAGAGGTCCACAAACTCAATTCTAAATATAATATGGGACTACATATGAGATCACATATGGGGTTCCATAAGAGGTCCACAAACTCAATTCTAAATATATGGAACCACATATGGGATACCATATGGGGTCCCATAAGAAGTCCACAAACTAAATTCTTAATATAATATGGGACCACATATGGGATCCCATACCCACACAGCATGAAATATTGCAGTAAAACTTTCACTGAAATATTGCACTGAAATGTTGTCACAAGGTGGTAGCAATCTTGTCTTAACATTGCGAAAAGGTTTCACGAAATAATTCAGTGCAATATTGCTGCAACCTTGCTACAAGGTTTCATGAAAGATTTACCAAAATATTGCAAGAAACCTTTCATGAAAAGTTGCAGCAAAGTTTCTGCAAGGTTTCATGAAACATTTACCAAAATATTGCGAGAAACCTTTCATGAAAGGTTGCGGCAAGGTTACTGCAAGGTTCCATGAAACGTTTACCAAAATAATGCAAGAAACCTTTCATGAAAGGTTGCAGCAAGGTTTCTGCAAGGTTTCATAAACATTTCGCAAAATATTGTGAGCAACCTTTTATGTAAAGTTGCAGCAAGGTTGTGACACCAGTTATCACGAGTCTCGGTAGACTTTCTCAGTTCAATCACTTGAATCTTATATATAAGTACAATTTTTGATCAGAATATGTTTGAAACTTATTATTCATAACATAATTAAAAATCGTTTAACAAAAAAGTATACTAAAATAGTAAATTATTTAAATAATATTAAATTAAAAATAATATTTTTTTTAACCTATTGTTATGAACTCAATCCAATTTATACGACCCAGTTTATTACGAACACACCAGTTATTACAACCCAAACATTACGACCATTTAACTGACAGTTTTGAGGTTATGTTTCAATAACAGTACTATTATTTACGACTCTATTTAGATTTCAGGCAATCTTTTACTTATTTGTAAATGTCGATTTAAGAATGACTGAAACCATTATCTTCCAGGTCCGTTGTTTATAAATGGAGTCGTCTCTTTCAGTTCATCACAAATTTACTTGACGCTGTCACAGAGCATCCTCGTGTAACCTATTCCATAGTTTCACGTGTGAACGATAAATGTATATTTTTTCTTTTTTAGATTTCAGTATCTTTAAAATTGATTATTGATTTTTTAAAATCAATGTATTTGTAGTTTAAAAAACAATATTTGGGCACTTATTTATTATCAATGAATAACGTCGGTCAGACGATACTATAATCTCACTTTTTTAACTTTAACAAAATTTTATGTTTGTATTTAATTTACCCTGCCTTTTTCTCTCCGTTTTAATTCAATTAATATCTTATTTAAGAGTATTTAAATACTTAAGTATGTACAGCGCTTGTTGCTTCAATAATTTCACCGGTAGCACTAATATATACGCAATCTCTTAGGTTAAATTACTTCGTTCAGGATTCGTAAGAACTGGGTTTAGAAGCGTACAAGTGTAGCAGTTATTACTTTCTTAATTACGTTTTTAAAAATTATTATTATTCAAATTTAAAGGTATTTTCAAAATCGGCACGTGGAGACCTTTTTTAATAGGTATTGTTTATATTAAATTTCTTAATAAAATATAAATGAAAATATGATTTTCAAAATAACAAAAATATGCAAAAATGAAATTTTTATACGCTAATCGATCATTTTACGATGGAGATAATTTTTAAATCGGATTATTTATTTTGTAATTTAAATATCAGGCTATTTGTAGGATGAATATAATAAGTAATATATTAAATTTATTGAACTTATTTATTAGAGATCTGCATATGATAAAATAAATTTTTTATTTCAATATATAATACGAGTTCGTCATTATTGGATCACTCGTAGCAACTGGTGTCACTACCCTATATTTGAAAAACAATTTGTGAAATGTTGCGAGAAAGCTTCGATTAAAGAATCCAGCAAGGTTTTTGCAAGGTTTCAGAAACTTTTTACGAAATATTGCGAGAAACCTTTTATGTTAAGTAACAATTAAAAAACATTTTATGAAATATTGCGAAAAAAGTTTAATGAAAGAATTCAGCAAGGTTTCCGCAAGGTTTCGTGAAACATCTTAAGAGGCGGGCGTATAGTTCCGTCCTTGTCTAATTAAAATTTTTTTAATTATTAATAAATTATTTCTTTTGATACAAAAGTTAGACCACAGCCCAATAGAGCAAACAGAAGCAAACGATTCTATTCTATGAAAAAATATTACCTATTTATTATCTTTTGAGCGTAGTCTAAAAACGGTTGAGCAGTTATAATGTTTTTTCTCCTCAGACTTCACTCCAAAAGTAATAAGACTTTGATTTTATTAAAGTAAAACTTCTTTACCGACGTTATGCAGCTTCCATAAGAGACATGTGAAAAAATTCTACGGGAGTGAACCGATCTCGTCCCGCTTAATGCAACGGAAGTGTATATATATATATATATATAAGGCACGCTCGCGCTTTGACGGTAATTCTAGGTAAGATACATATAAAGTAAAACGTTAGGGAGGCGAGGAACTGACTTGATTTCAAACGCGCAGATATAGTATACGTATACATGTTTATGTCGCCGTAGGCCGTATTCGGTGGAATACCTATAGACCACGCTAAATTTGTATAGGCATTGCATACGTTCATGCTAATATCTCGACGATATTCTCTCTATCAATACTCCCTTAGGGAATATTGACAGATCCATACTCCCTAAGGGAGTATTGACAGATCGAGATATCGCTCAGCATGGCCGTATATGACGTGAGTGACATCGATTCGTAGGTTAGTGAAAACAAAAGAATGTAGTTAGATATATCAATGCTCATACAAATTCATATACAATCTTAACTTTACAGAACTTTAAACAAATTTTTAAAGTTAAACAGTTAATAAGTAAAATAAATAAGTAAATAATGACATTATTTACTTTTTTTAAATAAAACATATATCATTAATTTTAAAAAATCATTTTTATAGTTCCTCTTACGGCCTACCAACGACATAAACTTAGCTACGTAATTTGGGAGTACGAAGGATTCTGAATTTAGGCTTGACTAAAGTGCTTGTATTCATCCTTCGTACTCCCAAGTTACGTATATAACTAATACTATTATACAGTAAATATCTTAATGATTAAAGAAAACAACAGCGGCTTGCGTTTTCCATCTTTTTCTTCCTTACTTTCTTCATACATATATGTTTGATGGTGAGTCCCTCTCTTTCCTACACTGTTCTATACTTTTTATATATATATATATATATATATATATATATATATATATATATATATATATATATATATACATCTATAGGTATATATATATATGCACGCGCAAGCAATCGTGGGGACTACAAAGTATAATAGTTTTGATAATTACTTATAAAAATTAAATTATTATTGTATTTTTGTAAGATAAATATTAAATGAAAATTTATAATTAAAACGAATTAATTCTTTGGATAATCTAAATTCAAAATGATTTAAAAGTAACGAAAAATAGTTATAGAGATTAAATGAACTTTCATAAGTTCTATAATTATCGTAAAGAAGTTTCACTTCTGTCGGCCACTCCCAAACACTGTCATACCAGTTTTTTCATAGCATAGAATCATTTGCTTGTTTTCTGCTCTATTGAGCTGTAGTCTTATATTTGTATAAAAATATTCAATTATTTAATAATAATAAACATTTAGATTAGATGAGATAGAACTGTATAACGGCCTCTCAAAAAAGCTTGCGGAAATATTTTAGGAAAGGTTCTATCAAGTTTCCTGAAAGTTTCAGTTACATTTTACGAGCAAGGTTCTTAGAAATATTTCAACCACGTTCTAGCACGGACATATAAAGGTTGCTGCAGCTTTTCCCGAAAGGCTTCAGTGGGGTTTCACAAAGCTTTTCAGCAAGATTTCGTGCAAGATTGCTGCAAGGTTTCCTGCAAGGTTTTTTCGAGATTCCCTACAAAGTTTCAGCGAGGTTTCTCAAAATGTTTCTGCAAGATTTCCTGCAAAGTTGCAGCGAGGTTTCTGGAAATATTTCAACCACGTTCAAGCACGGACATATAAAGGTTGCTGCGACTTTTCCTGAAAGGTTTCAGTGGGGTTTTACAAAGCTTTTCTGCAATGTTTTCTGCAAGATTGCTGCAAGGTTTCCTGCAAGGTTTATGCGAGATTTCCTGCAAAGTTACAGCAAGGTTTTTAGAAATATTTCAACCAGGTTCTAGCGCGGACATATAAAGGTTGCTGTAATCTTTCATGAAAGGTAGCTGCAAGGTTTCGAAACTTTCATGAAACCTTGCAGCAACCTTGTAGCAATCTTTCATGCTATGTGGTTATGGGGTCCCATAAGAAGTCCACAAACTCAATTCTAAATATATGGGACCACATATGGGACCCCATATGGGATCTCATATGTGTTCCCATATATTTAGAATTGCACTGAGAGAAAAGCGGAGTTATACTAACGAAACTAGTTGTCTTGACTCGTGCTAAAAGAGTTGTATTTACTCCGCGAGGCGAGTCATCCCCACTCCTTGCTGCGGTATATAGACGATGCACAAACTCGATCTATTTGTCTTTGAATGCCGAGAGTTTATAAAGTTTAATTTGAACATTAATTTTGTTAATGAAACAATTAATTATTAAGGTGACTACGAAAGTTCAGTTAAATTTCATTTTGTAGTTTACAAATTACTCTTTCAGTTTCTAAAATTTTTTGGATTTTTTAATTTTTTACCATTTATTATAATCCGTAGAATGGTGAAAAATTAAAAAATCTGAAAAATTTTACGTATTGAAAGAGTAATTTGTAAACTCAAAAATAAAACCTAACCTAAAATCTGAAGTCGCCTTAATATTGGAATGCAAAATGGATGATTTTGTGAAAAATCTTTCGATGAAATGGAACCTGAGTCAATTAATTGATAGATTTGCAGTTAAAAAATTTTAAATATAACCTCAAATACAAATTTGAATGAGTTTTTTTTTGTGTGTAAATAACTTATATAATCACTATATTCATATAATATTTTATAAGTATTTTTATAAATATTCTGAAAATGAATATTGCATAGTATGAAATTATTTATAATTTCATATTTAAAAACATTTTTCATTATTGAAAAATAGAATTTGTTCGTTTTGTTGTTCGCAGTCTATGTTTTTACAGAGGCAGGAATTGGCAATATTTAAAAGAAATTCACGGCTCAATCAAAATAAAATGTTATTAATAATTTTACTTTGAATAATATACTTCCATCTTATGATATCATACTGTAACGTAATCGAAAAATTCATTCTTAACTAAAATTCTTTGAATGAATATATTTTTAGATAAATATTTATCTTCAATAATATATTCTACAATCGTCTTTAGCCTAATCTCAAAAAATAATGAAACTTGAAAAAAAATCATCAACAGCATTATTCCTGCTTAACGTAACCTTTATATACACTTGGCCTATGAGGCGGTATATTGACTCCGCGAGCGGAGTAGCTGCTACTCGGCTTGTTTAGTTGTGATAACTCCGACCCCACTTACTCCTTTTATACCGTCATTCCAATTCCGGCGGCAAGTTCGTGTGACTCCACTTTTCTCTCAGTGTGAGTTTGTGGACTTCTTATGGGACCTATATGGGATCCCATATGTGGTCCCATATGATATTTAGAATTAAGTTTGTGGACCTTTTATGGGACCCCATATGGTATCCCATATGTGGTCTCATATATTTAGAATTGAGTTTGTGGACCTCTTATGGGACCTCATATGGGATCCCATATAGGATCCCTCGCTAAAACCCCATATGGGAGCATATTGCGACGATTCGAAAATCGCGCTAGACATAGTTCATATGCTCAGCCGCTACGAGGCGCTACTCCCGCAACGGGAATAGCGAGCTCCATAGCATATATAAGCAAGCCGCCGAGCCAGCCTTTGGACTCTTCTCCCCTTCCATTGTGTAAGAGTGGGATTGCTGGACACAGTGGGAGTTACCTTTACCCGTATTCCTGTCTTAAGCTACGTAAGGGTAGGATTGCTCTACGTTAGCCTCCGACCTCTCTGTCAGTGTAAGGGTGGGGTTGCCTGACACTGATTCCTGACAACTACCACCACCTTTTCGGTCGGGGTAGGTCCTCCGCTAGTCGATGCGAGTACGCACGACTAGTACATCCCCTCCATGTCTACGTTAAGTCTTGGAGGTAACCTTTCCTGTCTCCCTCTGACACCAGCCTGTACCTTAAGCCTGTACCGAATGTCACGGAGACACCGCTCATATTATCCACCACCGGTAAAGTAGATTCCAACCGTGCTAACCGTCGATAATATTGTAGCCTGTATATAGTTTATTATCTTTTCTTTATCTTAGTTTGTAACCGATACCGTTCGGAATTTATTAATTATAAGATTGTTAAAAACCGCGTCACCGGTAAAAATAAATACCGACCGCCAGAAAGAGGTCGATTATATCTCGTAACCTGTAAATAGTCTATCTTTCTTTTTAGTTTGTAACCGATACCGTTCGGAATTATTGATAAACATAATTTTGCTAAACCGCATTACTGGTAAAAACTAATACCGACCGCCTAAAAGATATAATTTAATTTTAGTATTATTTTAATTATTCATATTTTTACGTACCGCCGTTTCCGGCCAATTTTTCCGAGATTATCATTTAATTGATCAACCTTGTATTAGTTTTAAGATCAACTCAATAAACGCAAAGAATATTTATTGTGGAAAATATAAAATGCACGACTCATACTCATTTACCAGTTCCGCTAAACCTGTCCTGTAAATCCGCCCCGTCATTTACCGCTTTAGTTTTAAGATTCGTTATTTCAGCAATTTAATTATTATTCAAACGCAATAGTAAATTTCTTTTCCTTTAATATTAATTACAGTTAAATTTTTTTACATTTCTTTTATTACAGCTAACTTTTCATTAAACTCGTTTTTATTTTTATTATTAAATTCAGTGATTTCAATTTAGTTTATAAGTTTTGAACTTTGGCTTATTCGAACCTCCGACCGACCATCTTCCAGCATCAACCCTCAGGTAAAAGTAAAAGTCTGATGCCACCGACGTCAACGAGTTGTCTACGGAAACCGCCAGAAAAGCCAAACGTTACAACATAAAGGATGACATATGAAATACCATAAGGGATCCCATGTGATTTTTTTCAGTAGGGACGCCCGTGATTTTGCGGCAGCTCGTCAGCTATATAGAACAAGACACTAAATTCTTATATTGGTTATTTACGCGATGTCTTTATACATTTAGCATATTCTGAAAGCATCGCCTGAATACATGCGTTCATTATTGAAAGATATAACTCGTATTCTCTTTCTTTTTCTCACTCTCTATACTCTCTTTCTCTCTCTCATTTATTAGCAATCGCACAACTCGTATTCTGTCTCTTTCTCTCACATCAGACGAAAAACTCTTCGTCGTTCTCTAACATCCGCCGGAAATCTGAAACAACCCGATATAGAAAAGAAAATCGACAGACTAACCTGTAATAATAATATAAAAAAATCATGAAAACTTGACTTTTGGCCATGTGTTTTTGTTGTCAGATAAAACATTAGATCATTTTATGTATATTTGTAATCAAGTAATATGTAAATATTGAAGCATAATCATTTACTCAAAGTTTTAATCTTTGAACATCACGAATTCAAAGTAAATAGGGAATGCCGTAGCGCTAACTTGCGGTAAGGAGCGCTACCGCGCTCCCTGATTTTAGAGTTTAGGATGAAGATTAAACAAAGTTCTTTCATTCCATATAGAACTTATAATAAAGTTTATCATTTTTTTTTACTTTACATAAATTGTAATTGTAAAATAAAATTTTTTCTTAGTCTTAATAAAGACTTTTTTATAATAATTTTTCTCTTATTTTTGCAATACGAATTCTAAATAAATTTAGAAGTTGTAATATTCATTTGAATATTGGTTCATGTTGCATTTGGATGAAAGTATGTAACTTTTCCTTTCTTTTTTTTTTAAATATATTTTTCGTGTTGAAAAATGAAATCAGTTTTACGAATATATATTAGATAATATATGCTTGTATACTTTAAATTCAGAGACGAAAGTAGTTGATTTATAAACAAAAACATAAGACTTAATATACATTCATAAGTTTAATGATCATTATAAATGTTAGATTTTTTTTACAAGATGTTTATTGTTAATGAACATAAAAAAGTTAAAGAAGTAGTAAGATGCATTGATATAAATTTTAAAGCTTAAAATCTTATTATAGATACTGTATATAATAATTTTACATATTTTATTTAATTATTAACTAATATTGATTTGAATAAATTGATTTAAATTTCTTAATTTTTCATCTAAAAACCATTCGTATTTGATTAAATCAATTGATTTAAATGTGATTATTTCTTACTATTTAAATTGATCCATTTAACTTGATAGAACCCTTAAATCGACAATCTGTAAATTTACAAGCCACATTTTGAAAACTTACAGATTTTTCTTATTTTATAAAAATTGTTTATCAATAAAACATAAATAATATAAATGAACTAGAATATAAAAAAAATGAAATTAAAGAGATTCAAAAATTTATGAAGTGTGCAAAAATTCCTGAAAAAGAGAAAAAGAGATTAGGTTTTTTTCTAAAATATTTATAATTTTTGTTTATGATATAATAGTAGAGATTAAATGTGTTTCTGATTTGTTTAATGTTATTTAAAATTTTTAATGATAAGTCAAAATATTTAAATATATTGTTATTAATTATTTTTTTATTTGAACCTTGGTGATTATGAGTTAATGTAATATTCTTATTTTTAGGAATAATTTTGTTTTCTAGACACATCTCATTATTTAATTGTTTTGGTTTTATTTTGATAATATTAGTGTATTTGTTATATTTATCGAACACCATTTTATTTTGATTTTTATTTGAATTATTAGGGCTACCTGTTATAAAGCATTTTTGTATTTTCAAAAATTTATTATTTTCTTGTGGAGAATCATCTTTGTTACTAGTTGTGTCGTTTTTAATGAGTTTGAATATATTATTTTTGCTGGCAAAATTTGTTTTATTTAAACATAGTTGAATCAGTTCATCAAGGTCTGGTCCATCATTGAATTGTAATACAGGATTATCGCTGTAAATAATCTGTGCTCCTTGTACAAAATTAATCTTTTGGATTATTTCAGAGTTGTTTAGTTCTGGTAAGAAATTTTTAATTATATTTTCGTATTCTATAAAGTCATTCATTATAATGGACCAATATTGTCGAAAATTATTGATTCTTCTTTTGCATTTTTTAAATTATTTTCGCATTCTTTATTTTGTTTGAGATCATTTGTATGCAATTTTTCTTTTTCTACACAATTTATTGTTTTTGTGTCATTTCTTACGGTCAGATCATATGAATGCACTGTTTCGAAATCTTCTAAAACTGGAACTTGATGTATTATAGCTTGATTACTTAACAATTTTTCAGTTCGTTCAGATTCAATTGGAATACATTTAAATTCTTTTATTTTTATATAATTTATATGAGGTTCATTGTATTTAACTTCTCTAGTAGTTTTCTTGGCTAATAAAATAGTATTAGCTTGAACGTTTTCTTGATTTTCTATGTTTGTTTTTTCATAATTTTCTTTTTCGTTAATTTCGATATTTATTATATTAAAATGTGTAGATGTTTTATCGTCTATAATTAGATTGTTCATATTATGTGTCTTAAATTCTGCAGTTTTACGTGTTGACTAACATTAACATTTCTGGTTCATTAGCAGATGTATTATCACAGTAATCTTTATTTTTATCATACGAAGGATCAAAAAGTCTCAAATCACCTATCTTCTTGCAATTTTTAAGTGATTGACCTGTAGTTTCACAATATATACAATAATTTTTTCGTTCATAGTCAGTAAGTTCATCATTTGGATACAGAATATTTAATGCTATTATAAAATCATCTATGTTATCGATTTTTGCACGATGTATAAGAGAAAAGATATTACTTCCAATAAGTTTCAACTTTGCAATTAAAAACAGTTTCCTTTGATCATTTGCCAAACTTCTTGCTAATTTTATTTCATTAATATATTCTCTGGGTGGCATGTCCCACATAGCACCGAAGCTTCCAGGAAGCTTCCAGGAAGCTTCCATAAAAGGTTAGGAAGATTCCCGAAAGCTTCCATGTGAGCTTCCTGGAAGCGTCAAATGTCCCGAACACTTTTCATTCAAAAAGATTCAATGGAAGCTTCCAGGAAGCTTCCGTGGAAGAAATCAGTAAGCTCCCATGGAAGCTAGCATAAAGGTCTTTTTAAATCTTACAAGAAGTTTCCAAGGAAGATTGCCGCAAGGTTTCGAAAGTACTTCATGGAAGCTTCCACGGAATAATTCAAGAAGCTTACATGCAAGCTTCCGTGAAAGCTTCGATTAAAGCTTCCTGGAAGCGTAAAATGTCCCGCACACTTTTCTTTCAGAAAGATTCAATGGAAGATTCCAGAAAGCTTCTATGGAAGAAATCAATAAGCTTCCATAGAGGCTAGTATAAAAGCCTTTTGAATCTTACAAAAAGCTTGCAAGGAATATTGTCGTAAAGTTCTAAAAATACATCATGGAAGCTTCCATAAAAAAATGCAAAAAGCTTCCAGGAAGATTACAGTGTAAGGTTCCTGGAGGCTTTGGGGAAGTCAACAATTCAAATATCATTTGGTTAATTTTATCCTTTTTCACCGTTCGGAAGGTATTGTGTTACGATTCTGTTCAACATTCTATTTTTTATTTTCTATTTTACAAATATTTGCTGTGCAAAGCACATATTTATTTACAACATACTATTTTATATACTATTATATCATATTTATATATCAATATATATTCACTTATATTAGGATTTACGTATAATTATAAAGACGCACTTACATTTTTAGGACAGGCGCTGTGGGTACATACTCGAAACCACCAACGTTCGACTTATGTAGTAAGTGTGGTATCATCTCACCACTTAGGGACAAAACGCCCATTCAACGCGTATCCCCCTGTAGACGTAACTGCGAATCGAAGGTGGCGGACTTGTATGATATCTGTCGGTAGTTCAATTCCCGACTAAACATAATTTTTTTTTTTTTTAAATTATGTTGCACATGCATATATTTCACTATTCTCATGCTATGTGAAGTCGAAAAATTCATTTTATATAGATTTTGAAATAAATTTATTTAAAAAACTTAAATAAATAATACAATACTCTTTCTTAAAACTTTATTCAATTAAAGACTTTTCTTTAAAAAAGCAACAAAATGTTTTGTGTGCTTATTTACTAGCTTAAATTAATATTAAAAGAAATTTTTTATCTAAAGTTATACGATTATAGAAACTTTTAATCATTTAATTTGTAATCTGTTTTATTCGTATTCATATAATAATCTGATATTAATTTTTAATATTAAAAAGAATATCTTAATACATTAATTTAACAAAAAAGACTATATTTTTAATTTATAGAATTAACGGGGGATTATTATATAAATACGGAAAAAGCAGATTACAAATTGAATAAATTAATTTATATAATTATGTAACTTTGGGTAAATATTTTTTATTACTATTAATTTTTAGTTAGTAAAAGAACAAGAAATATTATGCTTTTTTGAGGAAAAATCTTTTATTTGATAAAATTCATACATTCAAAACATTGTAAAGATATTTAGACTTTGTAATTAATTTATATAAACGACTTTCTCTTTAAAAAAAACATTTTTTTTTGTGTTCTTTTTTTTTAATTCAAATCAATAATAAAAAAAATTCTTTATCGAAAGTTATACACAATTAAAAAAAATTTTTAATCATTTAAAATGTAATATGTTTTACTTTATATTTAAATAATCTGCCATAAATTTTGTAAATTAAAAAGATTAATTTAATAGAAAAAAAAACAATATTTTTAATCTATAAAATTAAACTAATGTAAGGCAGACACTACACCTGTACTTAAATTTTTAAATAAATCCATTTATCAGTTATTTAAAATGTTAGAGTCCAATGATATATATTAAATTTATTCGATTTTGTACCAGGAATACAAAATTCTTATAAACAAAGGAATAAATTTATTTAAAAATTTAACTAAATAATTTTCATGATATTTACTACAAACTAATGTTTTTTTTCTGAAACTTTGCAATAACTGTCTGTCAACATTAATGGCTGATTCCATTTCAAATCGAACAGTCAGTATACACTCAAGTCACCAATTACTGCGCTAATGGAGTATGTTATTCTACCTTAAAAATAAGGGTATACGTATTTTTTTATTTTGCTGAAATATCAAAATTGCATCA
This sequence comes from Anastatus disparis, assembly GCA_017163975.1. NCBI lineage: Eukaryota > Metazoa > Arthropoda > Insecta > Hymenoptera > Eupelmidae > Anastatus > Anastatus disparis. The sequence goes on from JAFFSR010000074.1 coordinate 1,987,394, forward strand.
GATATGCACTTTTGAAAATTGCATACAAAACTAAATGTTAAAACTGAAAATGTTGAGAATAACTTTAGAGGGCTATCGTTTTACCAATTTTCAATGAATTTTGGTAAACCTTATTTTGTTTTATTATGTTTTCAGCTCTCTTTAATTCAGTGCAAGAAATTTCAAAAAAGACTAAAAAATGACTAAGATATGTGCATTTTACCAAAAAATGCACTTTTTATGCACATGCATTTTTCTCGAAAAACCCATTTTTTTTTGCTGAAATTTTTTGTGCTCATAGAGGACCAAATTACCTATCTAATGGTACTTGGTTGATCCCGTACTTATTTGTTTGAAGCGAGAAAAAAAATTCACAAATTTTATTGGTGAAAAATTTTTGTATATACATTCGGAAATTTTAAGCAATGTAGATTTAAACACTATCCTTCTTTTAGCATTACCCAGGAACAACGACGTGGACGTAGAAGGTTTCTGTTCCCTTCGGGGTGCTTTTTTAAAGTGAGTTCCCCTTGCCTCTCACTGTTGGGATGCGTCAAAAATATAATTATAAATAATTACTTTTTTTTATTTTTGCACTTATTATTTTTAGTTCTAAGTGTAGCCTTAGGACGTTTGACTTTTTTTTTCTTGTCTTTCACTTTAGTCAGTGCATGTATAGCTGTTCTGCCAACAAATATATGTGATTTCAATTCCCCAAGTTGTTTTAACCACATATGACTTTTTTGAATCCCATTATATTTAGAAACTGTACTCCATTCAATATTTTTTTCTTTTCTAAATTTTTCAATCTCATTTATTGGTAATAATATGATTTTGATTGCACTGGTGTATTTTTGAACCCAATTTATAGAATCGTCAGCATTTTGTATTGATTCTTCATGAACTCTTTTCAAGTTATGTAAAGTAGCATAATGCTTTAGAAGCCCACCTATTCCATCAACGGCTCCTTTCCCATGACCAGTCGCAGAAAATAACCATTTCATTTGATAAGAAAAATGTTTGAATTCATGTAGCTGAAAACGATTTTTAAATTGGCTTGCAGCTTCATCTGATATAATAGTGCCTTTAGTAACTAAATCATTTTTCATAAGATCGATAATTTTATTTATTGCTAATAGCGCATATGCAGTATCATGCTTTTTGTCGTCACTAACGATCGCAAAGCTTTGCGTTATCTCTCCTTGGTAACAGACTGCAGTAAAAATAGAAATTTGGTTATTTACCCAATGATTTCCCTGAATCGCTTTATTATTTATTACAGACCAATTTTATGCAAAATCAACGTGGATAATTAACTTAGTAGGATCAGCTTTACCTTCTTCTTTTTCTTTTTTTATAGCTTCACGTTGAATATTTTTTATGTATACGTGAGTACTTGCTTTTAGTGCGCAGATTGAAAATTATTCTTTAAAAACTGATAGGCTTACTGTTTGTTTGATAAGATTACCATTATCCCACAAAGCAAACGTAATTTCATCTTCACAATTTTCTTTCAGTTTTAACAATTTTAATGTGATACCCTTACTACCGGGGCAATAATTGCATTCTTGCAAGAAACACGAATCAGATGGTTCAGAACACAACATTGCGTTAGTTATTTCTGAACGAATTAAATCTAATTCAGAATTATTATCGCCTCTAAAACGAATTAAACTTGTAAGAAACAGTTCAAAATTTTCGCAATGTACACAAAGACAAGTTTCCTTCACAGGGCTTGTTAAGACGAAACTTGGTCTTAGATTTAGAAGTTTTATTTTCTCCGAAACAGAAGAACATTTTTCTAAAGCCGATTTAAAATTTTCTACAAATTCGTTCCAATAGTTTTCAGTCGAACTTTTGTCCGATTCTATTGATTCAACTGAAATGCCATACGCATCTTCTAATTTACTTCCGACAGTAGCAGAAAAAGCTGAAATTAAAGATTTTTTCTTTTTAGATACGTAATTTTCTGTTAAATTTTTAGGTATTGCAGTTTTTCTTTTTAGCGGCGAGACGCATTGAGGTAAAATTGTATGAATACTCTCGTTTAATTCCTGTATTCGTTCGGGTGTCTTGAGGATAATATCATTATGTTTTCCGCTAAAAAGTTCAGTGATTTTATTTTCAGATGTAGATTTAAGATCACTTAAAATCATTTTTGATATGCGTTCATGGCAATTTTTGCATACATCAGTAGAGGGTAGTATCTTTAAATCTGGATAAAGCTGTGCCAAATTAATGGCCAAATCTTCCAACGGTCTAAAACGTAAATTTCTGCTTTTATAAACTACCTTCTTATGCATTTGAAAAAAATCGGGACATCGAGTTCTTATAGAAGAGTGAATTTCGGACATCGTAATTGCAGACTTTTGTTTACTTTTTCACAAGTCCGAAAAGTACCTTTCAAAGCAAACGTAAGAATAACTAGCTTGTCTATAACAATTCTAATATACTGTTTTGGTTACGCGAGGTATTTGTCCGCGAATGAGCCTCCTATTGTCTGTACATTGAAACATACATAATATAGATATACACGAATAGAATTATTATTTTCCATTTTTTAATATTTATTTTTATATTACGAATTTTTATATATATATATATATATATATATATATATATATATATATATATCACTATTGATGATATATACATACATACAAAGGTAAACAAATAATGAGCGAAGCATGCGACAGCGTTGGAATGAACATTGCTTAAGACTTTCGAACGTATATACAAAAATTTTTTACCAATAAAATTTGTGAACTTTTTTTCTCGTTTCAAACAAATAAGTACGGGATCAGTGATGGATTTCGAGGATGCTTTATACATTTATGTATGTCTATATATTAGGATATCCTTTAGCCAACTTCAGAGTATACCGTAGAATTAGAGTATAAGCAGAATATATTATTCTGTAGTATATACTCTGAAGTTGGCTGTTGGATATCATATAAGCATCTTCGAAATCCATCACTGTACGGGATCAACCAAGTACCATTAGATAGATAATTTGGTCCCCCATGAGCACAAAAAATTTCAGCAAAAAAAAAAATGGGTTTTTCGAGAAAATTGCATGTGCATAAAAAGTGCATTTTTTGGTAAAATGCACATATCTTAGTCGTTTTTTAGTCTTTTTTGAAATTTCTTGCACTGAATTAAAGAGGGCTCAAAACATAATAAAACAAAATAAGGTTTACCAAAATTCATTGAAAATTGGTAAAACGATAGCCCTCTAAAGTTATTCTCAACATTTTCAGTTTTAACATTTAGTTTTGTATGCAATTTTCAAAAGTGCATATCTGATGCAATTTTGATATTTCAGCAAAATAAAAAAATACGTATACCCTTATTTTTAGGGTAGAATAACATACTCCATTAGCGCAGTAATTGGTGACTTGAGTGTATACTGACTGTTCGATTTGAAATGGAATCAGCCTAATATATCATTCCTGTAATATTCTGTGAAAGGCTGCAGGAAGTTTGAATAGAATCTTCCGCAAAATGTTACTGCAAGCTTCCTGCAAGATGTAAAGTAATCTTCCAAATAACATTCGGATATAACTTTTTGGAAGCTTACTGGAAGTTATTTTGTAATATTCCATTTGGCTCTCATGGAATATTACATGTAAGCTTCCCTAAACCTTCCGTAAGGCTTACATAAGAGATTCCAATGGAATCTTCCTGAAACTTTTATTTAGCTTCCGGAAAGCTCACAGGAAATCTTCCTGATAAGTTAGTAACCTTCCGTAAACAATAAAATATTTTCCTTGTAACATGCCGTGGAAGGCTGCAGGAAGTTTGAATGGAATCTTCCACAAAATATTACTGGAAGCTTCCTGCAAGATTATAATGTAATCTTCCGAATAACGTTTCTGTAATATTGCATGTAATCTTTCCGGAAGCTTACTGGAAGCTATTTTGTAATGTTTTATTTAGCCCTCATGGAATATTACATGTTAGCTTTTCTGAACCTTCCGTAAAGCTTACATGAAAGATTCCAATGGAAGCTTCCCGAAACTTTCATTTAGCTTCCAGGAAGCTTACAAGAAATCTTCCTGACAAGTTACTGGTAACCTTCCGTGAACATTGAAATATTCTTCCTGTAACATTTCGTGGAAAGCTACAGGAAGTTTGAATGGAATCTTCCACAAAATATTACTGGAAGCTTCCTGCAAGATATATTGGAATCTTCCAAATAACATTTCTGTAATATTGCATGTAATCTTTCCGGAAGCTTACTGGAAGCTATTTTGTAATGTTCCATTTAGCTCTCCTGGAATATTACATGTTAGCTTCCCTGAACCTTCCGTAAAGTTCACATGAAAGATTCCAATGGAAGCTTCTCGAAACTTCCATTTAGCTTCCAGGAAGCTTACAAGGAATCTTCCTGACAAGTTACTGGTAACCTTCCGTGAACATTGAAATATTCTTCCTGTAACATTTCGTGGAAAGCTGCAGGAAGTTTGAATGAAATCTTCCACAAAATATTACTGGAAGCTTCCTGCAAGATATATTGGAATCTTCCAAATAACGTTTCTGTAATATTGCGTGTAATCTTTTCGGAAGCTTATTGGAAGCTATTTTATAATGTTCCATTTAGTCCTCATGGAATATTACATGTAAGCTTTCCTGAACCTTCCGTAAAGCTTACATGAAAGATTCCAATGGAAGTTCTCGAAACTTTCATTAAGCTTCCGGGAAGCTTGCTAGAAGTTTACATTGGAATCTTTCTCGAATCTTTCGATGGAAGCTTCCCGAATCTTTCGTGCTATGTGGGGTTTTTACCATCAAATATTGGTAAAACTTCAAAAATATCATCATCATTCTCCTCCATTATGATTTTAATCTTTTAATTTCTCATCAGAAAAATTTAATATGTTTAATTAATGTTAGCATTTTATTAAATTAATGTAAGAGATGATTTATTATTATGGATATTTTGAGATTGATAGATATTCATTTTATTTTTTAGCAGGATATATACTATTCTTATTTATCAAGATATATGTAAATTAATGTAAGAGATGATTTATTATTATGGATATTTTTAGATTGATAGATATTCATTTTATTTTGTAGCAGGATATATACTATTCTTATTTATCAAGATGTATGTAATTCATGTTACAGCAATAATGTTTAAATGGTCTAATTAATATCGTGTTGTCTTTTTCCCCTTTTCTTTTACACCGTATACAATTATGTTTGTAAACAAAAAATACTGCAAGTGTTATTTATTAAAATTCTTTGACACTGTCCTACTATTCTTACATGAAAATTAAGAATATTGCTGATCTATGTTTTGAAATTTTTGTAATAACCTACTGTTGTTGGAGTTATACAAGAGCGCACCGCAAGAATTTTCGATGAGCTTGTCTTTTGCAAGTTTAATAAACTTGCAATGTTTTGATGAAAACTGTCTATTTTTTAAATGCAGTCTGTTTACTTTATTTTGGTATCTTTAAATTTTTCTTTTTTATATATTATTATATAATTTTATATTCTTTTCATAAAAAAAAAATTAATGTTTTTAGTATTATTTAATATTATTATTAAAACTCAATATTTTAAATGATATTGAATGTTGACTGTTAAGTCAGCTTTTCTTTTTAGTTCTTTTATTGACCGTGAACTTGAAACTTATTTCGCTTTTCAAATTAAATTATTATGCGAAAATTATTGATATATATTGTAATTCCTCAATGCACTAAATAAATGATATTATTTGAAATCGGTTCATAAAAGAATTTGTATTTCAATTACGCACTTTGCGTATAATATATTAATTTTATCTGTATGATATTTTTATTTTTAAGAACACTATTCGCATTTTAATGATACACTTCGTGTTTAATATTTTATTTTTATTAACACTATTCGTATTTGATAATACACTTCGCGTTTAATATTTTATTTTTAATGACGTTATTAGTATTTGATAATACACTTCGCGTATATTTTTATTTTCAATGACGCTATTCGCTTTTAATAATGCACTTCGCGTTTAATTTTATATATATTTATTTGATTTGTGCCTTTAATATATAATATTTTATTCGACGGACTTGGCGGTTTATTAACACACTTTTGAACACTGTATTTATTATAAGCCCTTTGAATATATTTTTATGCACTTTATATATAAGTAGGTAAAGAATTATAAATTTTCTCTGATTATCCTTTAATATATTCAATACAATTCCTCAATTAACAATTTGTACCGGAACTAAAATGTTAAGTTCTGGCTTGCACTAGGACTAAATAAAAGTGAATAAGTTATTTAATCATATTGTATAGATTTATATATCAATTATGTTCTTTTGAAATATTCGACTTATTTATAAAAATGTAGTCATAAAGATAAAGATGTATGAATCTAGTGGTGGAAAAGCTCCACCAATATTTGATTGAACGAAATCGCTCTCACAATTGAATATTATTAAGAAGAGGTTACGCATCTCTGTCCTTTTCTAATCAAAGAATTAGGTACCTTACAGAAACTAATAACATTAGCAAAAAATGAAGAGAAAGCCGCATCTCGTATCAAAAAAAGCAATATTTTCATTGATAAGAAAGAATTAATTTTATTGCTTCGTTTTCAAGAAAACCTTGAAAAACTTAAATCATTGAGGTTAGGGTGGACAATTTGGTTTTTCAAGGTTTTCTTGAGAACGAAGCAATAAAATTAATTTTTTCTTATCAAAGAAAATATTGCTTTTTTTGATACAAAATGCGGTTTTCTCTTCATTTTTGGCTAAAGTTATTAGTTTTTGTAAAAAAATCATTTCTTTGATTAGGAAAGGACAGAGATACGTGACCTCCTCTTAAAGGATAAATTCAATACTTTGGAATGAAGAGTTTATTAAATAATTACACTGAGAGAAAATTCATGCTAATAGAGCATGCGAACTGCCATCTATGCGAGCATATAAAACATTGATACAAATATGACAGGCCGTGAGAAGCTCTATTAGTATTGGATTACCTTATACTAAAAAAGATGGTATGGAGAGTAACTAAAGCATGAACGGCATTCACTGATGACTCGCGTGGTATACTTCGATGACTCCCCACTCTCATATCCTTTGTTTGCTTGAGTCGCCTCCTCTTTTGGGTGGCGACGCGAGCAAACACGGCTGGTCTATACCCAAAATTATGTTGCAAATTTCTTTAACGTATTTTCGTAGCAATCTTTTATTTCTTTTCTTTTTTTATGAAGGGAGATACGTTATAAATATAACCTATTAAACTTTTCAACTGTAAATAATTAATTTTTAACTTAAAATTTAATTATTCTAAACCGCTGGGGGGCAGATGAGCATGTACGATTTTACGCCAGAGATATTTCGGAGTAGCGTTGGTCTAGTGCGTAACGTTCACGCTTTTCCTTTTGAGTACGCGAGTTCAACTCTCGGCTAGGGTCACTTTTTTTTTAATTTTTTTTTTTATTGCTTTAATATTTTTTATTACTTTTTATATTTATTTTTTTTTAGATTTTGTATTTTTTTAATAATTTTAGAATTTAATTTTTCACAAGTACGCTTGTTTTTTTCAATGAAAATTTTTTAAAAATAAATTATTCTTTATAGGTAGTAATTACAAATATTGATAAATAAATAATAGTGATGTTTATTTTATAATAGTGATGTTTATTTTATAATAGTATAGTTTAATTTATTTATAATTTAGTTTATAAAATTTACAATGAATTACAATAAATAAATAAAACTGAGTTATTATTATTTATGTTATAATATATATTGTATATTGAAATATGTTTATAAAGACAAAATTGAACTATAGTATTGTAAATATCACTATTATTTATTTATTAATATTTTAAATTATTTTCTATATGAAATAATTTATTTAAAAATATTAATAAAAAAACGAGCATATTTTAAGTAACTTGTGAAAAAATAGATTTTAAAATTAATAAAAAAATAGAAAATAAAAAAAATATGAATAAAAAAAAGCAATAAAAAGAATCGAATAATATATTCCTTTTTTCAACATGAGATGCGGTTTTCTCTCTTGTTTGTCAAAATTAATAGTTTAAAAAAAAATCAATCTTTTGATTACAAAAGAACAGATAATACGACTTGTTTTTAACAGTTGTAGAAATTCTTCAAGTAATCTTCCATCGATACATATATTAATTTCTATGAAAGTTTTTTTTATGTTCCGTAAAAAATTACGTGAAAGCTTTTATTAATCTCTTTTGAAAAATTTCCGAAGGCTTCTGGCAAAAGCTTACCAATGAAACTTTCGGAAAGCTTGCAGTTATCTTTCATGAAAGATTGTATTAAACGTTAGCGGAATATTCTATGAAAGATGACACGAATATTTTCGATAAGCTTCCTGTAAACCTTCACGATTACCTAACCGATGAATCTTTCGGGAAGCTTACAGTAATCTTTCTTACTATCTTACATGTAACCTTTCTGAATACGTTCATGGAAGATTTGCTGAAAGGTTACTGTAAGATTTTAAAAAGATTTTGTGGAATATTTCACGTAAGCTTTTATTAGCCATTTATTCATGTTTAGGTTTAGCTTACTTTTAGATTACATGAAATATTACAATGCAATATTAATGAAAGATTCAGTAAGCTTACAGAAAGGTTAATGGAAGCTTCTGCTGGAATATTACGTGAAAGTTTCACGGGAAGCTTTCTTGGAAGCTTTCGTGCTATGTGGGTAGTTTGGAAGGTTTTCTCAGTTCGCCCTTCTGAAATTGTCAATTGGACGTCTACCCTATTGAAAATAATCATATGATTTTTTTATGTGAAATTTTCATCTAAAATTTTTACATGATTTTTGTTTAAATTTGTCACATGATTTTTTTAAGTGATCTTTCTATGTAATTTTTTAGGTAATTTTTTTAAGTAATTTCAATTGAAATTTATGATTTTATAAATCAAAATAATATTTTTATAAAATTAAATTTATTTATGTTTTTTACTGCAACCTATGAAAATATCTTTATTCACTGAATAAAATAGAACAGGAGAAAGCAGGCCGAATGATCGTCTTTTAGACCAAATGAAACTGTTATTTTATAAACTCTAAACTCTTTTATTCTGTTCGTGCACGTTCGATTGCCATAAGAAAGTCAAAAGGTAGAAAGTGGATTAGCCCTCTAACGGTTAATTACCAGTACTATTATATAAATGTATATATTCATATTCGATAATTAACCGCTAGGGGGCTACCACGCTTTTTATGCATTGACTTTCTTATGGTAAACGCGCACGAAAAGAATAAAAGAGTTCAGGGCTTATAAATTGACAGTTTCATTTGGTCTAAAACGACGATTATTCGGCCTGCTTTCTCACGTTCAATGAATAGAGATATATTTATAGATCGCAATGAAAAACATAAATAATTTGAATTTTAAAACAATATTAATTGAATCTCTTAAAAATATCCATAAATTTACGTTGGATTTCTAATATTACAAAAAATTTTAATTAGAATTCCATCATCAAATTACCTAAAAAAATTACATAAAAAAATTACATAAAAAAATTACATAAAAAAATGATCTAAAAAAATTACCTAAAAAAATCATATGACAAATTGAAACAAAAATCATGTAAAAATTTTAGGTGAAAATTTCACATAAAAAAATCTTATGATTATTTTCAATAGGATGCCCTGAACCGATAAGCATTAGTAGGATCAGGGTAGCAGTTGGTGCGAGAGTGTATTGTTTAATCAAAAAATCATGTGTCTTACAAAAATGTTGGAAAATTTTTTTAGTCCTAAAAAAAATGTTATGCAATATTATTGTACCTTAGAATCTCTTGTATATAAAGCATATATCCTTTAATTTTGTTGTCTAAATTAGAATAATAGAAAATCCAATTAATGTACACTTAATTTAATAACAATACAATTTTATATTAACTATTAATGAATATCATTTTATGTCAAAGATATAGAATAAATAAATTTATAAGGATTCAAGCGTAATGTAAGCCTACTATATTCTCTTCCTTCTTTTTCATGAGAAGGGAATTTCTTTTTTATCTGAAAAAATTTATGTTATTAAGTATAAAAAAGAAAGTTTAAATATAAAATAATGAAATACAAATCAAATTGTATATAAAAAAAAAGATATATAATAAAAAAATTCTAATTAATTGAAGGAGATGTAAAATGGACACTACACCTGTACTCAAAAATAGTATCTTTCTTTTAATTTCATTCCTGAATTTCCAGAAAAGAAATGCATTAGCTTATAGTATAAGCCATGATGATTAAATTTGAATTTTCAAATAATTTCATTCATTAGTTTTTAAGATATTTGGATCGCTGGTACAAAATCAAAAAATTTTAATAAATAATATCGGAACCCAAAATTCTCAACAAATAATGAATGAATTTATTTAAAAATTAAACTGAATCATCTTTATGGTACATATTACAAACTAATGCATTTTTTACAGAAAATTTTGCAATAAAATGTAAAGATAGTCAATATTTATAAGTACAGGTGTAGTGTCCATTTTACATCTCCTTAATAACTTATTTTAATATAATGTGTACTTTATAGAAGATTGCAAACGTGATAAATGGATATAATTATAATAAAGTTTTCTGAATAAAAAATTAAATTAATTAATATATTTTTAATGAAAAGATATAAATATATCGATAAATATATTTGTATCAGACATATAGTTTTTCAAGTAATTGCAGAAAGCAGAAGATTAAAAAAATTTTTGCTTCACTTTATGAAAAAAACAAAGAAAAATATTAATAAATTTCATCTTATGTTAAAGATTTTATAGGATGAATAAATTCACTTAAATAAGATACTGAGTTTATTAAATGGTTGCAAATGTCATGAAAGCGAATTATTATAATAAATTTTTATCATAAAGTATATTGTAAATTTGATTGTATTCCAAAGTATTTTAAGATTTTATTAATGTATATAAAAAAGTTCATAATTTTTTAATCAATTCAAAAGTTATAAAAGCCCAAAAGACAATAATGAATACTAAATTTTACTAATAAAATGTAAATTAAACTTATCTATGATGTTTAAAATAATTACTATATATATATATATATATATATATATATATATATATATATATATATATATATATATATCATTGAGGTATATACTTATTAAAATTATTAAAACCATGTTGTAAATTGTTTGCAAACCATTTTTTTTCGTATAAAAATGCTTTTTTTCATCTTTTGGTAAAAAATTCGACTTTCTTTTGTACACTTGGCGGAAAGGATATTTTTCCGAATGTGTACCTCAAATGGCAGCGCTGCATATTTTACCACAGACATAAGAAAACTTCGAATTATGCATTGAGTTTCGCATCATGATTATTTTGTTCTTACTTATAGGTTATTCATGCAAAATTCATATGATAACAACTCATTTTATTGCGTATATAATTTAAATTCACAATATTAGATTCTATATGATTATTGAACTAAGAAATAAAAATTTTATTTAATAAAATTATAATTCGGATCATGAAAAAAGAAAGTAATATTGTTTGTTTTACTAAAATTATGTCATTAAGTAATAAGTAACGATGATGCGAAATTTGCTCTATAATTTGGAATTGTCTTATGCCTGTGGTAAAATATGCGATGTTGCCATTTGAGGTTAACATTCGGAAAAATATCCTTTCCGCCAAGTGTACGTATGTACACCCACCGTTAATGGATTCTTTCCGAATGTTTTGAAATCCTGAACTTTCATTGAATCATTCCGTTGTTTTCTATGTTTCTATTGGAACATTTTAAAACATTCGGAAAGAATCCATTAACGTTATATGTACAACTTTCGTTAATGGATTCGTTCCCCAATAATTTGAAATGTTCCAATAGAAACAAAGATAAAAACTTTTCAACAAAAAAAAACCGACTTCAAAAACATTGCACTGAAAAATAACAAATATATTATCCTTAGAAATTACACGCATACGACACTTCTAACACATGTGTAGCGAACATATTATAAACTATCTAATTATTTGCAAGAGCACAAACAAATTATTTTTTTATTTAGCTGCTTACAAAGAAATTAGGTAAGGCAATATTTACATAAAGACATGAGAATTTTTAGGGTTGTTGTCAGCCTAAAAAATTGCCTTAAATCTAAAAAAATATGATAAAAAATATTTTTATGAATAGTTTTTTAATATTTTTTAACATTTTATTAGATATATATCGCTTCATTTTTTCACTTTCAAAACTTTTTTTTAGATTTGAGGCAATTTTTTTCAAACTGGTACCGACTCCGAAAATTCTTATATCTTTATTTATTGCCTTACCTATTAGCTAATTTCTTTGTAAGCAGCCTAATAAAAAAATAATTTGTTTGTGCTCTTGCAAATAATTAAATAGTCTATAATACGTTCGCTACACACGTTTTAGGTGCGTCGTATGCGGATAATTTCTAAGGATAATATATTATTTGTTATTTTTTAATAAAATGTTTTTGAAATCGGTTTTTTTTTTTTAATTTTCTATTTTCTACTTTTTGATGAAGCTCTTTACTAAAAGAACAAATATGGGTAGACCGACTAATCAAATATTTAACGCTTGCCTAAAAAAATTTCCTCAAATCTAAAAAAAATATGATAAATATTTTAAATAGTTTTCTTAATATTTTCTAACGTTTCATTAGGTGTCGCTCCCTTTGTTAACTTTAAAAATTGTTTTCAAATATTTATCAAATATTTTTTGGACACATCCTCCTTCATATAAAAAATAATTTTCGTACGAATCGATAAATCCCTTTCAGAGTTATGCACGGATATAGTATTTTTTTTTGTTTTCAAATAATTTACTCGTACTAACCGAGTATTAACCTAGCACTTATAAGACACGCACAAGACCTTTCTGGAGACATCTTCTATCAGATAAAAGAAGGTTTTCTTGGATCAGTTCAGAAATGACGCAGATTGAAGGTAACAAACATAAAAAAAACAATCAAATGGAGAACCTTCTCTTTTTTTGAAATCGGTTAAAAATAACGGAACAGTTCAATGAAAATTCAGGATTTTGAAACATTCAGTGTCACGGTATTCTACGGCGTTCAAATCTTGCGCGCTTAGATCAAATTAAATGACACGCGCTCAGTCATATACCTTGTCTAAGTTACGTGAAGAAGCACGTAACTCGACGAGCAGCGTGTGTGCGAGGAGCAAGAAAGCCACGAGGCGCGTTAGAACATCTCCGGCGGTTCATAAGCGCACACGTTTGTGTAAGAAAACATTTTCCTGCAGTCCACGAGCACGCATCGTTTGTTTTTGTTCTCTTCGATATACTTAGAGTCGTGATAGTTCGTTAGCATGAACCTGTAAGTGGTTTTCCTCTCGGATATTTGAGGAAAAAGGAGGTAACGCCTATTTGGAGACAATTGGCATCCAAGGCTACGTTTTTTCTTCAATTTTTTTGGCTGCTGTCGGTAAGCTCCAGCGACCAGGTTTCGATTTGCGCTGTGTTGGCCAACGATCGAAGGATATTCGAAGTATGTATTTTTAAGTAGAAGCTTCTACGCGTACTCGTAAGTAATCTATACATTTTTAGTCCAATCAATAGAGCAAAAAAAGGCTATTTTAGACATTAATTAAAGGCTTAATGAAACCTATATAGAGTTGTTAAGGGCGATGAAAAAACATACCCTATATAAAATATAACCAAAAAAAAAACGGTAGAAAATGCTCCAGGAGGCTGCAAAGTTGGCTAAAACAGCTTTTTTAATTCTCTGAAGCAGCCTATGCATTTTAGCAAAAAAAGTAATTAATAAAAGTATTGTAGAATAAAAAAACCTACAATTTGAGTACTGCCGCAATTATTTTCGTCAATTAGTTATTGCAAAAAAGCCAAAAAACCATAAAAAATGGCCATTTCTTAGATATCAATTATTCATTGCAAAAATAATTTTTTAAATATTTTTAAACTTTTAAAAGGAAGCCTTCATGAATATGAATAGAAAGAGAGGTTGTAAAAGCAAATTGGTTAATTTGTTGCTGAGATATTCCCTATTATTTATCCCAACACGCATCATGTTTATTGCTATTTTTTTTTGGCTGAACATATTGAGTTGCATAAGGGCTTAAACTCTTCATGAAGGTTCAAATTTTCATATTTTGTTAAGAGCAAATGAGAAAATTGAATTGCAATATTTTTTATAACGCTTTAAAAAAGAGGGTGTTTTTTTTTATAAATAAATGAAGCTGGGGCTTTATAACTTTTACGAATTTGCTATTTGAATATTCTTATAGCTGTGTTTGAAACGAAGATTTAAAAAAAAAAAGAACTCTCTAAGGCCAATAGGAGCCGAGATAAGATTTTTTTTTTTTAAATCACAGTTACTTTGTTTATAACAATTAAGATACGAGTCAAGCGTCATATTTTAGTTGAAGACTTATATTTTAAAAATCTATGATTAGATTTTAAAAAATGCGATTCTTTATTATTAAAACTAAAAAAATAATAACATACAAACAATAACGTCAAGGTCGGAGTCGTGGTGGGGATGCTTATCTTTGCGCGTGAGGGAAGTTAACGAAGGATCCCGTTCCAATAAAATTCGTAAAAATTAACCGTATCTCCGTAAATAATGGACCGATTTTGATGTTTCTTTTTTTAATCTGGGGTAGTTTGAAAAATTATTAATATTGGTGCAAATAGTTTTTCAAAATAGGGTGTGTTTAATTTAAAACAACTGTACCTAATACGGACACCTTAAACGCAAATGATTATTGTGGCTCACTAAATTAATATTTTTAGACTTGTAATGTCTCATTTTAAAGCTAAAAGAAAGAACTTTAAAATGAGATATCATGAGTTTCATTACGATCAATATTTACAAAATGCGCGCGGATTTACGTAAATGTTGTAAATGAATTTACCTTATTATTCCTCGTAATAATTACATTTGGAACCTGGAAATAAATTTAATTATAATTTTTATTATTTCTATATTGTAACTAATTATTATAATTAATTTTGAGTTTTAATAAATAAAAAAATAATTATTAATAATTGCAAAAATTTTAATAGTAATAATAAAAATTATCTCGATTTTTTTTTCTTTTATTTGTTTTTCATGCAAAAAAATTTTTTCATCATTAAATATATTTTTATTTTTTTTCTAAAACTAAACCACTAAGATTTTGATGTAATGATTCACATAAAAGAGCATAGTCTGGTATTGTGTAATTGTAAATCTGCATCACGAGGAAAACTGTGCTACCGGAAACGCGTCTCTCGATGAGGTAAGAGAGATAGATAGATAGATAACCAAATTTATTATATGTACATTATGTTGTACAATTAATTACAGTAATACATTAGAATAATAAAATTAATATAAAGCAAATAATAATAATAAACAGTACAAAGAAAACAGAAATCAAGCAAGTATATAAGTAAAATAAACTTTACAGCAATAAAATCAATACAATATAAAACAGTTTTATAAATTAGCATGAAGTAGAGGTCCACTCTCCAAGGCAAGGTAGTGTGCAAATGAGGATGTCTTGAATGTCATGAGCGAGGATGAGTTGCGTAATGTCGCAGGAAGATCATTACCATTCCAGGTGATGAGGACAGCATATTTATATAAAAATAGGAGCCAATAATTATTGCCTTCGTTTTGTCAACATTCAATTTCAGATGGTTATCAGAGGCCCAATTTGAAATGAGAACAGCATGATCACTCATAAGATTAGTATAAGCGCTAAGTTCAGAAATCGGAAAATGCACATAGACTTGCAAGTCGTCGGCATATATTAAATGCTGTACACCAGAGTGAAAGTTGGCAGCAACGTCATTAATATAAATGGAGAATAAAAGTGGTCCAAGCACAGAACCCTGGGGTACTCCTGTATTCAGAGTAACAAAGTCAGATGCATTATCATCAGAGTCAACAACAGACTGCCGTCTATCAGATAAGTAAGAGGCAAACCACCTGACAACAGTGTGCGAGACATCGAGAGAAGTTAGTTTCCGAAGCAGAGTGACATGGCACACAGTGTTAAATGCCTTGCTAAAATCAAATAATAGAAGCATAGTTACATAACGTCTGTCCATGTTGAGTCTGATATCCTCTGTTAGTTTGAGCAAAGCTGTTTGGGTACTATGTCCAGTTCTAAACCCAGTCTGATGAGAATCCAACAGATGTCTGGTGGACAATTAATAATATAGTTATTGATGGATGAGACGCTCAAGAACCTTGAACATGAATGACAACAAGGAAATAGGTCGTATATCACTCATAGTGCGTGGAGAAGAGACCTTGTTGATTGTGGTAATCAATGAGATCTTCCAACATGAGGGAAACACACACTCACGAAACGAATCATTAAAAATACGACATAGCAAGGGCCCAATAACTGAAAAAGCCCTATAAACAATAGACTGAGGGACCGCATCAAACCCCCTAGCCTGAGAAGTAGAATGACATATTGCCATCCTGACCTCCTCCAAAGTAACCTCATTAAACCTGAATAAAGGCTTATAAGGCTCATCTACATTAACAGTATTCACATACTCAGAAACAGAAGAGGCAAGTGGATCAAACGCAATCCCACCAAAGTATTATTAGTATCGATTAAGCTCATTTATAGGAAATGAGTGTCGCGAGTTATTATCAGTAGAACATATACCAAGGTTCCTGAGCTCTCTCCAGATCTGTCACGAGTCCGTAACACCCGATAGTCTGTCATAGTAATATAACAGCTTAGCTGATTCAATGCACTCATGTGCCTTGTCCCGAGCAGTCCTATAGCATAGTAAGTCAGTATACAGTCGAGTACGTTTGTAGTGTCTATAAAGTCGATCTCTCTCATTGATCAAGCGACGATGTTCAGAGGTGATCCACGGACGATGAGCCCTGCTCTACCTGACCTTCCTGACAGGCACGAATTGTGCAATTGCCTCATTGAGATGGTTGTAAAGACATTAAAGACGAGCAGTAAGAGAAGAATCACCATCACATGTAGCGCACCTTAAAGAGCGAAAATACTGAAGGAGTGCAACATCATCAACAGACTTATAATCCAGAAAGGTAAAGTCTTTAAGCATAGGTTTAGAAAGAGAGGACTTAACAGTCGCAGCTATGAAATCGTGGCCGTCAATGAATGGAATATCAGTCTTCCAAAAGTCGAGTACAATGTCGTTGGCATCGACAAGACACAAATCAAGCCAGGTGTCAGAAGAATAAGTATGATGAGTTGTGCCATAAGGAACCAAGAAAAGTGCATTCTCAGTAATCACACCTCTAAGAAACTTAGAGTCATCAGAATCAACGTACAAGTTAGTATTAAAATCACCAAGGACGATCTTCGAACTATAATTATGCATATACGATGTTAAATCAGGTATGAAATCTGTGTTAGCCAAGAAGGGAGCATGTGGTGGCCTGTAGACTACACCAACAAAAATAGGTGAAGCCAAGTCCAGAGAATTAACCTCACAAAACCAATATTCAGGAAGACCAGGTTTACCACTCCATTCACCAGGAGAAGAACAAAAGCGCCGCGAAGTAATAGAGTTGTGAAAATATAAAGCAACACCACCGCCTCTAGTGTTACGATCCTGCCTGTGAAGCACGTAGTCATCAAGATCTATCAGAGAGTCACCAACAATCTGGTCCAGCTTGGTCTCAGTTACAGCTATAACATGGAAGTAGGGGCGAGAAGCCAGAAAGTGTCTTATCATCTCAATGTGTGCTCTAATAGAGTTAGCATTAAAATGACAAACTCTGAGACCATCCTTTGCAGTAAAATGATTATTAATGAGTGATGAAACAGGATTATTAGTAGAGAGTGGTGTATTAGAGAGGAGTGGAGGAGAGAGTGGACTTACCCCAGTACTAGAAGTTACAGTGCTGGACTGACGCTGACCAGCTTCGCCTTGGCTAAAAAAGCATCCAGGTCCTCAACAGAAGCAACTTGGGTAGAAGCATCCTCATTCTTCCTTCTCACAAAAATTCTTCCATTTTTCACGAATGAAAGAAAATTTAGTTTCTTGTTTTTCGATTTTGTAAGCACTTTCATCTTCAGCTGTTGCAGTGAGGGTGGAAGGAATTCGTTGATGTTGATTAACGAAGGCGAAAGAGCAGTGACGCATTTAGCTCCAGAAAGAAGATTCTCACCAATCTGAGAAGTATGAAGTCTCCTAGTCTTAATCTTAGCAGCTATGATCCCACGTGCAAGTGCAGGACTCTTCATTGTTACAAGCAGTGGCGTAGTTGAGAAGCGGCGATCACGCTGCCGTGTAGATGGCGACATCACTTCAGATGATGTACCAGCATGAATAACAGCAGTAGTAGAAGAAGTTGAGGTGAAAGAGTCAGAAACCGAACGTCTTAGTGGCCGAACAGATTCTATATCCTCAATTGAGAAACTAGCATCCAAAGTAGAAAAGACAACAGATACACCTGCCTCAAGATTAGAAAATTCCGATGGCACAAGACCACCCAGTACCAAGTCAGAAGCCCTTTCAATACGATGCTGCTGTGCTTTCAAAGCATCACATCGCTGTGATAGAGTTCTAAGATGATCCATATTAATAGCAGAGTCCGTTCCAGATAGTGTTGTATTGGTAGTAGTAGCAAGCACACTCTCAACTCTCGCCTTCAGCTCTTCTTGTTCGCGACAGACCTGGTAAAGTTTGGCTTCATTCTCAGTAATTAGTTTGTCAAATGCAGTAGAAAGTGCACTAACTCTTGACTCAAGAACAGAAAATTTATTAGCTAGCACAGTAAGCAGACTGCTCACCTTAGAAACAGAGGGTTCCATTGAGTCCAATTTATTCAGCTTACTTATCTTCTCAAGTATCGTAGTAAGAATATCATTAAATTGCTGCATATCCATTTAAATAAATAGAATTAATTATCAAAATTCAAGAAATCCAGTAAAACAAAATTGTAGCACTCAAAGAAACAGCAGTGGTCTAGTATTAAATATGCTAGTGGAGTAGCAGCATAACATGTATACTATGGAGTTGTTGGTCCGTCAATTAGTTAGTGAATAATTTCAAGAAGGTGGAGAAACAGCATAATAATACAGATCTGAATTACACGTAGTAAATAACTTATAATAATGACAAGTGGAAAAGCACCTTAAATATGAGACTCCACAGTCATTTACCAATCAAGTTACAAATTTAGTACTCAAGGCTACCAAGAGATGGAGCCACTGATATCAAAATTGTGCATTTATTGAACGAAGCAAGCCGGCACGAAGTAATTTGTAGGTTAGGATGCAATAAACACAAACAATTGCATTTAATGCAATTGAAACACTATGCCCACACAGAGACACTAACCACACTCCACAGAGCACCAAGCCAAGCAGCAAATCCCAATAAAAAAGATTGAACAGCAACAGCAGCAAATAAAAAATAGTAGTGTGACTATTTATGCTTCAGAAGATCGCCCAGAGTCCAAGAAATGCAGTTGCAATTTGCAAGAAAAATATAGCCAAGGCTTCAGAACTCCTATGGGTCGACTTTCTGAAAAAAAATTTTCACTCAGCAGAGTGATAAAAAGTTATTAAGAGGAAAAAAAGCAAGAGCAGAAAAAAGCGTGTGTGTCGCTACTTACGCCAGAGAAAGAGAGAGAGAGAGGCACAATAAGTGCTACAAGCGACTAATATCTCAGTTAAGATCTTGTCGTATATCAATAAAATTGACTAGCTAGCACTATCGGAGTTTGTTGCATAATGTTTAGTACACTTATTATAATTTTCAGTGACTCCGCATATAGTAAAATTTATAGGCTTAGCGAAAATTAATATTGAATTAAAGGCTAATTTTTTTTTTGTAATGTGTAACAAAATAACCGTTACAAAATGACGCCCAACCAATAGATGCGTCAACGGGATCAGGCTCTTACGCGTCGTCTAATAAATTAAGATTTGCGAATGGCGTCGAGCATGTAGTTAACGTCGACGCAAACAGACTTCACGTTGTTCATAAAGGATTTTATATCAAAGATGCCGTTTAGCTATAGTCAAAATTTGATATTCAAAATAGCACATGTCACGAAAGTTTTTCTTTTAAAAATCAAATTATTCTTACTCAAAGACAAATAAATTAAAAATTTTCTTTAATTTTTGTTTACGTTTCAAAAAATAAAATTAATATCAAATTGCTGTTTTTTCAAAAAATAAAATAGTGGAAATTTCTCGAAAAATTGCCAGTTATCAATTAAAATTTTTTGTCGTTAAACTGTTACAAAGTCGTGTCCCCACGTGTCCCAGCAAAAAATTCTGTTTCCTTTCATAACGCGCAGACCTTCTCGCGCTTTAAGAGGAGGCCGTATCATTCTGTCCTTGTCTAATCTCAATTTTCTTTATTATTAATAAATTAAATATTTTCATAGAAAAGTAAGACAGCCGCCCAATAGAGCAAAAGACAAGCAAACGATTCTTTTTTATGAAGAAATATGAAATTTTGATTATTTTTTGAGTGAAGTCTGAAACGGAAACAGTTGAATCAACTCAATCAAGTTCGATTGTTTTTCCGTTTCAGACTTCACTCAAAAAATAATCAAAATTTCATATTTCTTCATAAAAAAGAATCGTTTGCTTGTCTTTTGCTCTATTGGGCGGTTGTCTTACTTTTCTATGAAAATATTTAATTTATTAATAATAAAGAAAATTTAGATTAGACAAGGACAGAATGATACGGCCGCCTCTTAATAGCATAGTAATAGAGATAAAAGATATAACTCTGTATGCCTTATAGTTCGCTTTAGGTAAAAAAGCGAATAGGGAGTTGAGAGTTTCTAAGAATTAGAATAGTGCGTATTATATATAACCCTCTTACCGATCTGATCACTAATAATAAATTATAAACTTTTATGGTGAGAGAGGAACATTGATTTCAACTAACGAGGAAGTTGAAATTAAGTTAGTTGAAAAATAACTCTTTAATATAGGACAATTTAGTATTATTAACATTGAGTATCATTAACATTTTTTGTATTTTGATATAATATTTTATTGAATAAAAATAAAAAATTTTTCTTATACATATTCAAGGGCCTAAAATTTTTTTTTACTTGTATAAGTAAAGTTTTAAATTAAAAATTCTTTTGTTTTTACGTAATGGAAAATTTTTGTTTTATTTTTCTCTCTCATCAATGATTGCCAGTTCGTAGCGCGGCAATCGACCGACGCTGTGTGTGTTGTGGAGAAATATTAGAATTTTCTCGAAGACTGAATTAGAATTGATTTCTACACTACACGTTAAATACACATGTAAAATAAATAAATTGTCCCAACACAGTTAGGTGTGCATTTCTAACAAAAGTTTAAGAACTCACAGATTTTTGGATTTAGTTATATATGTTAATATTTTGTATTTTAAATTGACTAATATTACAAAATTTCGTTTAATAATATATTGCATATTTAATTTTATAAATTAATTGTAATTACTGGAAATTCTAATATAAATCCAAAAATCAAAACAATTAATTTTCAATATATGTATATATATATATATATATATATACATATATTGAATATATATAAATATGGATATATATATATATATATATATATATATATATATATATATATATATCCATATTTAATAAATTTTTAATGTCACGTATGTACATGGTTCTATTATAACCATATATAAACGATCAGTAATATAATTTTCTTTACGAAATATACGTGTGTACACACACACAGCGAGCGTTAGTGTAAATAGAAAATATCTCAAGAAAGAAGATAGTAATATTTATCAAGATGGCTACACACAAGATAACTGTCGACGAAAATCACAAAGCTGCCGCTCTTAAAGTCCATAAATGGGCAAAGTGCTTATCCAAAGACGACTTGGTAGATTCTTATAGTCATTAAAATTAAAGCAAGAAGGGTTACCTTTCGAACAGTCACACCGATTAGTGTGATGGCTGTTAGGTAATTATACGGAGGTAGACTTTGAGCAATCAAACTCTGGAGAAAACGAAATGGCGACGCGACAACGCCGCCTTTTGGTCAGGAAAGAGTTTATCGAAAGAACTATCTTTGAAAAAACAGGATCTACCATCTATGA
Source organism: Anastatus disparis (assembly GCA_017163975.1). Lineage (NCBI taxonomy): Eukaryota > Metazoa > Arthropoda > Insecta > Hymenoptera > Eupelmidae > Anastatus > Anastatus disparis. The sequence continues at coordinate 2,009,449 of JAFFSR010000074.1, forward strand.
TGATAACGTAGATCAAAACGAAGAACACCCACTCATCATATTGGCGAAGGACCCAAATGTGGCGCAAAATTTAAACGCTACTTTGGCAAATATTGTTCAAAACAGAGCGCATAACGTTCAGGCACAAAATAGCAGGCAAAATGCTCAGCAAAATACGCCTAAAAATAGTACTAAAGCAGAAAAATTCCCAGGAATACCAAAGGACTTATTGAACTATCTGGGAGCGCTGAATAGACAAGTGGCCACGGTAACACAAGAAATGGCATATTTCAGGCAAAAGCCTAACGAACCAGCGTATCCTACGTCGTCAAGTACTAGGCTACACAACGAGCAAAATCAGCAGAATGCAGGACGCAATGCACACGTTGGATTTCAAGATACATTCAGCATCATTAACAGTCGCAGTAGCAGCCCCATAAGGGGTAATGATAATACAGTGCCAGCAAGTGCTGCGGAAGCAGACACAATCGCGGGGAAGGTGGCCCCTCACACTGCAAACAGTGCGACGGATAACACTAATCTAACCAGGCAGAGCGATTGACCAACAAATGCAAATAAAACTACAGATGTAGGTCACATAGTGCGCCGCTAGAATGTTACATACTCAGGCAAACAAGGGTAGAGTATAGACCTTTTTCTAACGAGAGTAGAAGAGTGACGAACGCTAGCCAAACTTAGCGAGAGCGACTTATTATCCTCGCTCTCTGAACTGCTAACAAAAGTTGCTACCACTTGGTATAGGAATAACAGACACTCGTGGCTAACGTGGGCTCAGTTTCAATAAGCAGCACTGCGCTGTTATGACCACAGCAGATTCTTTCAACAAAGATTGCTGGCAGAAGCTAACGCGTGTACTCAAGGCAAGCACGAGCCAGTGCGTGACTACATCACTTGTCTCAATCTATAGTCTTAAAGCAAGTGTCTTTGCCAGAGATAAACCAACAGCTTGATCTATTACATCGAAACCTATTACCAGAAATGTAGAGAATGGTAAGGAGAAATGAAATAATAGATATCGAATCGTTATTGGAAAAAGCTGCAGAAGCTGAATTGAATCTTTAGGCGGAGAGAGTCTACAGACCACCACCTTCGCGTGAACAGTCCTTATTACCTGATGTGGCTAACCGACCAACAAGCAAGGCTAGAGACAGTAAGCCACAAATAGCAGCTGTATCTGATAAGCAGGCATCTGCTGAGCAGCTAAATTTGGGAAAGTGTTAACACAAGTAGCGAAAGAGATGCGTGAGCTAAAGGAGGCTTTTGTAAAGCAGCAAATTCATAATGTGGACAATGCACAAAGATCTCAACCTAACTCGTCTCGAGGAAATTCTCCTAAGCGACGACAAAACTTTAAGAGACCGCCTCGAAAACCCAATCAAGGGCACGGACTCAGGTGCATCACGTACGGTTATGAATTCAATAGGTTTGCAGTTAGCAGCTGCCTGTAATGTGCCTTTGATACCAGCTACGGGCAGATTTACTAAAGTAGCAGATGGTAGATCATGCTCAATAGTAGGTTATGTTGACTTACCTTTTACAGTAGGTGGAGTTACAAAAATGATCCGTTCTGCGATTATGCCTAGTTTCGATGAAGAGTGTTATCTAGGTGGTAACTTTATACGAGCATTTAGGACTATTTTTGATCCTTGCGAAAATAAACTCTTTTTCAAAGGTACAAACATGAAGGTAAATTTAGAAATCACTGCGCTTAAGCAATTGCATGTTGCTAAGTTAGGATCAGTCGGTTTGGCTGACGTATCAGCAGCCGATCGTGCCCGTGTAAAAAGGTTAGTTACAGAAATATTAGCAGAAGATTGTACTCCGATATGCTGTACAGACTGGATCGAACATGAAATCGATATAGGCTCTGCAAGACCTATTAAACAAAAATATTATCCTGTTTCTAAAAAAGTCGAAGAATAGATGCACGAGCTGGTTAACGAAATGCTGACTGCAGATATTATTGAACCTTTGATGAGCGGCTGCACGGAAAAACTTTTACATATAAAATTCGCTCAAATGTTGTATGTGAATTCAATTTTTAACTACTGGAATAATTTTAATATCCTTCTTAAAAAAATATTAGACTCAAATTGAGATGATATTTCCCTCAGCAGAAATGAAATTAGGAACCTGTCTTATATGCGCTCTATAAACTCTCAAGTATGTACGTTGACTAAGTTCGAAACGTAATGAATAGCTTTTATATCCAGAGTTGATCAGGTTTTAGCTTCTTCATGAACTGTAAAAGCTAAACGAAATAATTGAAAAGAATTTGACATCGGATTTGCTATATTTTTAGTTACTGAATCGAGAATTAATTGAGAACTAAGAAAACTATTTTTGAATACATAACAAATTTTATATTTAATTTTTGCTTAAGAGAAATCAAAACTGATTTTGGCGCGTGTATAATCCACAAACATTTTCATTGCTGAGTTATTTTTATCTTAAAGATTATTGATGTAAACATATTATCTATTTAGATTATAAAACATTTGCAAGTATGTACGTAAACTATATTCGATCAAATAAAACGCCGTCATATTCAGACTTGATTCGGTTTTAGCTTCAACTCAAAATGAAAAAGTTCAATTAAATAATTGAACAACGTTCATCATCAAATTTGTTTAAAATTTTTAAAATCTATTAAATAACAAAAACTATTATTATAACTGTAAAATTACAATTTTTTAGAAAAACAAATCTGATTAGAATAAACTATATATGATATCTAAAACTTAAAAATTATTAATAACTAATTTTAATCTTAAAATTTAATTATTTTAAATAACCGAGAGTCAGATCTGCCGTCCAAAGTATAAAAGTGGTTAACTACATTGGAATCCCATTGGAGTTAAGGTTTTCTTACTTTGGACGGCAGAGATAAGCATGTATCATTTCATGCCAGAATTTGTTTGAAGTAGTTTTGGTCTAGCGCGTAGCGTACGCGCCTTTCCTTTTGGGTGCGCGGGTTAAACTCTTGGTCAGGACCACTTTATTATTGAATGATTTTATTGTTTTAATATTTTTTATTCCTTTTTTATTTATACTTTTCATATTTTTCATTTTTTTAATAATATTTAAATTCATGATCTTTTTTTTTAAATAAAACGTTTTTTAAAATAAATTATTTCTTATACGCAGCAATTGAAAATAATTATAAATAAATAATAGTAATGATTATTTTATAATAGTATAGTTTAATTTACAGATAATATATTATTTTATAATAGTATAGTTTAATTTACAGATAATATATTATTTTATAAAATTTACACAAGAAATAAATTAAATTATTCTCTTAATTAATTTATGTTATAATTTATTTTAGGTTGATTTATATATATACACTCCCGCTCATACGAAGCTGCCCACTATGATCAGTTGAGGTAAAACATAAAAAGTTCTACTGTTCCGTTGGAAAGCATAAAATAAAATTTTGAAAAGATGGGTTTGAAAGGTTTTTTAGAGTTCTTTTAAATGCTGATGGTTTGATTTAAGGATATCTATTTTTTAACTATATTTATAGAGCTAAAAGAAAGAAAAAATTTCAAAAATTTTTTGACCACGTTTAACACTGGGCCAATTCTAGCAAAATTATTCTACTTTAACGTTCTACCTCTTAAATTAAAGGTTTTTTAGCCCCCTTTTTTTAACGCTGTTAGGTTTTTTATGCTATGACAAATCGTTAAGAAGTTATAACGATTTTTCTGAAAAAATTAGCTTTTTTTCAGCTTGCTATATCTCGTAAGCATTACACCGTATTAAAAAATGTCACAGAAAAAAATGTTCGTTTTCAATTGAAAATTATGTATATAAAATTTCATAGCTCGCGGTAAATATTTTTTTTTACATTTGGAATATTTGTCGATTCTATATTAAAATCTAAAATTATAACTGGGTGAAAAAGTGTAAAAAAAAATTCTATCGCGAGCTATAAAATTTTATGTATTTATTCTTTAACTGAAAACAAACATTTTTTTCTTTGAAATTTTTAAATACGGTGTAATGCTTACGAAATATAGCAAGCTGAAAAAAAGCTACTTTTTTCAGAAAAATCGTTATAAATTCTTAACGGTTTGCCACAGCATAAGAAACCAAACAGCGTTTAAAAGAGGCCTAAAAAACCTTTAATTTGAGAGGTAGAACGTTAACGTAGGATAATTTTGCTAGAATTGGCTCAGTGTTAAACATGGGCAAAAAATTTTTGAAATTTTTTCTTATTTTTAGCTCCATAAATATAGTTAAAAAATAGATATTCTTAAATCAAACCATCAGCATTTGGAAGAGCTCTAAAAAACCTTTCTAACCCATCTTTTCAAAATTTTATTTTATGCTTTCCAATGGAACAGTAAAACTTTTTGTTTTACCTCAACTGATCATAGTGGGCAACTTCGTGTGAGCGAGAGTGTATATATATACATACAGTACCGTTCAAAAGTTCGAAAATATTTTTATTGAAACCAGTCGAACTTTAAAAAGTCATAGCTCCAAAACGGCTTGACCAATTGTAAAAATAAAAAGATATTTTGAAAGATCTCGATAAATACTATCGAGTTATATCAGGTATATTGCTATTTTTTTAATAAAGAAGATAATATTTTAACTTAAATAAAATTTTTTCTTTAAATTTTTTTTTTTTTTAAGTAATCTGTAAATTTTTGGAAAATTACTGGATCAAAAAAGTACGCGAAGCATTTTAAAGAAGAGCAAAGTTCTTAAATGTTTAATATCCAGCAACTTTTGCCTACGTTTAGTATGTGCGGAGTTATAAACGTCCGAAAAAAGTGGACTTTTTTTATAAGAATTAATTTAAGGAAGGTGTACAGCTAATTATACAAGTGCTTTTTTATTGGTTGATTCAGTTTATTTTCTTTATTATTGTATAAATTTAACATTTTAGAAAATACAAACATTTCATACAGTTAACATAAATAATAGTTTCTACCGAATTATAACATTTTCTTTAAAATCAACAATGTCATAATTAAATTTTCTTAGAAAATTTTGATAATTGAATAGTTTAAATTTTACATAATTCTTTTAGTTTAACACGTCAGAAACAAAGAACAAATATTGGACAAAGTAGATATCGTTAATAATAATGTCATTATCATACCTTGAAACATAAATTTAATTACACTTCAAAATATAAACAAACACGATCACGCGGAAATGTCAAATGTTATGTTCCCACACAGCATGAAAGAATTTTGAAATAATTTCATGAAATATTACAAGTAATAATACGTTGAAAGCATTTAAAAAGAACTTAAAAAGATAACTATATTATTTTGAAAAGAATTTATGAAATAATACACAGGAAGATTACAAAGTCTTTACAAAAATATTACCAAAAAGGAAACGAAAGTTAAGACATGAAATATTACACGATTCCTTACTGAAAGGATTTTGAAAAGACTACTCGAAAGGAAACAAGAAAGAACTCAGAAATCTTTCGAAGGTTTCAGTCGTAAAATAATTTAGAAAGATTTTTGGAATAATTTAAGTTATTCTTTCACCGAATAATTTCAAGATTCTTCCATGAAGCTCTTATGAAATAATTCATGTAACATTTTGGTAAAGTCTCAAGAAATCATACATGAAATAATTTTGAAATCTTTTTGAGATATTTCATGAAATAACTTATGACGAGAATAAAAGTTATTACATAAATCCTTACTGAATTGACTTTGAAAGGACTTTATGAAAGAAAACGTGAAATATAACAGAATCATTTAGAAATATTTTCGGGATTAGTTTATAATTTATCCGCTTGATGGCGGTATCTCTTACTCTCGCAAGCGGTAAGAGTGCTTCCCGTTTCATATATAAGGAAAATAAGAATTTTAAATTGAAACTATAAATTTTTATGCGTGCGATGTCTGTGTTATGATAACTTCGATTTTAACCGCTGTAAAACTATTGGTAATTCGTAATCTTATGAATAATTATATCATCATATATCCGTTATGTGTGTGTGTGTGTGTGCGTGTGCGTGTGCGTGTGTGTGTGTATTAATTCTAAATTGATTCTTAAATAATACAGGAAAGAATAAAATTTCTAGAACTTTACACGTCTCTCAACTAAAGATAGATGAAAAGATTAATGCATTGTTACTAAAAGAATTCATGGATCTTTACAGAATTCTTTCATTGAAAGGATTCTGTAATAATTCTATGTCCGAGGTATATTTCTTTCAGAAATAATACAATGAAATATTTTAAAAATATTTTATATCATTCTTACAGAATACTTTCAATGAAAGATGTATGAAAAGATTTAAGAATTATTACCAAAAGAATTCATGGATCCTTACAGAATTCTTTTATTGAAAGGATTCTGTAATAATTCTATGTCCGAGGTATATTCCTTTTAGAAATAATACAATGAAATATTTTAAAAATATTTCATATTATTCTTACAGAATCCTTTCAATGGAAGATGTATGAAAAGATTTACGAATTATTACCAAAAGAATTCATGGATCCTTACAGAATTCTTCCATTGAAAGGATTTTGAAATGACTTGTCAATTCTTTATGAAATATTTTTATGTATTATTTTTAAAAGAATAATACCTCGGACATAGAATTATTTCAGAATCCTTTCAGTGAAATATTTTTGAAAGATTGTAGTCCTTTCATGAATCCTTTCAGAATCCTTTCAAAGTCCTTTCATGCTGTATGGGGTTATAGTCAAGAGTATAAAAAAAACTGAAATTGGGCAGGAAAAAGTACCCCCCGTTGAGATAGTCAATTTTGCCCTGTCCTTGGAAATTTTGTTTGGCCTTGTAACTTTGTTTTCGATAAAAAAAATTGTTTTTGTCATATTTGCAGACCGTGACCGCCTTCCCCCTGTCCACAGCATGGAAATGATGACTTTTTCACTATTTATTTTTTTTCTCCGCATCTAGTCAGTAAAAAAAACCAAAGAAAATCGTGCTTATACCTTGAATGATTACAAATCATGTAGAATTTGTTCATAAAGATTCGATGATGCTATATAACCTAAAAGGATAAAAAAAATTCAAACGCTTCCTATTTTTACGGGAAATGCGGTACAGGGCCAGTTCTTGCAAAAAAAACTTGTATTTTGTTTAAAATTACTTGCCTGAATTTTTCCAGATATTTCCTGTTGGTGCGCCATAGTTAAAAATGCAAAAAATTCATTTTTTCGACATTTTTAGCTGATTGTAGCTCATTTGCAGACCTTGTATTATTATTTATATTATAAAATTGTATTCTTGAACTTTATTTATGAATTTAATTATGCAATCAAGTCAGAAAAATAAGATTTGCAAATATTCGCATCATATTTTTGCACGATTCCACATTTTAGATTAGGTATTTAAACACTTCTTTCATGATTTTGTTGATATTTCACTACTTTATATGTGATAAAATTTTTTAAATATTATATTGCTTCAATTACAGAAAATATTTTGATAAATAAGTCATTTCACAGGTATAGCTATATTAAGTACGGTCAAAATATCAACTTAGGATTACATATGAATTTATATTTTGTAAGAAAAACTGATCAATACAAACATTATCATCATGATTTGATAATATGAACCTTGACTTTGGCATTTTTAACACTATGTAATCTAAATCTGCACTTAAGTTACACTTTTGCGAGAGCTATGTGGTCTATTTTTACACTGTGTAAAAAAAATGTGAGCATGTGAGTACATTGAAATCTTGTTTACATGTCTCATATTAATATTACAATATTAAATATATTTTTGTTAAAAAGCGCATATTATTTGCAATTATTTTATGACATTTGCAATCATTTTAAAGATCATAAAAAGAGTTTGCACTTATGTCATGTATTGTATTATATTATCTTTATTGACATAGGTACGAATCCAGTAACGTAACTCAAGTAACAATCGTTAGGCTGGAAGTTATAGTCTTTACTCAGTTCTCAGATATCTGTCTATTTTCTCACTCTTTTTCCATAAGAAGAACAAGGATAAAATATTTGAGGACTGAGTAACAACTACAACTTCTAGCCTTAGACTTGAGTTGGGTCCATGGATTCGAGCGATAAAAAAACATTATGGCCCGAATTCATAGTCGTGTCTTGAGTAATAAGTATGTCTTAAAACTTAAGTTTCGTTCCTTGAGTATCAGCTGTTACTTTAATCGAGTGCTACACGAAGTGGTTATCACAGTTAGTTATGAAACAAAATCACACAAATAAGATAGTCGTCGGTAAGGATGTCACACTCAATTCAAGTAATAGTTGAAACTCAAGTAACGATCTTAATTTTTAAGTCATACTTAATACTCAAGCCACGACTATGAATTCGGGCCTAAGTTCGGGCCAAAGAAAGGTGAAACATGTAAAATATTTTGTGAATAGAATAACGAATATTAGTATTGAAACAGTATGACGAATATTATTATAAAAAATAAAATTCTATATTTATTAATTTTATATATTAGGTAAAAATTTATTTCTAACGAAATTGTAGTTTAATACGATAATATTATTTCATGGGCTATATTACAATATTAGAATAACATTATATAATGAAAATTGATTCAATAATAAATGGTTCATTACAATTATTATTGTAGATGTTTAAGAAGATCTTTCGATAAAACATTAGGGCAAAATATTAGAATTATAATTTGTATGTGGTTAAGCAAATAAATCCAAAACCTTCGATAATATATAGGGCTATCACGCGCTAGAAAAAAAACAGGAACAGATATAAGAAATACATTGCTTCTTATATATATATATATATATATATATATATATATATATATATATATATATATATATATATATATATAAACGCGTTGTTCCTAGCAACAACTCGCTATTCCTCATATATATAGATATAGAAGTAATGTATTTCTCATATCTGTTTCTGTTCTTTTTCTAGCGTGTAATAGCCTTATATATTATTAAAGGTTTTGGATTCATTATATTAACCATATACAAATTATAATTCGAATATTCTGCGCTAATGTTTTATCGGAAGATCTTCTTAAACATCTACAATAATAATTGTAACGAACCATTTAATATCGAATTAATTTTTATTATACAATGTTATTCTTATATTGTAATATAGCCCATGAAATAATATCGTCTTAAACTACAATTTCGTTAAAAATAAATCCTTACCTAATATACACTGCCGCCGAGATACTTTTGCCCCTCTTCGTCTAAAATCGACTAATCTAGAAAGTTTTATAACTCTGGAAAAAATGGTCGTAGCCTAGACATTCCAACGGGATTTAAAAGATTTTTCAAAATTCTTTCAAAAACTATTGGTTCAATATAAAAAAAAACATTTTTTTCGTATCTCTTATCCTTGTTTAAAAAGATATTTTTTTTAACTTTGTTTTGACTTTGTGAAATAGTGTTTAATTTTAGTAGAAATCGTTACATCAATACAAAACCGAAAAGATTTTAAAGCTCATATTTCGACGATGAAAATGCTATGTCGAACGTCTAGATTCGACCTTTTAAGCCAGAGTTATAAGATTTTATATTTAAAAATAAGGTTTTTTCGATATCTGAATATCTCTGAATTTAAGAGGAATAGAAAAATTTTTCATAGAGAAAAAATGTTACTTTTTGGTCAAATAATAATAATATATAATAAAAAATTGATTGAAAAAGAAAAATTTTTTTTTGTTGGAATGTAATGAAATTTTGATATCTTTAAAATATTGAACAACGTGGGTAAAAAAGGCAAAAAAAAATTTTTTTTCCGAAATTCATTTTTTATTATATTATTATTATTTGACCAAAAAGTAACATTTTTTCTCTATGACAAATTTTTCTATTCCTCTTAAATTCAGAGATATTCAGATATCGAAAAAAACCTTATTTTTAACTATAAAATCTTATAACTCTGGCTTAAAAGATCGAATCTAGACGTTCGACATAGCATTTTCATCGTCAAAATATGAGCTTTAAAATCTTTTTAGTTGTGTATTGATGTAACGATTTCTACTAAAATTGAACACTATTTCACAAAGTCAAAACGAAGTTAAAAAAATATCTTTTTAAACAAGGATAAGAGGTAAGAAAAAAATGGTTTTTTTTATATTGAACCAATAGTTTTTGAAAGAATTTTGAAAAATCTTTCGAATCCCGTTGGAATTTTTAGGCTACGACCATTTTTTCCAGAGTTATAAAACTTTTTAGATAAGTCGATTTTAGACGAAGGGGGGCAAAAGTGTCTCAGCGGCAGTGTATAAAATTTATGAATATATAATTTTATTTTTTATAATAATATTCGTAATACTGTTTCAATACTAATATTCGTTATTCTATTTACAAAATATTTTACATGTTACTTTTCTGTGGCGCGAATTCATAATATCAATACTTGAGTATAAGCTGTTACTTTAATTGAGTGTTACATCCTTACCGACGACAATCTTATTTGTGTGCTTTTGTTTCATGACTAACTGTGATAACCTCTTCGTGTAACACTCAATTGGAGTAACAGCTGATACTTAAGTAACCAAACTTAAGTTTTAAGTCATACTTAATACTGAAGACACGACTATGAATTGGGGCCATAATGTTTTTTTATGGCTCGAATTTATAGTCGTGTCTTGAGTATTAGGTATGACTTAAAAATTAAGATCGTTACTTGAGTTTCAACTATTACTTGAATTGAGTGTGACATCCTTACCGACGACTATCTTATTTGTGTGATTTTGTTTCATAACTAACTGTGATAACCACTTCGTGCAGCACTCGATTAAAGTAACAGCTGATACTCAAGGAACGAAACTTAAGTTTTAAGACATACTTATTACTCAAGACACGACTATGAATTCGGGCCATAATGTTTTTTTATCGCTCGAATCCATGGACCCAACTCAAGTCTAAGGCTAGAAGTTGTAGTTGTTACTCAGTCCTCAAATATTCTATCCTTGTTCTTCTTATGGAAAAAGAGTGAGAAAATAGACAGATATCTGAGAACTGAGTAAAGACTATAACTTCCGGCCTAACGATTGTTACTTGAGTTACGTTACTGGATTCGTACCTATGTCAATAAAGATAATATAATACAATACATGACATAAGTGCAAACTCTTTTTATGATCTTTAAAATGATTGCAAATGTCATAAAATAATTGCGAATAATATGCGCTTTTTAACAAAAATATATTTAATATTGCAATATTAATATGAGACATGTAAACAAGATTTCAATGTACTCACATGCTCACATTTTTTTTACACAGTGTAAAAATAGACCACATAGCTCTCGCAAAAGTGTAACTTAAGTGCAGATTTAGATTACATAGTGTTAAAAATGCCAAAGTCAAGGTTCATATTATCAAATCATGATGATAATGTTTGTATTGATCAGTTTTTCTTACGAAATATAAATTTATATGTAATCCTCAGTTGATATTTTGACCGTACTTAATATGGCTATACCTGTGAAACGACTTATTTATCAAAATATTTTCTGTAATTAAAGCAATATAATATTTAAAAAATTTTATCACATATAAAGTAGTGAAATATCAACAAAATCATGAAAGAAATGTTTGAATACCTAATCTAAAATGTGGAATCGTGCAAAAATATGATGCGAATATTTGTAAATCTTATTTTTCTGACTTGATTGCATAATTAAATTCATAAATAAAATTCTAGAATACAATTTCATAATATAAATAATAATATAAAGTCTGCAAATGAGCTACAATCAGCTAAAAACGTCAAAAAAATGAGTTTTTTGCATTTTTAACTATGGCGCACCAACAGGAAATATCTGGAAAAATTCAGGCAAGTAATTTTAAACAAAATACAAGTTTTTTTGCAAGAACTGGCCCTGTACCGCATTTCCCGTGAAAATAGGAAGGGTCTGAATTTTTTTTTCATCCTTTTAGGTTATATAGCATCATCAAATCTTTATGAAAAAATTCTACATGATTTGTAACCATTTAAGCTATAAGCACGATTTTTTTGGGGTTTTTATACTAACTAGATGCGGAAAAAGAATAAATAATGGAAAAAGTCATTTTTTCCATGCTGTGGACAGGGAGAGGGGGGTCGCGGTCTGCAAATATGACAAAACTATTTTTTTTTAATCCAAAACAAAGTTACAAAGTCAAACAAAGATTTCAGGGACAGGGCAAAATTGACTATCTTAAGGCGGGGTACCCTTTCGTGTGTGCTTGTATACATAAAAATATATATATATATATATATATATATATATACAGATAATTGAATAGAAAAAAATAAAAAAAAAAAAAATTTTTTTAGTACATCAGAATATTATATTTATTAATAAAAAATGGCAATACACCTAACATGAATCGATAGTATTTATCGAGATCTTCTAAAATCTCTATTCAATTTTTAATTGGTCCAGACAGTTTAACGCTATAACCTTTTAAAGTTTGACTGGTTTTAAGAAAAATGTTTCCGAACTTTTGAGCGGTACTGTATTTATGTTATATATATATATATATATATATATATATATATATATATATATATATACATATATACGTATATATAAATCAACATAATATAAATCATTATATAAATAAATTAAGAGAATAATTTAATTTATTTATTATGTAAATTTTATAAAATAATATATTCTCAATAAATTAAAGTATATTTTTTATTTATAATTATTTTTAATTGCTACGTATGAGAAATAATTTATTTCAAAAAACTTTTTATTATAAAAGAAGATCATATACTCATAAGAATTAATTCAAATATTATAAAAAAAATAGAAAATATGAAAAGTATAAATAAAAAAGGAATAAAAAATATTAAAACAGTGAAAAAATAAAAAAAAATAAGACGTGTACGCTACGCACTAGACCAAAACTGCTTTAAACGTGAAATAATACATGCTCATTTGCCCCCCGGTTATTTAAAATAATTAGATTTTAAGATTAAAATTAGTTATTAATAATTTTTAAGTTTTAGATGTCATATATAGTTTATTCTAATCAGATTTGATTTTCTAAAAAATTGTAATTCTACAGTAATAATAATAATTTTTGTTATTTAATAGATTTTAAAAATTTTAAACAAGTTTGATGATGAACGTTGTTCAATTATTTAATTAAACTTTTTCATTTCATTTCGAAGCTAAAACTTAATCAAGTCTGAATATAACGGCGGCTCATTTGTTCCGAATATAGTTCACGTACATACTTGCAAATGTTGTATAATCTAAATAGATGTTATGTTTACATTGATTATCTTGAGGATGAAAATAAGTCATCGATGAAAATGTTTGTTGATTATGTACGCACCAAAATTAATTTCAAATTCTTTCGAGCGCAAATCAAATACAAAATTTGTGATATGTTCACAAACAATTTTTTAGTTATCAATTAATTCTCAATTTAGAAACTAAAAATATAACAAGTCCGACGCCAAAATCTTTTCGATTATCTTATTTAGTTATTTCAGTTCGAGTTGAAGCTAAAACCCGATCAACTCTGAATATAATGACTGTTCATTTCTTTCAATCACAGTCAATGTACATATTTAAGTATGTTTTATAATCTAAACAGACAGTATGTTTACATTAGATACGAATGAATGTAAAAACAAGTCATAAACAAAAATATTAATAGTTTATGAATACATTAAAATCAATTTCTATTCTTTTCGAACAGAAATTATTTTCAAAAGTTTTTCCGTGTGGTCAAGCCCTGTGGTTCGATTTAAAAAACCAAATGGCAATTTCAGGTTCTGTATTGACTTTAGAAAAGTTAACGCAGTTACAAAACTTGATGCGTATCCATTGCCAAGAATGGATGATATCTATAAAGGAATGAATGGATGAATTGCAGAAAGCGAGATACATCTCTACTATGGATTTCAGCAGTGTTTACCATCAAATTAGGATAAAAGAAAATTCACGTGCTCAAACGGCATTTACGGTACCTGGCATGGGCCTTTTCCATTTTATACGAATGCCATACGGCCTTAGCCACGCTGGCGCCACCTTTCAGTGATAAATCGATGAGGTTATAGGTCCAGAACTCGAACCTTATGCATTTTCATACCTCGATGATATAATCGTCGCAACCGAGACGTTTGCTGAACATAAGAAATGATTAAAGAGGGTATTACTACGCATAAAAACAGCAGGTCTCACGATCAATCATGAGAAAAGCATATTCTGCCGAAAAGAGGTCAAATATCTTGGTGTACTGGTAAATAGAGATGGATTTAAGCCGGACCTGGATAAGATAAAACCCATTGTTGAATATCCAGCTCTTAAGAATTTAAAGCAGCCGAGGCGTTTCGTCGTAAAGAAAATTCTTGAAAAATTTCACCACGTTAGCAGAGCCATTGACTCGATTCACTAGGAAAGACTGCAGATATGTATGGTCACGCCATCAGGAAATCGCTTTTGATCAAATAAAAGTTCTGATTGCATCTGCGCTGTTATTGCATCGACCGCAGTTCGATTTGCAATTCGTTATACAGACAGATGCTAGCGACTCAGGTCTAGGAGCAGTACTTCTACAAATAGTCAACGATGAAGAGCGTGCATTAGAATTCGCCAGTTATACAATGTCCAGTGCAGAGCGAAATTACAGCGTAAAAGAAAGAGAGTGTTTAGCTGTTATATGAGTTGTCAAAAAGTTTCGCTGTTATGTTGAAAGTCATATTCTGATCATAGTAGTCTAAGTTGGTCATGTAATCAACATAATCCAACGGGCAGGCTAGCGCGATGGGCACTGGAGCTGCAAGGTTACTCTTACATTGTTGAGCACAAAAAAGGTGCATTGAACTATGTGCCTAATGCATTATTACGCATGCATCAAGATTCAGTAGAATACGACACTCACTTAAGTGTACTTAGTTGGGCATCGCAAACAAACGATGCTTGGTATAAGTCTCTGCTTTAACAGGTTACAAGTAAGCTGGAAAATAGTCGGAGGTGAATTGTATCGCTATGTACCGGACAAGTTTACAGAGGAAACGATGGGAGTCGATGACGCGTGGAAACTCATTGTTCACCGCGAAAATCGAGCAGAAGTACTGCATGAATGCCATGACGAGCCGACAGCTGGCCATCCAGGTCGAGATAATACTGTAGCTGACGTAGAACAATATTATTACTGGCCATATATAGAGAAAACAGTGTCACATTATGTTAAGAGCTGTGGGATCTGTCAGCAGTGTAAAGTAGAACAGAAACTATCTGCAGACTTGATGGGTAAAATAGAAATTTCAGGCCCAGGGAAGGTTGTTGCTGGTGATGTAACAGGTCCTTTTCCAAGGAGTAAACGTTGTTATGAATATACCTTCATTTTTGAAGATATATTCACCAAATGGGTGGAGTGCATACCTATTAGAAAAGCGAATGCACCCACGATCTCGAAAGCACTAAAAGAAAGGATTATTTTAAGATTTGATGTGCCTGAGATTTTCTTATCTGATAATGACTCAGAGTTCAAGAATCAGGTAGTAGACAAATATCTAAATAAAGCAGGTATTTGTCATAATACTACTCCAACGTATCCAAGGTATACTGAATCGTATACCCGCACGGCAATCCTGTATGGAGGATAAATCGGACAGTCAAAACCATGATTACAGCATTTATTGATGAAAATCATCGCTCATGGGACGAAAAGCTACCAGAGATTATATTCGCATATAACACTGCAAAACAGAGTACGACTGTACAAGTCCTGCGTTGTTAAATTATGGTAGACAGCCAGTACCTCTTAACTCGTTGAAAAGAAAAGAAGACAAAGCTGCTCAAAAAAACGAAAGGCTACAAGAAGTAATGAACTGGCAAAAACGTGTAAGCAAATAACTTTTGCTACATGAACAGGTAGTAGATCGTGCACAGTCCGCTCAACAAAAGCAAGCTGATGCTTACGATACAAGCCGAAGAAAAGTAGTATATAATATAGGAGATTTAGTATGGAAAAAAAAATAAAATACTCTCTTCAGCAGCTCAGGGCATAGCAAGTCAACTTGCACCTAAGTTTGTAGGCTCCTATGTAATTACAAATCTGGCTCTTACACATATGAGCCAACAGACCAAGATAGTAATGCCTATGGCTCTATTCATGTAGAGCAGCTAAAACCATTCGTCGCACAGCAAGAAGAGGAATCGCCATCTTAACCACCGTTGTAACAAACATATGTGAACGAGACGATAAGCGACCTGTCTCTTGCGAGCGATGCGACTCTGTGTGCCAACGGAGACTCAGGCTAAGGTTGCGTGCGAGCGGTGATACTCCCCAACTCGAAAGACTGAATAGGAAGCGAGGTCGTCCGCGTAAAACAGCCATCGTTGTAACACGAACAGTAAAGCGTATGCGTCAAACTGAGCCCGAACCGATCAAGCGTAAGCGCGGTAAAGTGTAGCGGAAATATAATCAACTATTCACTGAGGAAAACGTGTGCGCAATGTAAAAATAGACAGTAATAAAATATCAAACGCATTAAACTTGCTCCAAGCATTCGCTGCATACCTTCCGCGCGCTAAGCAGAGCAGCAGAACCCGCTTATCCTGCGTCTACCAGAGGGGTGTCACGGTATTCTACTGCGTTCGAATCTTGCACGTTTAGGTAAAATTAAATTACACACGCATATACCTCGTCTAAGTTACGTGAAGAAGCACGTAACTCGACGAGCAGCGTGCGTGCGAGGAGCAAGAAAGCCACGAGGCGCGTTAGAACATTTCCGGCTGTTCATCAGCACACACTTTTTTGTAAGGAGACATTTTCCTGCAGGCCACGAGCACGCATCGTTAGTTTTCGTTCTGTTCAATCTTTACGGCTGCTGTCGGCAAGCTCCAGCGACCAGGTTTCGATTTGCGCTGTGTTGGCCAACGATCGAAGGATATTTGAAGTATGTTTTTTTAAGTAGAAACTTCTACGCGTAGTCGTAAGTAATCTATACATTTTGTTAACTGAAGTTTCTTTCCTCAAAGAAACTTCAGTATTAAAGAAGCGCGCGTTTGTTCTTGCTTGAAAAAGCTTTAGTTCGCGTCCCGTCCCCCCTTTCTTTCACTATCTCTTTCTAATAACTAGATTTCAAGATTTAAGTAATATTAAACATTTTTGTTTGCGATATATTAAATTTTCATTATTCACATTAATTCTATCATATTAATTTTTTTTTTATTGAATTCTCTTAAATTTAAATGCAAAGTGCTATCTATTTGACTCATATTGCCTGTCTATATATATATATGTAATATTAAATATTTAATTATTCACATAAAAGAGCATAGTCTGGTATTGTATAATTGTAAATCTGCATCACGAGGAAAACTGTGCTACCGGCAACGCGCCTCCCGATCAGGTAAGAGAGAAAGAGAGAGAGAGAGAGGCGCAGTAAGTGCTACAAGCGACTAATATCTCAGTTAAAATCTTCTCGTATATCAATAAAATTGACTAGCTAGCACTATCGGAGTTTGTTGCATAATATTTAGCATACTTATTATAATTTTCAGCGACTCCGCATATAGTAAAATTTATAGACTTAGCGAAAATCAATATTTAATTAAAAGCTAATTCTTTTTTGTAACGTGTGCAAAATAACTGTTACATTAGAAAGAATTCATTAACGGTGGGTATACACCAAAATTCGTCGATCCCTCCGAATCGTAGCGCCACCTAGCTAGCCGGAAGGATACAATGTACAACGTTTGCTCATTCTCCCGTTCTCCCTAACGCTCTCTCGCAACCACGATTTCAACCTCCATTGTTAAAAAAAAGGTATCACTGTTCGTTACATATGCTATGTTCAAAAACAGATTGACGATCTCCGTTGCTAAACAGCAACGTAATGATAGCATAAATACAATGACGTTGAATAAAAAAAATGTTTTATTTATTAAAATATTCTATTAAGTTTAATTGTGTTTGTGTGAATGTTTAGTTGTGTTAGTAAACGCGTAGCGTTGTGTTAAATTTTTATTATATTTATTTTGCTTTGTTTGCTTCGGGCCTTTTAACATACTCTAACCAACAACCAACGTTGCACTCGGATCGTAAATATTAGGGGGTGTTAAAAGCCCTTCGCATTTAGTTTGCTATAAGCACATGTAACAACGCACATCATAAGGTCAGCTCGCAAGGAGGGAAGTAAACACATGGCTGCGCCGGCGAAACAGACAACTCTTGCTTACTTTGTGCGTTTGAGACCGTCGAACGACGAATTAGCCATGAATTTTTGGCTGGCCATAAAAAAAATAGTATACATTACACAGGACGAAAGTTGACCTCGTTCCCGGCGGTATTACCCCTCGGCTTCACCTCGTGGACAATCACACCACCGGGAAAGAAGATCGTCTTTTATCCCTTGTAATGTGATGTACTATTTCTTGAAAAAAAAGAATGAAAAATATATGAATATTTTAAAATTTTTTATATTTAAAATGATTTTTTCAACATATAAAAAAATATATATTCCCATAAAATTGAATTTTTTCATCAGAATCATTAATTGATGATGTTTCTTCATCGCTGCTGTTAACATGATCATCGATGTTATCATAATTTTTATTGGATTCTTTAAAAAAATAATACACCATCTGAGAAATTTCTACATTTGTATAAAATATTAAATATAATAATTTCAAAGTAATACAATACCTTGTGGCTTAGATGACGATTCTTGAAAAGTTGGACTTTGAGGTTCATCGAACATTTTTCACAACATAATACGTGAGTTTTCTGATATAATTCCACATTTTTTGTAGGACATCAATTACACTGTGATGTATACTTAATTTCTAAAAGAAAAAAATGTTAACTAGCCTGATGCTTATCGATCCAGGGTTGACGTCTACTTGACGATTTCGGAAGGGTGGGCTGGGAAAACCTTCCACACTGTTTGTAGAACAAGGTTATCTTTAAATTTAATATAATTTTATTAAAAAATAGTATCAAAATCAGCTTGATTCTAATCAATACCCATATCCAATTAACTATTACATGTTGGGGTGGGGGACTTGTAGATACCATTAAATTTGTAGGACAAGCATTCTTTGGTACTTTTCACTAATTTATCTTAAAATTCAACTAAAAAACAACTTAATGCCTGTCAATTTTTAGCATTCAATAATTTGACATGTTTAAAAGCTGATGGAAGCTAAGGCTACCGTATTATAAAATTTTCATAAATAAACAATTTGGGCGTCTTCGTGTAACGAAGTCATGCACAAAAAATTAGCTTGATGTTTATCATTTTTTAAGAACCATACTGGGCTCCCAGACTAATATATAAATGTGTCAATTTTGAAAAAAAAAATTTTCAGAATCCCCAATATATTTCACAATTATTTTATCATTTGTATAGTTATTAATACAATTTTAAACTTTTCGATAAGAAAAATCGATAGCAATCGATAACTTATATATATATATAAATTTTAATCTTAGCTTTCTCACTAGCTGAAGTTAATACTTCTCTCTTACCGTACACTGAAAAGACATCAGTGCTGCTAGAGATATTCTCCTGTCTGTAGTAACGCACAATGACCTACCCTGTATAGGTTGTGCGATCTGTACCATGAGCGTGCCGTGCGGCCCTCTTGCGGTATCGGTCAGCACATGCATATGGTGCCGCCATTACGGCTTACTAAGCGTAGCTCAAACCGGTGCCACTAAAGTGCTGGTTGGCTCCTATAGTAGGCTGAAGCACGAGCACAACCACAGCCATACGTGGCGCAGAGAGGACCGATGTCTTTTCATTGTCAAATGAATAATTAATAAATAAAAACCCGATCGTTACGTCAATAGTTCAAAGAGGACACGCTAACATTTCGGAGAATTGTTAAAGGAAGTTTCTTTTAGTCAAGAAAATAAAGATAATTTGCGGGTAAATACTGGAATTTCATGCAATGGCATGAGAAAGTTTACAAATTTTTTAAGGTTTAGTGTTGGAAGAAAATCTGTTCCTGTAAATTACGTTGGTCATATGTCAAATAGGTGAGAAATTTTGAGCGATGTATATAAAGAAGGTGTATATGAATTTGAATGCGGAAATGAGTTACGAATAAACGAGCTGTTGATTATGCGAATGGTGAAGAGATTCTTGATGCAATCATGAAAAAAAGGAATGTGCAGGGAAATATTGTTGTCAAAATCATGACAAGATTTTTTTTAAATAATGCATTATCTTTTTTGTAAATAACTCATTATCTGAAGACATTGATGATAATGATAATGAAATGAATACGACAGTGATGATAATGATAATGAAAATTTGACTGACTATGGTTCCAAAACATCATTTTATTCTGACACCTTGGTGAATTTTAAACCTACAACTAATGTAGGCAAAATCTATGAAAACCAACTGTAGGCGCACTTTTGTCAAATTTAAAATTGGTTCAAGAACACCATGTACTCTAGGAGGTTAATATAGGCTAAAGCGAGGGATTTCTCACTAAAATACTCATAGAAAAACTCTTCCGTACTATCAAGCATTCTTTAGTTCTCATGCGTACTCTCCAATACTCTTTTGGTGAACGCTTTAAGTAAATGAATACGAAAAAGTTTGAAAGAGATTTAGTGAGTATGCAAGAGTAAGAATGAGTATTTGTAGAATACGAATGAATATTGAAAAGTATGCAAGAGTACCAATGAGTTATCAAGAGTACGCAAGAGTACAAATAGAATTTTAGTAATATTGATTTTATTATTTAATTGATTTCGACGATAAGTCATTTTATATCATGTTTGATAAATAGAACAGATCGTAATAGATCTTATTAATATAACGCTGAATTCTGAGTCTTTATCTAACAACCCATCTCTTTATCAATATTAGTTACGTTTACGTAAAAATTATTAATTATAACAAAGTTATAATTAAAAAAAAATTTATTTACTAAGAGAAATATAGTTTTTTAAAAAAATATGCCTATAAAACAATTGTTGATGTACTTATATCAATTTATGAAATTTTCGTAGGTAAAACTTTTTCCGACTTTTTCTCAACAGGAGACAATAAAATTTTTCGTCAACTTTATGAAATATTATTATATTTCAATCTAGTGAGGACAAATAACTGATTTTTATAATATTTTTGTAAAATAGTAATTCTAAAGGTTATATTTTTTCATTTTGCCAATATTTTATTTTTCTCAACTGTTTAAATTCAACTTTATCCCTTGCATAGATCAACTTTTAAATCCATTTTTCACTAGTAATTAAATTTTGGTAATAAGAATATTTTTTGTTGGGAATGACGTGTAATATACAATTTATTTTTGCCAAACATTATTTTTAATAGTTAAATTTCTGATTTTATTTTCTGAAAAGTATTTATTTTTAAATAAAATAAATCGCAACATTTTTTGTTTAAAATTTCACGTAAAAGATACCTATATTTAGAAATAGTTAAATTTAAGCTACGAATAGTTAATAGATTTTGCTACCGTGCATAAAAAAAAGTTACTTATTATGCTATTATGATTGGTATAAGCAATATTAAATACCTTATCAAAATTTAAAAATAAATCTTATCGTGTTCAACCGATAATATGTCGGTAAATAATTATATAAAATAAATAAAGTAATAGTGAAAACTATAAAAAATTGTAATCATAAAAAGATATGTGTTTTTATTGGACTAAATTACTTTATTAAATATATAAAAATGCATTTTTATATATCTGTGTATTTTATAATTTAAAAATAGCCCTAATAGAAATTTTGCTAACTAAAATGGTCGATTCATCAATTATTTTTTATTTAATTTGATATTTACAATGTAGAAAATTAATTATTACTATTATTTTAATTATTTCAGAATATTACATAAAATATGTATATGAAATGTAACCAGTAACATACAAAATATTAATGTATCAGCTTATAATTTAAATTTCCTTTTTATTCACTATATTCTAAGCGAACTAATAGCTGGATTTATTTTATTAAAAATTAATGTAATAATTACTTATTTTGAGTAAAATTTTTTTATAATAACATTTAATTTTAAAAGAATTGAAATGTTACTTAAAATAATTTCTTACCTTATTTCACAATTGAATAATTAATTATTATTAATTAATTATTGATTGATTATTATCAACCTATTGACTCATCGACCGATCAAGCTATCGATAGATTCATGTATCCACCCATCAACCCATTGATTTATCAACCCATCGACCGATTAATTCATAAATATAACAACCCAAAATAACATAGATTTATATTCAACTCCACTATTTATCAACTTATTGACCTATTATTTCATAAATCCAACGGTCCATCAACGAACCAATCAACTTTTTCCTCTTTAAACGTATTAATCGATCAATCCATCGACCCATACATTCGTCGACCCTTTGAATATCTCACTCAGCTGAGTCCTTTATAAAAAAACTTATTTATTTTCTTTATTAATTTCGTAATTTTGTAAATAATTAATTGCATTTTTATTATATATACAAAATTCAAAAAATCGATGTTTTAAATTCTTTCTTTTAACAATATATATATATATTTTATATATATGTTAAAAAAAAGAACTTGAAACATCGATTTTTTAAATGAATACTCTATCTAAAATTTCCGTACTCCTTAATCTTTTAAATATTCAATAATTATTTTTAATACTCATTGTATTCTTTGCATGCTCTTTAATTATTTTGAATATTCATCTTACTCTTTGCATACTCTCTGATTTTTCAAATACTCAACTTACTCTTTGCATACTCTCTGATTTTTTCAAATACTCATCTTACTTTTTGCATACTCTTTGATTTTTTCGAATACTTCTTTTACTCTTCGCATACTCTGATCAATTTTAAAACTCCAATACTCTTATAAAACTCTTGCGTACTCACAATACTCTTACAAAACTCTTACCACTCTTTGCAAGAGTATTTTAGTGAGAAGCCCCTAGGGCTAAAGCTTGGAACAATGTTACAATAGTCATCACCAGAATCTTCGTTAATACTCTTCGTGAAGTTTTACTTTGATTTTTACTTATATGTCACGTAGCAGATTTTCTTAGTTTAATCATTAGTAGCGACAGCTCTCGATATAGTACTTCACAGGTCTGTTGCCAGAAATCCTCTAAAAGGCCTGGCAACCAACCTGCTTCTCAACTACGTTCCAATCGTTGACTTCGGTACTTGCTGTATCTCTTAAGATGCATAATAAGACCAAGCACGAGCCATATTTTAACGTCTTGGCGCATGAGATTTCAACACGATAAAATGCTGTAATATTGTTAAAGAACATTCAAATTCTTGAATCCTGAATAAATATATATTTAAAACAGCCCATGTTTATAAATTAAAAATAATCTTACCTTTTATTCACTAATTTTTTATTAATTTTAAATTAAAATTTTCTGCTTAAGTGATATCAATTCTAAAGTATAAAATTTTTTAGTTATTTCTCAAGTCCCTTTTATTACTTGATAAACTGACTAGTAATAAATATATACACTGCCACTCATGAAAATTTGACCACCTAAGAAAAAATCATAGAAAATGAAAAGTTTTATATCTTGGAAAAAAATGAATGAATCTGAAAAATTCTTACAGAATTTTAAAATTTACACTAAAAACCATCGGAAAACGCTAGTTCTGATCTAAAAAAGTTGAAATATCAATTTATATACATAAAAAATGAAACTATCTTTTAAAATTTTCTTTCGTCCATTTAAAAATTTGTGCTATTTTGTCAAAAATTATCGAAGGTTAAAAATTCAAAAAAAAAGTGAAAGATACGATACTCTGCAGAAAATAAGAGGTTAAAAGCTACCGTACATCCATTTTTAAAAGAATTATGCTTATTTACGTGAAAAAATGCATTTTTTTCAACAACTGATATCTCAAAAAGGATGCCTTAGAAAAAAAACTGCAGAGAGAAGAAAGTGTTTTTTTTTGTAGGGAATCCAATTTTGAAGTCAAAATACTAATTAGAAATGATTTTTTTTTCTTCCATGTTTTCGTAGGACTAAGTTTTTTTTTCTTCATTTTTAAAATTTTAGCCCTACGAAAAATGAAAAAAAATTTTTTTTTTCATTTATATTTTGACTTTAAAATTAAATTCTTCACTAAAAAATACAACTTTTTTTTCTCTAAAGTTATTTTTCTAAGGCATCCTTTTTAAGATATCAACTCTTGAAAAAAAATGCATTTTTCTCACGTAAATGAGCATAACTTTATTAAAAATAGACGTACGTACGTAGCTTTTAACTTCTCACTTTTTAGTAAAGTATTGTAGCTTTCACATCATTTTTGAATATCTTATCTTCGATCATTTTTGACAAAATAGCACAAATTTTAAAATGGACGAAAAAAAATTTTTTTTAATAGTTTTATTTTTTATGTAAGAGATTGATATATATACTTTTTTAGATTGGAACTCGCGTTTCCTGGTGGTTTTTTAGTGTAAACTTTGAAATCCTGTTGGAATTTTTCAGATTCGATAATTTTTCGCTAAGGTATAAAAGTTTTAATTTTCTATGATTTTTTCTTAGGTGGTCAAATTTTCGTGAGCAGCAGTGTATATATACATATATATGCCAAAACGAAAATTAAAATTAATATCCCTGCAACATTTTATATAATAAGAAATAAATAACTTATTCTTTAATACTTGACACGTATTATTTCATGTATTATTTGCGAGAAAGGTTAAACTGCTTATCTATATTACTTTGGTCTACAATAATAAATTGATTACATATTATGCTCTGTATAATATGAAATTAAGGGGCGGTAAGGACTATTTGCTAGGGACCCTCTAGAAAGGGACAAGTGAATGTTGCCGCCATACTGATCTAAACCGGAAAGGAACGGATAAAGTGCTTATAGAAAACATCACGGGTCGTCTTCGTAAGGAATATTTACTGTCTCTTTCTAACATATTACTGTCTTATGTAGTTTCCGGTTTAGATCTCTGGTTTGTAACAGCCAATGGAAAACGCAGAAAGAGGTTTCCAGTACCTTTCTAAAGGGTCCCTACTATTTGCTGCATGGAGGCGCTGCGGTCAGTTGAAAGAAAAATGTAAAATACTTTTTACTCAGCGATTTACAATTTACTAAAACAATAATATACCTCTAATGTTGTCAATAACTCTAGCCATATATATAAAGAATAATTATTGATGCAAATCTTGTTTGAAAAGTCTAAAACATTGTTGTAAAGCGAAAAACGCAGCGCCAGATAGAGCCGGCGTGAGCATATGTATTCATCATTCTTTAGTATTACTTTCTCTGTCGCACTAAAGAAAAAGACACATGTTTACATCGGCTCTATTACGCGCAGCATTTTTTGCTTTACAAAAATATTTTAGACTTTTCAAACAAGATTAGCATTGATAATTATTCTACATATATATGGCAAGAGTTATTGACAACATTAGAGGTATATTATTGTCTCAATAAATTGTAAATCCATGTATAAAAAATATTTTATATTCTTCTCTCACCTGCAGCGCCACCAAGCGGCAAATGGTTCCGACCGCCTCTTAATAGCGTTTATAAACGCGTATATTTCTATACTTGAGCTTCCAGTTTAATTCCGTAAGGGATATATTACTATGTCATTGAATGATTGGAATCTATTATTTCTTACAAGTATAATATCTTCTGAGTATTTACAACTTACAAAATTAATAATAAAATTAATTAAGGATAAAATTCTTGAACTTAAAATAAAACAATGATGTTGCTAAAATAGATGGTACAGATTTCTCGATATAAATCTTAAAAATAATAAAGTACAACGACAATTCTTGCTATTGTAACATTCTAAAACAAAACCCAAAACCATTATAGCTGCAATGTAAAACTATTGATAGTAAAATAATGATGTCAATATAGATAAATCAAATGTCATAGAAAAAGTACAAGCGAATAATCAATCTAAAGAATGAGTGAAAAATGCATTTAATGAGGGTATATTTTTCATAGCGTGAATGAAAATAATTTATTTATATTAAATAACTTAACCATATTATTATAATTAACCATCACATGTTAACAAGTTCTTTAAAAACCAAAATATGAATTTTTATAGTATGACTGGATGAAGAGTAGAAACTTCAAGGAGGCGATACAGACCAGTCAAGAGTAATACTCTAGTTTTATTAATTTTCTATTTATATCAATATATATATATATATATACATATATATTTTTTTATATTCTGTATTATTCATTATTAGTATTGTAATAAGCTTGCAAAAATTAATGGAAATATGCATACATATGCTAGCACGCATGCATTAACATATTTTATCTTTGTTTACGACTTCTTACACAAAATAATTTTACTATGATTGTTTTTTAAAACTTTTTCATTTTATTTCTTTGCTTGTATTAAGAAAACAAAAATGAGTTCGAAATAGTTATGTAATTTTGCTATATACCCTGGTAGAAAATAGACTATTCGACAATGGCCATTAGTCACTTATTTGTCATTTTTTTGACTAATTTTTTAATCAGGAAATGACCAAAATATGTTAAAATTGGTAGCATATATAGATATATACTTTATGCAAATAGATTTATAGGTATATTTCTTTTCTTCAACAGAGAGAACACAAAAAGCCTAAAAATTATATTGCAGCACGGTAAAAATGGTAAAGATTTTAAATAAATATTTTAGAGATTTAAGGTTGGTTCTCAAGCTTTTATGACTCTGTTTCAACCTTATCTTGCAAGTATGCTAAAAGAGAGTGAGAGAGAAAGAAAAAACGAGGAACAGAGAGAAAAAGCGTTAGAGTTTCCAAAACTTGAGAGAACTGCAAAACATAGACATTAATTAATAAAGTAGTTCATTTTTTGAAAAGTATGGAGTCTTCAAATGAGAAAAGAAAATTTAAAAAAGGAAGAAAATAGACTAACGTATCAAGTCAATAAGTTTAACAAGTCTGTTGGAAAAGAGTTTAAAATTTGAGGTTAGTAAAAACAGTGTTAATAATGATTGCAGTGAAAATTAATTATCTTTTGAAGAAACCAGTGACAGTTCTCAAGACTGTGATTTTGAAAAAATTATTCAACTAAACTAACTGATGTAATATCGTGAATAGAATGCATAAATTTAATTTTTTCATCGAGCTCGTTTGATCTTATTAAAAATAATTGATAAAAGTTTTATTTGTGATTCCGAATTTCATTTAATATTAATATTGTTTCATAACTTTGCATAATATTTAAAAATAAAAATAAATTAATGCATTATTTATTATAATAAAACAATAAAATGATTTATCACATTTATGACAGTTTTCAACTATTAACCGTCCTCAATAAGCGGATAAATTAGTCATTTTCTGATTAATATTGGTCATTTCTTGATCATTTCTTCTAAAATTGGTCGAAATATGACCAAGTACTAGTGAAGTTTTCTACCAGGGTAATTTTGTTTAGTAATCCTTAACTAGTCCCAGCAAAACATCGTGACTGTCCGAATAACTAATTATGTTATGATTTAATCTCCTATTGCGTAATTAAGAGTCGGAAATATTGCGGTCGGAACAATATCGGTTTTTGGTTTGGTGGCGCAGTGGTTGGGTGAGAGAAATGCGAATAATTGTTGAAATGCTTATATTAATTAATGTATTCATTCAAACGGTGAAAATATATTTATTAATTGTAGCCATGTCTATAAAGAATAATTTTGAATAGTTCAAAAATATAATATATACTTGAAATTTATCGCATGCAAACAAGTGCTGTACGTGTTGACTTGCAGATGAACGTGGCAGTTGCAAGTGACATATGTCGAGTAGACACTTTTCGCTTTACGATAATATTTTGTATATTTTTATTGACTGCTCTCTGCATATAATCCAGTGGAATTTCAACGGAGTCTAGTAAAATTTCCACTGAATGGATGAGTGAAAATTTATTCATTAGAGTTTAGTGAAAAACCGCTGAAGAAATTAGTAAAATATTCACTATTTAAATTTCATAGAAAATATCACTGTATTTTAGTGTAAAAGTTATTGAATTTCATTAAAAATGTTACCTTATTTCAGTAAAAATACTACCAAATTTCAATAAAGATGTTATTGAATTCCAGTGAATTTATTACAGGACAAAAGAGTAATTGACAGAGGGAAAATTAGTTTTTTCTTTTTAAGTAAAATACAATATTAATAATACTTCTTTAAAGTATTGATTATTACAATAATTTAAGATTCATTTATATGTCATAAAATAATACAAAATTTTTTATCTCAGTGTTGATATAGTATCCAAAATTTCTATGTTTCAAAAATAATTCAGTACTGAAATAAAAAATTTTGTATAATTTTTAAAAAATATAGATATGAATTACAAATCATTATAATAATTGATACTTAAAATAAATATTATTAAAATATTTTATATTGTAATTCATTACATTATTTTGAACTTACTTTTTACTTGAAAAGCTCAAATGATTTTTCTCAATGAAGATTTATGTATTAATCTTATGAATTAGCATTCATTTTATTATATTACACTTACCTTTTCACCTTAAAAGTTCAAATAATTTTTTTCAAATTTTCCTCTCTGCGCATGCCACTACGTCTTCACTGGAACTCTCTCTCTCTCTCTCAATATATATTATATATATATATATATATATATATATATATATATATATCTGTGGCTTGAAGGAAAAACAGCATAAGTCTGTTTGTGGAATTTTTGAGAAAACGAGGTTTTTGCGTTAATACGTAAGATCGGAAAGGAAGAGACGCAGCACGATACTAGGTTAATATAATCAAGTATAAAATACATTTCTAACCGGGCTATAAGCTAAAGTTAATGCTCTTTAATCCATCGAAAATAACGAAAAACCTTTGAGTTATGTTGTTATTCCTTCCAATCGCGGTTTGTGCTGTTAATTCTTCAAATTTTTCTAAAGCATTTTTATTGATTTTTTTTTCGATTAGAAGTTTTATGTCATGTATTCAAGTGACATCTACATGCTTTAGCCGCAACTATTGCACTATAACATAATCTTTATTGTTAGAGAGAGAAAGAGAAAAAGAAAGTTAATGCAACGACAAAAGAACATGCAAAAACTGTCTATGGTGACTAGTTGTAATAAAAATTAATAAGTGACGTGCCTAGATGAATTAAACTGCGAATGATAAAAAAAAGCTACTTGATAATATTATAGAATTACGGCCAAAGGACATAGATGATTTTATGTTCGAAGTTGGTCGTACGAGGAACTATAACTTAATAGTTGAAAATATTAATCTTTTTTTAATCTTTTTTTTAATACATTTGAAATTTTATTTTAGTCCTATTGATTTTTTCATTTGTTTCTTAGATTGACATTTTGTAATAAGTATAGCTGCTGTCGAAGCGCGAGTCATTTTTTTTCAATAACCTACGTTCAATATGATTACTCTTTGACATATTGAACGAAACATAATATAGATTGGTGATGCCATATTGATTTTTCCTGAGACATATTGATACTCAATGTCTCAGGAGAACATATAGATCTGGTATAGAGTCAAGCAGCACGCGAGAGACATATGCCATCACCAATTGAGCATGCCCCTTAGATACTGATGCGAATACGGTCTACGAGGGCATAATAGTTATATATGTCCTTTGGCCGTATCCAGGTGGAATATAAGTCGAGAACAATGTTCGGGATTTAGATTCCACCTGAATAAACGGCCAAAGGAAATAGATGATTTTATGTCTCAAGTAGGCCGTATGAGGAAATATAACTTATTAGTTAAAAATATTAATGTTCTTTCTATTTTTTTTTTTATTTTTATTTTAGTTTTATTGAATTTTTTCTTTTATTTCTTAGATTGACATTTTGTAATGAGTATAGCTACTATCGAAGCGTGAGTCATTTTTTTCGTTAACCTCCGTTTAATATGATTGCTCTTTGACATATTCAACGAAATACGACAGCATCGGTGATGCTATATTGATTTCTCCTGAAACATATTGAGCCTCAATATGTCTCAGAAGGACATATAAATCTTGTAAAGGGTCGAGGAGCGCGTCTGAGACATATCCGATGCCAATACAAATTTAACACGCTCTTCACGTACTGACACGAATACGGCCTACGAGAACATAAATATATATACATATACGTATATATTTATTACACTCACCTTTTTTATTTAAAAACTTCAAATCATTCTCCTGAAAATCAGAGATAGATACTCTTGCGTTAAGATTATGACGGGAAAAAGCTTTGGAGCGCTCTTGTTATTCATTGTTAAGACGCGTGCTTTCACATATCGTTTTCAGAACATATGTGCTGCGAACCTTATGAATTTATCCCTTAAATTTTCCATTCAATTTCTACTAAATTATCAGTGGAATAAAAGAAACACTGCAAGTTCAATTGAATTTTCAATGATATTTTAATAAAATAAAAGAAACACTGAAATTTTAGTATATTTTTTACTGATTTTTCAATGAAATAATATCCACTAAATCAAATAGTGAAAATTTCACTGGATTATATTTAGAGACTGAACTATTTCAAATTGTTCTCTATAAACATGGCTAGAGTTAATAGCTATATTTTCGCCGTTAGTATGAGTAAATAAATCAATATAAGCAATTCAACGATTATTATTTGTATTTCTCTTAGCTGACTACAGCACCAACAAACCAAAATACCGATATGGTTCAGACCGTCTCTTGAATCCCTTAACGAAATGGTATAACTTTTTATTCATTATAAATTAAGTGGATAGCATTAGAAGGAACATCTCCTACACAGCAAGGTAATTTTTCTTATTCATATTTTATCTTTGTAAATAAATAGAAGCTTTTTTAGTAT
Source organism: Anastatus disparis (assembly GCA_017163975.1). Lineage (NCBI taxonomy): Eukaryota > Metazoa > Arthropoda > Insecta > Hymenoptera > Eupelmidae > Anastatus > Anastatus disparis. Next base: position 2,040,227 of record JAFFSR010000074.1, read on the forward strand.
AATTTTTCTAACTAATAATTGGTTGGCAAACATTTTTAATTATTTATAGATTTACGATACTTATATATTATAATATTTTATTCATAAACACATATATTAGGACTTATTTTTATGAGATAGCAAAATGCGGTTTACGCATTAATATTCGTTGTTCTGACTAAAGTCTGAAGTGATGTACTTTAAATTAGGAGACATTAAAGCTAATAATTATACTATCGAATCCCTTTTACGTATCGTGATGATCTGATATATTGATAGTTGATAAATATATGAAGGAACATCTGTTTCATTTATATTTTGTAACCGACTAAATTTGTTGAGTGGATAAATATTTAAATCAAATGATTCAGAGATGTTTTCATACAGTAATTGGCATGTATAATGCATAACAATTAATTTCCCATCGGGTCCCCTTGCCTTTTTACGTATTGAATTTTATTTAATCACAGCTGTGACAAAAACTCTCAAGAATATAGTAAATAATATTCAAGTTTATTAATAAATTTTTCTACGTATTTCATTTAAAACAGTACATTTCATTGAACAATTATTATTTTACGTTTCAATTTTATATAATTTAACAGCATTCTTTGTTTATTTTATGCGTCCCGCGTTATTATTATTATTATTGATTATGAATATCTACCATTTATTCTTATATAGAACTTTTCTTATCATAATATTTATTATAGTTTCAATTTTATTTCACAATCTAGTAATTAAATTTTGTATTTATATTTGTATTCTTATTTTTTATTTTGTTCTAATAAGCTCTGTAATTTAAAATTACATACTGTCAATACACCTATGGAAGAATGTCAAGACTCAAGTATGGGAAACCAAGCAGCTCAACTAAGCTTAAATATTACTCAAGAACGAAAACGACAGAATCTAATACGTAAAATGATATTCTTAACAATTCTGCTACTTCTCAGAAAAGATTACTCCGAGTTTCTCTGATTCAAGTATACATGAAAATAAACAACCTAATAAATGCATTTCTGGTTTAAAAATCATTAAATCTATGAACAAAAAACCAAAAATAACTACAAAAAGTACTGTGGATCGCTCTGAAGTTTCTGAAGCGCCTTTCAAAAGGCATCTTTGGACAAAATAAAAATAAATATCCAATAAATTTCAATGAGACAATTGACTTCTTAATAGAAACTCACAGAAATAGATATAAACAGGTCTACAAAAAATAGATATAATAGATAGTGACACGTCTTCAATAGCAGACGAATGAATCAAGATACTATCTAATAATAACAACAACAATAATACTGAAATATCAATTAAGTTTTGGAATATTCAAAGCTATAGACAACGATCAACAGAAATTCAGAATTTTTAACACAAATATGACATAATAGTATGTGCGGAATCTTGGCTCCCACCTGATGACAACGTTCACTTGCCGGGTTATGTAATCTTTAGAAAAGATAGGATGCACTCCCGAGGTTAAGGAATATTGATATTCATAAGGCACTTATCAGCATTTTCAGAAATTGAAGATATTAAAACACTAGATCCATCCTTGAAAATCATCGGATTCCAGCTAAACAGTATAAAATCTAAATTAGACCTTTTTATTTGCTATAAAACTCCAGGTAATATCTTAACACAGTATCAATGGGACTAAGTGTTTAGGAACATAAATAGCGCTAATGGTTGATTTATCGGTGACTTTAACTCTCATAACACTTCTTGGAATTGTAAACATACCGATATAAATGGGAAAAGGCTTGCAATTGCTACTAAATTTCGTGAGCTCTTTCTACATAATAACAATTCCTTCACACATCTTGATTTTCATAGAAATCAATTATCCAATATTGATCTCATTTTCTCTTCTGTAAACATAGCAAACATAATAGAAGTTAAAGTAAATGGCAAAACCTTGGGATCAGTTCATTTCCCCATTGATATCAGTATCGGCGCTGAATAACATGTATATAAAAAAAAACACATTTATACTAAAATCTCTAAAAACTGATTGGACAAAACGTGCTGATAAACTTAATGATATGCACTTCAAATTTCTCACTAACGATTATAATATGCTTGGACTCATTAAAAAATATAACTTTCTTGTAAATAAAATAGTAGAAAGCATAACAAATTGCACACCAAAAAAAAAAAAAAATTCATAATAGTAATAACAATAAAAAGATAAAAAATCCTGTTCCTTGGTGGGACAATGATTGTAATAGAGTAATAAAAAACAGAAGGGCCTCTTTTAAGAAATGGCAATATACAAAAAATTTATCTGATTATATTCCCCCATTGAAAATAATCATATGATTTTTTTATGTGAAATTTTCATATCATTTTTGTTTCATTTTGTCCATGATTTCTTTAGGTGATTTATTCAGGTGATTTTTTTAAGTGATTCTTTTAGGTGATTAAAGTTTTCCAAGAAATATAAATTTTCAAATAAAGTTTTTCAAAAATTGGAAAATTGGAAATATAATATTCTGTTTAAAATGTTTAATTTATACTTTGAATTAATTTATTATTATTATTATTATTATTATTATTATTATTATTATGTTATTTATCTCAAAGCATCATTTACTTACCATTTCCTAGAATTGTTATGAAACATTACGAGAAAAAAATATAAACATTTTATATTGCACATGGCATGTAAAAAAATCAACCGAAAACATAACTAAAAAAAAATCACCTAATAAATCACTTACAAAAATCACCTAGATAAATCACCTGAAAAAATGTGACAAAATGAAACAAAAATCATATGAAAATTTCAGTTAAAAATTTCACATAAAGAAATTACATGATTATTTTTAATAGGGTCAATTTAAAAAAGCACGTGCTTTAGCTAAATAAACATTCAAAAAAAAAAGAATACTTTAAAGAATTTGCAACAAAACTTAACTTTCAAACAGACTCGTGTCTGGAATCATTGTAAAATTTAAAAAAATATCTTCACAAAAATCAAACCACAAAGTACATCTAAAAATTTACAATCCAAACACAAAAAAAATGCCCTTTTAAAAATATCTCCTCCTTGAGTGCAAACAGATCCTAATTTCTACCTATCACGTGAAGCGAATAAATTTTTCGACTCTAGTTTTAATTTTTCTGAATTTAATATAGACTTACCAGGAGAGTGTCTGAGTTGCGGGTCACAGATCTTGATGAAACTTTGGGATAAGTATTTAGGTACCAAAATATGAGTAAAGTTACAGCGGTACGGTCTAACGCTTCGAAAAACTGAATTTATGGACGATTATAGTCTTATTTTCGGAAAAATATGAAAAAAGAACTCCTATTGAAGCGTGAATAATTCTGTCTAGAAATGACTTTAATAAATCCACAATAACTGAAATGAAAGCAGAGAAAGCAAGCTTTAATTTGCTAGTTTCCGAATTGAAAAATAATAATTGGAATTAAAATTATGCTTGTTTAAAGTTAAGCATCAAAAGAGTACTAAAAATCACCATCCTTCAAAATTTAGACTATTTTTGGTACTCTCTTACTGCTCAACTTTAAGAAGGCATAACTTTAGTTCTAATTATTATTTTTTAATTATGAAACTAGCAAATTAAAGCTTGCTTCCTCTGCTTTCATTTTAGTTATTGTGGATTTATTAAAGACATTTCCAGACAGAATTATTTACACTTCAATTAGGAGTTCTTTTTTTATATTTTTCCGAAAATAAGACTATAATCGTTCATGATTTCAGTTTTTCGAAGCGTTAGACCATACCACTGTGGCTTTACTCATATTTTGGTACCTTAATACTTATCCCGAAGTTTCATCAAGATCTGTGACCTGCAACTCAGACACTCTCCTGGTTAGAAAACAAAAACAATAAATCCGCAGTGACAATGGATGGAGTAAATTTTTAAATGTTGAAAAAATTACTAATCACTTATAAACTACTCCTTTTAGATATTTTTAATGAAATGCACAAAAACATCTATCATGAATCGTGAAAACAAAGCTTAGTACATTTCATAAATAAAAGTGATGGAATTAGCTTACGTCCAATAAGTTCAACCTCATGCTTAGGGAAATTGTATGAAACCTTCATAAAAAATAGACTACACTGGTGGGCAAAATTAAAAAAATTACTTTCAAACAGCCAATGTGGATTTAGGCAAGGCAAATCTTGTATCGATAACTTGACTAACCTATCTCTTGAAATTGAGAAGGTCTTTGCCAAGGGCAAAGACGTTTTGGCTATTTTCCTAGATGTTCACAGTGTATTTGATGAGATAAACTTGATGTTTTACTGCAAAAGCTATCTGCAATTGGCTGGACATTGAGCATATTGAGATACATAAAATTATAAAAAATAAGGAACGCAAAAATATTATAAACATAACCTTTTACTTCAGCGTTCCTTACTTTTCTTAAAAACAAATCGGTAGAATTTTTGTTCTCGTGCATAAATATTCATAATAATAATATCTATTGCGCTCAACTTTCAATATGCAGATACGCCGTTCAATACTTAAGGAAATAACAAAAAACTCAATTAGACAAGGACAGCGAATCCGGCCTGCTCTTAATGCATTCTCGCTTCATACATACTGCGGAAATGGACGGCCAATACAGAATTACTCACAAGGGCGTTCCTAAAGGAGGTGTATTGAGCCCTCTTTTGTGTATATTGTATGTAATTGGAGATTACCTAAATAAATCTATCTCTATCTCTCTATTTGCGGATGATCTTGCCATTTACGTCTAAAGTCTAATCTATAAAAAGAAGCAAATCTATAACATAAAAAGGCATAAATACAGTTCAAACTAATTTAATGGATCTTGGACTCGAGCTCTCTCACAACAAATCTGTCTTCATTAACTTCAATAAAAAAACATGCTCAACCAGAAACTACTGAAATTAAAATAAGTAATCAAAGTCTAAAATTAAGTGACAGTGCTCGTTTCCTGAGAATCTACTTTTACAATCAAATGAGGGATCGCGTGGAAGAAGGGCCTAACTCTAAAAATATAGTTTTTAGTAATTAAAAAAAAATTGTTTAACTTGATATCAGCTTTATAAAATATTGTGATATTTTACAATGTTATAGTAAATACTTTAATACAAAAGGTCCAAGTGGTATTTTCGAGTTAAATATTGTTAATAAAAAAATTTTGAAGATTTGAAAATTCGAGTTAGACCCTTTTTGCTAATTTTGTATGAATAATTAAAGCTTTGTGATGAATAAATCATAAGAAAATTATTTTATTATTTGAAATACATTTATTAATAACTTTCACTTACATAATACAAGATATAACAAAACATTCAGTTTTTGAATCCTTATTTTCATTCACGAAGGAAAAACATTTTCATTGTACTAATTTTGCGCAATGTTGATAAAAATTGCATTAAAGATTTTAAATCTGTAAGTTTTGCTTTTTTATTCCAACATTATCGATGTTTGTTAACTTGTTTGTAGCTTTCATAAGATTTTTTCGAAAAATTTGAAATAATGAAAATGTTGCATAATTCAAGTTAGGCCCTTCTTGTATGTTCTGTATCATTTAAACATACAGAGACACGTTTTTATTCTTCTATATTCTATAAACATATAAAGAATATCTCCTAGATACATTTTCAATCATAATTTAAAAAAGGGCCTAGCTCGAATTAGATCCTTATTCCACGTGACCCCTCAAATGTCCTTTAATGCTCATATTAATTACATAAAGAAAAAATGCACGAGAGCAATGAACATTCTTGAATATCTTTGTGGCATATGGTGGGGGTGTGAACCTAATACTGTCTTAACTCTCTACAAGAGTTTTGTTCGCTCTATAATTGATTATGGTAGTTTTATTTATCTCTCCACATGAAAAAAGTTACTTAACAAAAATGAAAATTGAAAAAACATAGCTATAAGAATTGCTCTAGGATACCGTATTAGTACTCCAAAAAACTAATTGCTGAAGCCAAAGTCACATCAATTCTAGAACCAAATTCTTATGCTCCTGCTATATAGACAAAATTATCTCTAACACTGGCACTTTAACTCACAAAAATATGTTAAAGTTCATAATATAAGCAAGAAAAGAAATACAACATATAGTAGAGTTTTACTTCAAAGTATGCCTCATGTATTCGAAATAGCTCTTTGTGTCGATTCTTAAGAAAACATACACATGTATAATAGCGACTATGATGGTCATATTACCTCTATTCCTCTCAACTTCGAACGTGGTGAAAAGCGAAAATGTATAAATAATGTCAATGAAACATTATATTATAACATTACATTACACATTATATATTAGATAAATTTATCAGCAAACAAACTGCAATCGATGTGTACGCAGACGGTAACTGGATGCCTTCTGTAGAATGTGCAGGTGCTGCCTGCATCTGCCCTGCACTTAATCTTAGTATCGAAAAGAGTATTAACAAAAAAGTCTCTGTGTATACAGCTGAATGTGTGGCTCTAAATGTCGTAATGGACCTTGCACTAGAACGCAAAAATAACAATTTTCTCATCTTCACGGATTCCCTAAGCCTATTACAAAAATTAAAATCACTAAACAACCATACTAATAACAACTGGCACATCTCTGAAATGAAAAGAAAATATTTATAATTTAACTCTGAAAACCCTCTAAACTTTATTAAATTCTATTGTGTACCGGCCCACAGGAGGATCTGGAGTAATGAGGAGGCTGATGCTCTGGCCAACAGCGCCACATACCAAGAATATAATGACACGGACAAAATTCCTTACACTGACTTCTTTGCAATACTTAAAAAAGATGTTGACATACAAAATAAACAATAGAATTAAGTGCAAGCAAGGTAAAAATCTATTTCGAGAACTTCTATTGCAATAAAAATAAGCCGTGATATATATTTATTGCTACAATCAATAAAAGCAGAGCGAAACATTACAGTTTAGTTTCTTCACTTGCTCGCCTAGTTATAATTCCCAGCTCAAATTGACAATGTGAAAAAAAGAAGGAAACCATCAACCATGTATTATGGCAATGCAAAATGTATGTTGAACAAAGACGCAAACTTATAAACAACCTGCTTGAACAAAAAAAAAACCACCAATGAATATAGAATCATTAACAGCCGAACCCAACATCAAAGCTTGTACACACATATTGTCCTACCTAGATGAATGCAATTTGCTTATCTAATTATTGTATTAATTAAATGTACATATATATGTATGTATATACTATGAAAACATAGCAAGCTGGAATAAATCTCAAAAGAGGTTTCAAAGGCTATAATAAAAAAAGTACTGTAAAACACAGCATTTTTTTATATGATTATAATTGAGAGCCGTGATGGCTCAGGGGCTAGAGCATCCGACTTTCACGCAGAGGGCCGGGGTTCGAATTCTGGTGAGGTCGGGATTTTTCTCCATTTTTTAATTTAAATATTTAAAGTGAAGGATATTCCGAGCTCACTGTCACCGCGGTGGACCACCGCCGAGAGACTTTTTTCGGTTTTAACAAAAACCAACGAAAGTCACTCGAGGGCCGGTAAGGCAGAACACGACTGCTCTACTACTATAGTTGAGCCGGACCGTTCTGCCAGGTATGTGTTTAAGCTCCCGATGCGCTAAAAAGGATGGGTATAAGCGATGCGCCCCGCCTAAGTAGGCCTGGACGATCGATCACACATCTACCAAAGTTAGAGAAATTGAGGTGTGGCTTCGAACGCGAAAGCACCGGAACACAAAGGTGGTTGAAATGTTACTTACTAGGCTGATAGGCTGTAGGTGGATAAACCCCAATGATAAGATATATAATAATTATTACTTTTAAAAAAGTATATTTTAGGCGAGTTCAGGTATTGAATAGTATAGTATTTTTTTGAACATTTTTTCTAAATATTTTATTTTACCCAATACATAATATTTTTTTTATTTCAGCTTTCGAAAGTACTGAAATATCATCATCAAGTTTATACTTTTTATTTGATTTATCTTTAGTTTTTGCTTAAGTTTTGAAATCAATCAAGCAATCGTCGAGTACTTCCGTATTTAATTCATTCTCTTTAATATGAAGTTCATAATATGAATAATATGAAATTCATAAAATATTTACAGTTTTGGCTGAAGAAAATTTCGAAATCAATCAAGCAATCGTCGAGTACTTCTGTATTCAATTCATTTTTTTTAATTATATAGAATTCATCAAATGCTCAATTTATATTGTTTTTGATAGATGAATGTTTGGAAAAATTTTTCCAAACAATTTCTGAAAAAAGTGATTACTGAGATGAAGATGGTGATGATAATACACATCAAAATAAAAAAATGAAGATATACCAGATCAACATTTTATTTCATTTATGAGTGAATATTAATACATGAACATTAAGGAACTATAGTTGATCTTATATTTATTTTTTACTTTATTCTTTATGAGAGACATATTTAATTAAAAATTTCTAAAAACTTGGCAGAAGGGCCATTAGCTTCTAACAACTTATATTTGAGAATTTGCTGCCATCAGCTTCAAAATTATTTATGCGTTTTTAAAATTATGCATCCTCTATTTCATTGCGCCATCATTTTATTTTCAAGAGCTTTAAAACATATTAAATTTTACTAAATATCTACAAAATAACTTGCCAGGCTCGTAGATTAATATTTTGTTGGTGAAATGCTCAATGTTAACGTGTACTGGTTTATAATTTAATTGATAGCTAATTCACGTCTGTTAAATAACAGTTTAAAATATCAATTTAAATACATATACATTCAAAGATTGTGACGTGGTACGTCCCAATAAAAAAACTTTTGTTAGTTAAAAATTTTCAACGTTGTTTATTTCACGTGCACGTTTTTTTTCACGACACGTCACAACGATTATTAATTTATAAATCACCAGGGCACTAAAACACACCACCGGCTTACTTACCGACCCGGGCGTATATTATAAAAAAAAAAAGAATAAATAATTAATCAAACGAAACTCTTTCTTTTTGTTTACCAGTACACGAGGAGCACGACTAGCAGAGGCGCGCGGCGGCCATTACATACACAGTCATAGACCATGTGTATGAGCGCTAGTGCTGCTTACGCAGACCGTAGGTAGGGTATCTCTACTACCACTACATAGCAGCGACCGCGCGTGCGCTAGGAGTGGCGCACGACGAAGAAGATGTAGAAAAAGAGGGAAACACAAGAGAGAAGAAAGAAAGAGATGGAAAGATTAACATACGATGGGAGCAAATCAAAAGTGATGGCGCGCCTCTTTCTCGCGCAGTGAAGAAAGAGGGAGAAGCTAAATGATAAAGAGAGACCGAGAGAGCATGGAGAGTACCACTCTTGCTCCTGCTTAAGTACAGCTGCACTGAGTAGCCTATATATGCATATATATATATATATATATATATATATATATAGATAGAGATATCTATACTAGCAGGGACTCTCTCTCTCTCTCTCTAATGAATAAAGACGGATAAAAAGAGAGCGTAGATAAAAAGAAGGCTAAAAAGAAGAATAAAAAGAAGAAATTAGATTAAAATTACTACAGAAAAGGTGGCGCGCAGGTTACAGACTTGCGTTCGAGGACCGGAAGGCAAATTGCACGAATAGAAAGCAATTATTTGGACAACTGATTTGTTATAGGAGGAGTCAAAAATTAAAAAGAGATAGACGATGAGGAAGAGGGAGAAATAGACCGAAGAAGAAGGAAGTGAGCATCAAAGGGGACATTCGATTACTGTCCTCGTGCCGTATCGGAACTATAACTCGATAAACTTCATTTTTCCTTGCAAGTAGCTGCTTAGAGATTTCGTGCGCTTTTTCCTTTTTCATAGCTGTGTAGAAATTGCAGAGTTGGATAGACCAGGAAGCAGTTGAGCAGCCAGATTTCCAGAAGGAGGTTTTGCTACCCTGATCCGTCAACCAACTCATTTTCCGCAGCCAGCGCCGACCAGTTGCTTTGTGCAGAGAGAAAGAGAGAGCGAGATATACTTACCTGAGGCCATCACCGCCATCGTCGACCAGATTGTCGCCATCGCCGACCAATTCCTGCTGTCAACGAGATTTTTTCTACAACGGTGAGTGGACTGTAGTCCGAACCAATAAAGATAAATTTTTTTGTAAACTAACGGCTCTCGCCGATTAAAGTGTAGATTAAGTGCGGGCGAAAAATTAAGATTTAAAGTGATTGTGACAACGTGAATTAGTACAAATTAGAAATTTTAGTTGTAGCGAGGCGTAGTTAAAAGTGCGGAAAATTTTGATTGTAAGGATTAATCTGTAGTTCGATAAAGTGAAATTAAAGATTGACCACGTGTTCAACGATTTCGTTGACCGATTAAATTCTCTTTAATTTAATTATATTAAATAAAAATTTAATAATAAATTCTCTTCGATTGACCGGAATAATAAAAATCGAGATCGGTGGACATAGTGGTGCGTATTACGTAATAAATTTCATGACGCGGGCCTGAGCGGCCATCTTGTAAATTAGATTCTCTTGACTAGCCGGCGTTGACTAGGAAATTAGAATAAATCGAGAATTAATTTGTAGACCGTCAGAAATATTAAAAAAAAATATTATATTTTTTTTTGATTCATAATAAATTTCGAGAGTGCGGGAGTGCAAAATCGACCACGTGTCTAACGGTTTCGTTGACCGTAAAATTGAAGTAAATTAAATTAACTATAGTTATTCGAATGAAAAGTTTAAATAATTATTATTTGTTGATTAAATTTTATTGACCGGTAATTAAACCAACAAACTGATAGACACGTAGGATTAGTGTGTGAGAGTGAGAGAGAGAGAGAGATAAGTGCGTGGGCTCTTAGTAGCCATATTGTTGAAAGGAGAAGAGCGAGGTCGCTTACGTCGACCATACCGTGAAATAAAATTTTTTTGTTACTACTACTAGAATTAAAAACTATGACATCAGTTGAAGTGTTACATAAATAAAAAAAAAAACTTTTCCTTTATTATATGGGTTATGAGTGTGCGCGAGTAATAAATTTCATAGAATAAAGTTTATAGACCGAGCGTTAAATATAAAAATTACCAATTTATAAATTTTTTTGTTTGTTATAAATCAAACTCACGTTAAATTAAAGTGTTGAAATTTAAACCAGTAATATTCATTTTTTTGTGTGTGCATACCTCTCCCAATTTCGACTTAAATAAAGTTTAACACTAGAGGTCGCCCATATCCCAGCCAAGACCGCCCGAGATTCATGCTGCCGACGAGTAAGCCGGAGGCCTGTCTGGCGCTCTCAATAAATTAAAGATTCTTTCTTTTCGACAGGTCGAACTTTGCATGAAATTTTAATTATAACTAAATTCTCACATCGCAAGATAAAGAACTAAAATACATCATATTACAATAAATAAAAATCTATTTTGTGCTCAAAAATTATTTTTTTTCATATGTGATGTTATGTAATGCAGAGAATTCAATATTCTTAGTTTTCTTTCACTTATTTTTACTATAAAAACTTTAAAATTATCAACTACGCCATGAACTATTAATCTACGGGCCTGGCAAGTTATTTTGTAGATATTTAGTAAAATTTAATATGTTTTAAAGCTCTTGAAAATAAAATGATAGCGCAATGAAATAGAGAATGCATAATTTTAAAAACGCATAAATAATTTTGAAGCTGATGGCAGCAAATTCTCAAATATAAGTTGTTAGAAGCTAATGGCCCTTCTGCCAAGTTTTTAGAAATTTTTAATTAAATATGTCTCTCATAAAGAACAAAGTAAAAAGGAGATGTAAGATCAACTATAGTTCCTTAATGTTCATGTATTAATATTCACTCATAAATGAAATAGAATGTTGATCTGGTATATCTTCATTTTTTATTTTGATGTGTATTATCATCGCTATCTTCATCTCAGTAATCACTTTTTGAAAGTGATACAAAAAGAAAAAAGAAAGATACAAAAATTGAAAGACTGATGACGAAGAAGAATTTTTATAACGCGAATATGGTACTTTGAAATTTTAGATTACGTTTTCTCGTGATTGATTGAATGGGTCGTAATAAAACTTTTTTCAAATGAAAGATAATATAAAAATCTTTAAATATTAATTTCTATTTTTCAAATATTGGGTTTTATTTTAATAGGATTCAGTTTTAAAATTTTGAAAACTCTAATTCAAAGTATAAGAGGAGCGCCTCGACGTTTTCGTATTTGTACCATAACTCGCCGTCAAGGCGCTACCGCGCCTCTTGATAATTATTAGATAGCAATTATGCTTTCCCTGACAGTAAGCATTGTACCATAAAAAATTTTTTTTCGCCATTCTAACCCTAAAATCGCAACTTCGTTGCTCTTTTTTGGCTCTCATGGCGAAAAATACACTACACAACTAGTATGGAAAGGCTTGTTTACGAAACTCGTTACGACCTTCACCTTCGGTTCTGGCCGTAAACTTCTCGTTTCGTAAACAAAGCCTTTCCATACCCGTTACGTAATATACTATTTCCACATGGCGTGCGGGAAGTTCTATTTCCTACAAGATTTTTTGTACGGAAAGTACCCTATTCTCGCACGAAAAAAAGTGTGTGGAAAAAAATTCCTACACGGAAAAAAGCGTGCGGGAATAGTACGTTACGTAACGGGTATGGAAAGGCTTTATTTACAAAACGAGAAGTTTACGGCCTGAACTGAAGGTGAGGGTCGTAACGAGTTTCGTAAAAAAGCCTTTTGATACTAGTTGCGTAATGTATTTTTCGCCATGAGAGCCAAAAAAAAAACAGCGCAGTTGCCATTTAAGGGTTAGAATGGCGAAAAAAAAGCTGTGTAAAACTAGCACATTACGTAACGGGTATGGAAAGGCTTTATTGACGAAATGAGAAGTTTACGGCCTGAGCCAAAAGTGAGGGTCGTAAAGAATTTCGTAAAAAAACCTTTGCATACTAGTTGTGTCGTGTATTTTTCGCCATTCTAACCCTGAAATCGCAACTTCGTTGCTCTTTTTTGGCTCTCATGGCAAAAAATACACTACATAACTAATATGGAAAGGCTTGTTTACGAAACTAGTTACGACCTTCACCTTCGGTTCAGGCCGTAAACTTCTCGTTTCGTAAACAAAGCCTTTCCATACACGTTACGTAATATACTATTTCCACATGGCGTGCGGGAAGTTCGATTTCTTACACGATTTTTTATACGGAAAGTACCCTATTCTCACACGAAAAAAAGCGTGTGGAAGAAAATTCCTACACGGAAAAAAGCGTGCGGGAAATAATATTACAACGAATAAAATAAATTTGTTAAATGTTTAATATTATGAAAACGAGGATCTAAAGAGTGGAGTTAAAATTTTAACAAAGAAGAATACCATTTATTAGATCTTTAATACTATAAAAACAAAAATCAAAAATTTTTCTGTATGCATTGTAAGTGAGAAAATTATTTAAACAAAGAAAAATATATAGAATAGTGTGGTTGAAATTTTAACAAAGAAGAATACCATTTATTAGATGTTTAATGTCATAAAAACGAAAATCTAAAATTTTCACGTATGCATTGCAAGTGAAAAAATTATTTAAACAAAGAAAAAAATATAGAAGAGAAAGGTTAAAATTTCAACAGAGAAGATTATCATTTATTAGATTAGTCTGCAGTACAGAACCCTTTTTCAAAAATGATTACCACATACTTAGAACTTTGTAAGCGGCTTCATTTTGTCGAGTCTACCAAACTTTTCATCTACGAAAACTCTCGAAACCGCTGCGTTTTTTAATAATTAATTATTAAACATGTCGATTTGACGATGTATTGTTATGCAATGACCACATACTTTTTTTTACATGGAACTAAAAGATATTTTTATAACAAAAATCAAATAATGTATGGCCGACAAAAATAATTCTGCGTTAAATGAGTCTACCATTTGAATTATGTCGATAGGACGGGGTTATGTTATGCGATGACCACATAGCCAATTTTTATGGGGTTGCTTGATAATTAATTATGAAACCATAAGATCATAATGTCCGACAAATTTTCTGCAGATTTTTTTCAGTCCGACAATCGGAACATGTCATTGTTACGTGGTATGGTTTTGTGATTACCACATGTCCAATCTGGGATTTTTTCTGTTTAAAATAAAATGTAGAGTACACTAGAATATGCGGCCGACAAAATTGCTACCGAAATCTAATGGAAATTACAAGAAAATTATATTATAACTTGAGATTTTCAAGCATTCCCACATTATATTAACAATGAGTTTAAAAAAAACTTAATTGTTTTATAAATTCCTTTAAAAAATTATGTATTTAAAAGTTTAATTATTAAATACTAACTTTAATAAATACTTAAATATGAACAATAAATTAAAATTTCTAATAATAATAACGATTCTTTAATTGATAAGTAAACACTAATATCTAAGTTTTATATAAAGAAATATTTTAGTGATATGTATAGAATTATTTATCAGTCTAATACCCTAGTAGAAATTAAAACGATCTTTTCACCATTTTATGTTTATTGCTTTGAAATGAAGAGTTGAAAATAGGAATTTTTATGGCTATTACTTTAACCAATATAAAACGTTTTTCTACCTATGTAATCCCTAGCGGAAAAAAATTAATGCAGACAACAGTTAATAACTGAAAATATCAGGAAAATACTGAAGAAAATAGGTAAAAACTGAAGAAAACGGAAATTAACTGTTGAAAAATGTCGGAATTGAGACAAAAACAACAGTTATCTTCTGATTTCTTCAGATTTCTTAAGTTTTCATCAGTTTTCTACAGTTCTATACAATTATCTGCAATTATCAACAATTATATTCATTTTTAAACATTTTTTTTCAAATATAAAAGCCATTGAAAAAGTGAAGAAATCTGAAGAAAATTACAGAAAACAGTTATATTCCGAACACACCTGTTGAAAAGTGAAGAAATCTGGAGGAAACTGCAGAAAACGGTTATATTCTGAACACAACTGTTGATAAGTGAAGAAAACTGTAGATAACAGTTATATTCTGAAGACAACTGTTGAAAAATGAAAAAAATCTGAAGGATACGGCAGAAAACAGTAATATTCAGAACATAACTGTTAAAAAGTGAAGAAAGCTGGAAGAAACTGCAGAAAACAGTTATATTCTGAACACAACTGTTGAAAAGTGAAAAAATCTAGAGAAAACTAAAGACAACAGTTACATAACGTTTTAAAACGAAGAAAAATTAAGGAAGTTAAACAAAAATCGTTTCTTTCCGCGTACAAAGTAAACAAACGGAACATCACTAGAGAAAACTGATAAAATTGGCAGGTAACTGAAGGAAACAGTTATTAACTGTTTTAAACGAAAGAAAAGTGAAGAAAGTTGAAAAAATATTTTTTCCTCGCACGTAAAAAGTGAAGAAATTGGAGCATAACTAGAGAAAACTGATAATATTGGCAGATAACCAAATAAAACAGTTATTAACTGTTTTAAAACGAAGAAAAGTGAAGAATGTTGAATAGATATTTTTTTCCCGCACGTAAAAAGTAAAGAAATCGGAGCATAACTGGAGAAAACTGATAATATTGGCAGATAACTGAAGAAAACAGTTATTAACTGTTTAAACGAAGAAAAGTTAAGAATGTTGAAAACATATTTTTTTCTCGCACGTAAAAAGTGAAAAAATCGGAGCATAACTGGAGAAAACTGATAATATTGGCAGATAACTGAAGAAAACAGTTATTAATTGTTTTAAAGCGAAGATATGTGAAGAAAGTTGAAAAAATATTTTTTTCTCGCACGTAAAATGTTAAGAAAACGGAAAATAACTGTAGAAAATTGATAATATTGGCAGATAACTGAAAAAATCAGTTATTAACTGTTGTCTTTGTCTCAATTCCGACATTTTTCTGCTGTTACTTGCTGTTATAAACTGTTTTCTTCAGTTTTCTTCATTTTTTTCCGCTAGGGATGCTGATAAAATAATAACATTTTATGCTCATTTTCTAGGGCTAAAATGTGATCTTAGAAAAATATTCATAATTAAATCTCTATAAAGAAAGAATTTATGCTGTATATTTTAGCGATAAAATGTTAAATTATAAAAAATGGAAAAATATCAATTTAATAGACAATTGAAAAAAAGTTTGAATAAAAATTGAAAAGAAATGATTTCAAATAAACATAAATTATTTTTAGCACTGCAAATTAATTTTTGTACAAAGAATGAAATTTTTAGAAATGTCATTTTTCATTTTAAACTGTTGAGTCCGAGACCCCTTTTCCAGTTAAAAAGTAAATATTTTTTCATATGTTTGACTTATTTGGAGTTCCTCTAGGTGCGCTTCGCAAGTTTAAGAGACCTAAAACATCCATAAGCCCATTTTCTGTAATGTGTCGTATACGACACATAAAGAATTTTATTATCTATAACGAATAATAAATAGTTAATAACAAATAATTAATTTCATGTTATTGTCTACGCATGTACCGTGTACAACACATACCTTACTCTCTAAATGCCCCATTAATCAGATAATTATATTAAAAAATAAGAGGCATGTTTTATTAATAGTATTTTGATCGTTCTATGAAAATCTTTTATTAAGATGACACAAAAATGACGTATAATTTTTGATGTTATGAAAATAACAAACATAGCTGCAAAATTAGATTATTCTAAGAATTTAATTTTTTTCATTTTTGTACTTATAAAAATATCTGTAAAAATTGGAAAAAAAATTAATTTTAAAAATTAAAAAATGTGAATGTATTTTTCTATGTCTGCTTGATCATACTAACTAGTTTCATTTGTGAAAAATATAAATTTAAATTTTATAGGTGACGGGTTAGTTATAAATCTTTTTTTGTCGGTCTGACGTGAAGATACAATATTTTTGTCGGTCATTGTCCTTTTAATACATAAAATAATACCTCGGCACATCAATTAGCGGGTCACCTAAAATTTTCTAAAAATTTTGCATTATTCAAACAGTCATAACTCCGTCAATTTTTAACGAAATTATTCCTTTTTTTTTTAAATTCAAGGTCAAAAGTTCAACTTTTTGAATATCGCATTGAAAAAATTTCTTAATCAGAACAGATGGCGCTGTTGTCAATTGTTTAAACTTATCAAATTTTGCAAAAAAAAAAAATTCAACTTTAAACCATTGAATCGGCTTTAAAATTGTTAGTTCAGGATGTTTTTACAACAGAATTTGAAAATTTGGAATCTCCTGAAAAATTAAAAAAAAAAACATCGAAATGCAATGATTTTTCACAAGGTTATGGGCATTTAAAAAAAAAAGAGATTTTTTTAGTTTTTCGATCATGACTCTGACTGTATTCGTCGAAATTGGTTATTTTTTTTTTTAAATTAAAGCTGAAAACTTTAGCTTTTTGAATCTGTTATGCAAAACTCTTTTTAGCAAGACTGATAAAAAATAAACGCATGAATAAACCACACGAATAAACGTGGAAAACTGTTATACATTGAACAAGCATACGCACGCATGTATAAAAGTGTTATTGTATTGTTTGACACTTGTCAACACATAGCAGATTTTATACGAAATTATTACAAAAATTTATCTGAGTTTTAACAAAATCAAATATTAGATTCATACTGATTTCATCACCGCCGGCATTAGCATTACCCAGGATGTACCGCGTGGAGGTTGCTCGGTCGGAATTACATACCTTAATTTTTTTTTTTTTTTTGTGTTTTTGTTTTTTTTTGTTTTTTTTTTGTTTTTTATTTTTTTTTTCTTATAACTGGTTTTAACTACATGCGATCTAATCAGTAATGTGTGTTTCCTCCGTTTCGTTGGGTCACTTCTTCCAATTGAGTCCTCATATTTATGCACACCTGGATTTCATTTTGCGGAATCTCCTCCCAGATTCTCCGAAGTAAGTTAAAAAGTTGAATCGGATTTTGTGGCTGAACATTTGATTCTCTCAACTGGCGTCCAAGAATATCCCAAACGTGCTCTATAGGATTAAGGTCGGGGCTCAATGGTGGATGATTCAAAACGTTAATGTTTTCGTTGCAAAAGAAATTTCGAGTTATGAGAGCCGTGTGTCGTCGAGCGTTGTCTTGCACTAATGCAAAATTTCGTCCGATTCTTTGCCGCATTGGCAGTACGTGAAGTCGCAGAATTTCATCAATGTATCGGCGAGCATTAAGTCCTGGTGGAGGAACCAATACAAGCTCTGTTCGAAAATTGTATGAAATTCCTGCCCACACCATTACAGATCCTGCACCAAATGCATGTTGTAGACGAAGAAATCGTTCTTCAAATCTTTCGCCTCGTCTTCTCCAAACTCTCTCGCGACGATCATCTCCATAAAGGCAGAACCGAGATTCGTCTGTAAAAAGGATGTTTCTCCACTGACGATTCGTCCATTGAACATGTTCCTGCGCATATTCGAGACGGGCTTGACGATAACGAAGAGTGAGCGGTGGGACACGATTTGGAGCCCTTGAACGCAAGTTATTTTCATGTAAGCGATTCCTAACAGTTTGGGCAGAAATTCCATTTCGGCCAGCACGATTAGGTTGTTCACGGGCAATTCGCCCAGCTCTGACAGTGGGATTCCGTCTTACTGTTCTCACAATGGATCTATCTGTTCGCGCTGTCGTTACTCGTCTTCGTCCTTGTCCACGTCTTCGTCTATAACTTCCAGTTTCAAGATAACGTGACCATACTCTTTGGACTACAGATTGACTGACTCCAAACTGACGAGAACAAAAGCGTTGACTAAAGTTTTGTTGCAGAAGAATAACAATTTGTGCTGCAGTTGCTTCCGAGACTTGGCGTGGCATGTTTACAATAGTTTTGAATTTTTATACAAAAATGTGTTATAATAAATTTTAATATTCAAAATCTATTAGCTTCAATCATTAAGTAATCAGTAGTAATCAATATTTCAAAAATAGGAAAATCAAATTTAATGTCAACAATATTTAGGTATTATTAAAATTGAAATATCCGAAAATTCTTGTCAAATCTGTAGGTAATACGTTAGCAATTGCTAAACAATCCTTCTATACATGAGTGTGTATGCTCATTCAATATATAGAACTTTATCACATGTTTATTCACGCGTTTATTGAAAAGGGTTTTGAATAACAGATTAAAAAAGCTAAAGTTTTCAGCTTTAACTTAAAAAAAAAATAACCAATTTCGACGAATACAGTCAGAGTTATGATCGAAAAACTAAAAAAATCTCTCTTTTTTCAAATGCCCATAACCTTGTAAAAAATCATTGCATTTCGATGTTTTTTTTTTAATTTTTCAGGAGATTCCAAATTTTCAAATTCTGTTGTAAAAACATCCTGAACTAACAATTTTAAAGCCGATTCAATGGTTTAAAGTTGAATTTTTTTTTTGCAAAATTTGATAAGTTTAAACAATTGACAACAGCGCCATCTGTTCTGATTGAGAAATTTTTTTAATGCAATATTCAAAAAGTTGAACTTTTGACCTTGAATTTAAAAAAAAAAAGGAATAATTTCGTTAAAAATTGACGGAGTTATGACTGTTTGAAAAATGCAAAATTTTTAGAAAATTTTAGGTGATCCGCTAATTGATGTGCCGAGTGACTCTTGTCCAACATATGGTAATCACAAAACTATACCTCGTAACAATGACATGTTCCGATTGTCGGACTGAAAAAAATCTGCAGAAAATTTGTGGGACATTATGATCTTATGGTTTCATAATTAATTATCAAGCAACCCCATAAAAATTGGCTATGTGGTCATCGCATAACATAACCCCGTCCTATCGACATAATTCAAATGGTAGACTCATTTAACGCAGAATTATTTTTGTCGGCCATACATTATTTGATTTTTGTTATAAAAATATCTTTTAGTTCCATGTAAAAAAAGTATGTGGTCATTGCATAACAATACATCGTCAAATCGACATGTGTAATAATTAATTATTAAAAAACGCAGCGGTTTCGAGAGTTTTCGTAGATGAAAAGTTTGGTAGACTCGACAAAATGAAGCCGCTTACAAAGTTCTAAGTATGTGGTAATCGTTTTTGGAAAAGGGTTCTGTACTGCGGACTAGATGATTAATATTATAAAAACGAAAATCTAAAATTTTCGCGAATGCATTGTAAGTGAGAAAATTATTTAAACAAAGAAAGAAATATTACACTGACTTTCAAGAATCGTAATAACATTAAAATTAATTTTAATGTAAATTCTAAAATTTAAATTCGTAAGAAAATTATCTAACTAAATGATGTTTTGGTTAAATATGTAATTTATTGATTCATTTGAATTTTTATAGAAATACCTACATTTTTTTTCAGCCAATACATAATTTATTGAAATATAGCAATAAATTTTTCCAAAAAGCTTTAAGAGGACGCTGGGTCTCTCTATTCTTTTTTACTTGAGAAGTGTTGGTTTTTTGAAAAACTATTATCGATAGAAATTAAGAGTTATCCGAAACTTGTAAAGTAAAAAACAATATTTTTTCTGATGTGGACAAATTAATTTTGATGTTTAGTTTTCAAGAAAAGTTTGAAATGCTTAAAAAATCATAAGTTAGGCTAGAGAATATGATGTTTAAGTATGTCAAACTTTTCTTGAAAACAAAGCATTAAAATTAATTTGTCCTCATCAGAAAAAATATTGTTTTTTACTGCAAAAGTTGCGGACAACTCTTAATTTATATCAATAATCACAAGTTTTTCTAAAAACCTACATTTTTCAATTGGAAAAAGATAGAGGGATCCAACATCCTCTTAAAAAGTTTTTTTTTGAGCATATCGTGCCGAGTATTAGGTGCAAAACTACGAGCAAATCGAAATAGCACGTTTTTTTTTTTTTTTGTTTTTTGGTGAAATTTCTGAGCTATGATTTAAAAAAACTAATATAAGGGCAAATAAAAAATCAAACTTTAGAAAATTAAAATGGATTCATGCTTACATTCTGAGAATAGCTTAATCTGAATCCAGGATCTGTTTAACTTCATCACGTCTGAATCTTGGACTTTGAAGGTCAAAAGCAGAAATAACCTCAAAAAAATGGAAAAAAAATTAATTATTACTTTTTTTAAATTGCTATGAAGTTCTTGGATATTTGCAAAAAGGTTTTTTTAGATTTCATTCCTGGACGTGAATTACATATTGGTTGGCAGAAACATTGTATCCATAATTTTCGAAAAGTAGCAATGTGTCCTACAGACATATGTTTACATGGCTTTGATTTCGCTTTCTATAATCCATTATCAAGTTCGGCGTTGACATTGGCGTTACCTGGTGTACATTACGGGGAGGTAGTTCGATTGGACTTTACACATCATACAAGCCCTAAAAAAGATCATTTATTTATGTGTTCAATGCATTTTAATTTTCTAATGGTTGATTTTTCATTTGATCTCATATTAGTTTTTTTTAAACCATAGCCTAGAAATTTTCCCGGAAAGCCAAAAAAAAACGCGCTATTTTTATTTGCTTGTAGTTCTGCACCTGATACTCGAAACGATATGCTTCAAAAAAAAGAAATCTCTTAGAAAAAGCTTAATTTTCAGATCCCGTAATCAGAATTATTCATTTGATTCATCAAAAGTTGGTAGCATTGCTCAAAGATGGCCTTTTTTGGTTTGAAAAATAACTCCTCACTTCTTTCGACTTAGCGCACGCACAAAAAGACATAACCAAATACTTCTAACGGGATTTGAAAAAGAAAGCCAAATTCTTCATTTCCCATTTTGGATTAGCCTATTCTTAGCGGAGATAAGACCATTTGAAAATCGTTTTTTTGGAACAAAAAAAAGTGGGGCGTTTTTTTTCCGAGTGTATAGTAGCACATTTCGTAACGGGTACAAAGAGGCTTTATTTACGAAATAAGAAGTCTACGGCCGGAGCCGAAGGCAAGGGTCATAACAAGTTTCGTAAAAAAGGCTTTTTTATACGAGTTGCGAACCGTATTTTTTACCATGAGAGCCAAAAAAGAGCAACGAGGTTGCGATTTTGGGGTCAAAATGTCAAAAAAGTATTTATAATGACTTTTCATACATTTTTAAACAGAAATCATGTTTTCAAACGTAACTGCACATATGCAGGAAGTTCTTTCGAAGTAATGCTTTTTATTAAAACATACTAATGGAAATAAAATCTGTAAATAAGTAGGGATAACTGGAAATAACTATCATAAACTCTTCGGTTTGAGACGGAAATACCTTATAGCACCAGTTATTTCCAGTTATTTATAGATATTCCCAGTTATTTCCTGTTGTTTCTAGTTATATAGAGTTATTTCAAGATATTTTCAGTTGAGTTGAAAAATAATATAAATATCAGAGGTACTAATAATTGTTATTCTTAGTTATTTCCAAATATTTTCAATTATTTACAGTTATTTCCAGTTTTGCTATAATATACACGGGTAAAAAATTTGGATTTTAAGTTAACATTGAAAAAAGATAAAAAAATCCTACAGCAGCTCATTCGGAAGCATTAATATAATCGATATCAATTTGAATCCTAATCCAATTCGTTCCTTCTCTCACGATATTATCCAAAAAACCTTAGAAAATAATACAAATTGGTAAAAAAATCTTATTTGGTTACTATAAAAATATATATTACAAGCAAATATATATACATAAGAAAAATACATAATGATTATGTCCCTACGAAAGTTAGATAGATATATAAATATCAAAAGTGTAAAAGTAGTTCAAAATGAGAAATATATTTCTGGACTATATACATTGTTTATTTGTATTATCGGGATATATCGGAAAACTAAAAATATTCAAATAGTTTTATTTTTTCTTCATTAATTTATTAATCTTTTTATGCCAATCACTTAATATACAATAGATAGTCTGAAAAATAGTACATTATTGACCAAGGATGCATATTGATCATTCTCGGCGAGTGCGAACTTTTGGGGCCGAGCGTAGCGAGGCCTCGAAAGTTGCACGAGCTAGGATAATCAATATGCATCCATGGTCTAATATACTATGTTTTTGTTCCGAGGCCGAGACATTTAAAGTTTTTCCATAGGACGCAAAATGAATTTTTGTGGGCTGTATACGGAGCACAAAATAGTATATTCTTGTCCTAGGCCGCAAAAGAAAAATGTGTATATCTAATACATTATTTTAATAAAAGTTCGCAGAAAAACGTTCTCAACGTCGCTGATTCTTGGAATTGAACTGAATGAACTGCTCGCTTTCCTTCATATCGCTATCCTTTTCTTACATATACTGTACTAAGTATGCGTTAACCAATAACGTGGACTCAATATATGTATATTGTGAAAAAAAAGAAGAGAGCGAGAGAAAGACATAGTTACAAGTTTCGCGTGTTAAAACTTTTTTTTTCTTTTTTAAATAATATTTTTTAATTATAATTTTTATAGTTTAGCTTTGTTTTATATTTTGTTGTATTTTCGTCTAATTTTAATGTTATATTTTAACAACTGTTAGTTGTTTTTATAATCGAATTTTTTAAATTCTATTTTCTTAAAACTTTTTTTTCTTTTTTTAAATAATATTTTTCAATTATAATTTCTATAGTTAAGAAGGGGCCGAACTATCTTTCTTTGTCTAATAGCGTTTTTCATCATTTATGTAAACACTATCCGGTATAACAAGAAAAAAATAGCAGCCCCCGCTAGATATCAGTATAATTAGTAAATTTTGTAATAACAACCAAATTTTTTACCGCATAGTTTTTGACTAATTAGAGACCTACTAGCAATCTAGAATATAACCTATCTTTTTTTGGTAGGTCTCTAATTATTCAAAAACTACGCAGTGAAAAAATTCGGTTGTTATTACAAAATTTACTTATTATACTAATATCTAGCGGGGGCTGCTATTTTTTTCTTGTTATACCGGATAGTGTTTACATAAATGATGAAAAACGCTATTAGACAAAGACAGATAGTTCGGCCCCTTCTTAAGCTTTATTTTATATTTTATTGTAGTTTTCTTCAATTTTAATGTTATATTTTAACAATTATTAGTGGTTTTTATAATCGAATTTTTTTTATTGAATTTTTTCATTGTATTTTAAGAATTATCAATTATTTTTTTATAGGCGGGGGGCTCCACCACAGCTTCCGCTTAGCGACCTTCGGGAAAAAAAATAGTAAATGCAGTCACGGCCACAAACGTATCATTCTTGCTCGTGCAGCTGCAGCGACCTCGCTACGCTTGGCCCCTCAGCATGCACTCCCCAAGAATGATATGTTTTGCGGCCTTGACGCATAATATACTATTTTCGGAGCCAAAAAACTTGAGTCATATTTATTATCGATTATACTAAACATAACGATTCATACATTAAATTTTCTTACCAGTCAAAAAAAAATTTTTTTAACTAGAACATTCTTTAAATTAAGATTTAATATTTTTTTAAACATATTTTGTTTTAATTCCATTATCGAAACACCTTAGTAGAAAATTGAGCATGTTTTGGGCAGAATTCCTGGTCAACGAAAGCTAAAACGACATTCATTTAACAATTCTAGAAATTCTTCAGACAAAATTTTTTAGATAAATATCATTTCAAATTACAGTTAATCAGAAATTGTGCCCAAAATATGGTCAATTTTCTACCAGGGCAAGCATTTTGTTCAATTGGATCTGACACGACTGTCAAATTCTCGATTTACTATATTTTATGTATTGGGAACGTCAAATTCCCATATTGGAGAAAACAAAATTTATCAAATCTTGATTATAACCACCGACTAATTTACTAATTATTCATAACTAGAAAATTTTCATATTTTGAATTATGCAAAATAAATATTGTATTGGAATTCAATATTAATATTTCTGTCGTAGATATGGCTGATTCCATTCAGATTCATGCAGGCCGTCACTGATCGAATGTTTTTTTTTCTTCCAAGTCGTGAAAATACCTTCTATTATGTATATGAAAATAAAATTTACCTCGTCGAACGCTCAAAATTTTTTTTTCTTACTACAGCAATTTTAGTGTTGGATGTAAAAACGAAAATTCAAAAATTGAAAATAAACCTCTACTTTTAAATGACTA
Organism: Anastatus disparis; assembly: GCA_017163975.1. Classification (NCBI taxonomy): domain Eukaryota; kingdom Metazoa; phylum Arthropoda; class Insecta; order Hymenoptera; family Eupelmidae; genus Anastatus; species Anastatus disparis. The sequence continues at coordinate 2,065,190 of JAFFSR010000074.1, forward strand.
TAGCTCCGTCGATTTTTAACTTTTTTGGGCGTTCTTTTTACAAGAGTGTGCGGAATTCTGTCTAGTTTCAAATGCAATCTCGATTTTTGTAATACGATTCGATCTCACTGAGTTATTTACGAAAAACCGAAAGAAGCGATTTTTTTCAAACATGATTTTCTCAAAAACTCTATTTTATTCTTTTTGAAATTTTTATATGATCTTATACATAGAAAATACTAACTTTCAGGGTAGGTGAAAATATGCGATTTTGCCTCATTTTTTTTTAACAGATTTTTAAACGTTTTTTTTATATTTTCGATTTTAAAACATTGATACCATGGCGCATCGTACTATTTTTCCAACTTTACGTGTTCTTACAATTATTCTTATGCTTTTATTTATTAATATATCAAAAATATTAACAATAATCTTTAAAATAAACCCCGGATCGAATATTTTGATCAATTAGAACCAAAGTTATAACGATTTAAAGTTAAAAAAAAAATGCTGAAACTTTAAATAAATATGATATTTACATTGCGGAAACGCAATTTTCGTTAAAGATTAAAATCTAAAGATATAAATTTTTTAATTTAAAAAAAAAAATTATTTAGATGAAAGAATACATAACTATTTATCCTATTTTTATGGTGAATCATTATAATAAAAATTTTTTTTGTAGAAAAATATCATTTTTTCATCAGTTTGAATTTCGCGCCTAGAATTTGAATTTATTTTATAGGGAGTTAACGCATGTCACCATTAGGTGGCAATATTTCGTTCTTTGCATTCTCATTAACAACTTGACGCGTTTAAAAATATAAGAAAAGAAAGATAAAAAATAAAGATGTTTAAGAAAAATTATTTTTTTCGCTCTGTCATTCAACAGAATATCAATAATGGCATCACTGATTGTTAAAATAAAGTGCAAGGATTCAAAAGAAAGGCACAAAAAAGTTGTTTCTGATTGCTCCAAAAGTCCGCTTAGACAATTAGGTGATCTAACGGAGTCTTTGAAGCGCTTGTATCCAAATACTTCTTTCTCTAGAGAAGATAAAGTATGCCCTTCGTGTCACAAAATATTATTAGATGAATTGAAAAATGCGCCTATTTCATCGACTTCAAGCAGTCAACAATCTTCGGAAGATTTTATTCATAGTGAGGCCGTGGTAGAACAGCTCTACGAGACTTCAAGTAATTTGAAATTAAACATTTTACCAATTAAAATGCCTCAAAGTATCAATATCAATATGCGAGAATCTTATGCTCTCCGAAAAAGAAAACAAATAAACGATGCATTTGATTCACAAATAGCAAGTAAAATGATGAAAGTCTACGATATAACGGATTTGCCCGCATTGAATAAAAATAGTGAATGTAAAACAAATGATAAATGACTTGAGAATACTAAAATTGCATTAGATAACTGTTCAAATTTTCTTGAGAAAGTGCGATTGTTCAGTATTATACCAAGTGATATTTCCAAAGATTGTTTATTATCAGTTTTACCGAATGTAAATATTTATATGATTGATCAAGCACGATCATTGGTAAATAATAAAAAAATTTACAAGCAGTCTGAGAACTATTGTGGCTATTCTTTGGATAGTGGAATTGTAATGAAAGTAAAGGCTCATTATCTGAACGATGATTTCAATTGTTCTCGTCAAAGTGCAAATAAAAGCGACACAGTATCTATCAAAGAAAATAGTATAAAAACTAAAAAAGTCGAACGCTTTCTAACGCTAGGTATAAAAGAAATATATCAATTATTTAAAGACGAAAATCCTGAAATGAAAACAAAAATTGGTAAATCAACATTCTACGCTAGACCGAAGTGGGTTATACCACATCCACCCACCGATTCGTGTCTTTGCGTTTACTGCGAGAATCTTAAACTTATGTTAGATGCTTTGAATAATTATAAAAAAGAGAATAAACAAGACATTGCAGATTTGGAATTGAAAATATGTTCTTCACATTTTTGTTCAAAAGATGATATGAAATGTGTACTAACTAGGAGAGTATCAGATCTCCGGATCACAGATTTTGCTCAAACGTTGGGATAAGTTTTCAGATGTCAAAATATGAAAGGAAACAAAATTTTAGATCCCAACGCTTAATATTTCCCTAGTTACCGGCAATTAAAGAAAATCACTAAAAAAGTTACTAGATTTTCAAACGCATATAGTTCCTTAGCATTGATAGCTAGGAGTTTAAAACTTTTTTCAAATGAAGGCGGAGCTCAAATCCTTTCGAAATAGTAGTTATAGCATGTCAAAATATTATTTTTTCCCAAAGTTATAGCGTAATAAACATTAGACCCAATTTCAGCTTTTGTTATTAATTAATGTTTTAAAAAGAAAAATCAGGTCCAATGTTTATTACGCTATAAATTTGGGAAAAATAATATTTTGACATGCTATAACTACTATTTCGAAAGTATTTGAGCCCAGCTTTTATTTAAAAAAGGTTTAAGCTTTTAGCTATCAATGCTGAGGAACTATATGCGTTTGAAAATCTAGTAACTTTTTTAGTGACTTTCTTTAACGCTTTTAACTGCCGGTAACTAGGAAATATATGAGCGTTAAAGATTCATCGAGATTCTATTTGCTTTACAAGTAATTTCTTTGACAATCTGAAAAATCTCTTTTATCTCGATATTTAAGTCTATTTTCATAAAACACCAAACCCATTCATCAATTCGACAACTATAAATAAACTCTAAGAATCCTCGATATGCAAAACGGAACTTGGTCTCGAATCGTAAAATGGATTCGATGAGTCCTCTAATAGCGCAAGCAATGTAAAGAATGTCCCATCGGAGATTCTATTGAAATTTACAAGTAATCGACATTTCAAATTTTGTCAGAAGAAGATTTATATGAAGAAATAATTTATGGTGTTTGGGAAAAATCAAATTTAGTGAATAAAACTAGCACAATTGAAAATGTCTTAATAGAGTTAAGAAAGCGCGCTCTCACTGTAAGTGCTCATAAATTGGTTAAAGAAATTCAACGTATAGCAATTAAAGAGGTTAAACTTTTAGCGAAAAGTGATGACTTATAATTAGTTATTCATGTCGATTTTGCAGAAAATTGGACAGTTCTGCTTCAAAATGAAATTTAAAGCTATCTTTGGAGTAAAAACTAAATATCAATATTTATGTCAGTATGCTATTTTAGAAATGATAAAACAGTCAGTTATGTCAGCGTCTCTGACGATAAACATGATTCGTCTCATGCCCTAATGGCTATAAATTTAATTATCGACAACTTAAAACAAAAACATATTACGCAAGATCTTGATGAAATCATAACCATTTCCGATGGAGCTGCCAGTCATTTTAAAAATAGATATCAATTCTATGAGTTTCAAAACTCAAAAGTAAACAGAAAATAGCTTTTTTCTGCAACAGGTCATGGCAAAGGCGCTTGTGATGGTATTGGTGGTTTAGTTATACATTATGCTACCACGCATAATCTGTCCAAGAAGAATGCAGATTTTATTAGAAACGCTGAAAATTTCGCCACTCACGTATCAAAATATACTCCGTTGATTAACATTCTTGTTATCCGTAAGGATGAGTTAGAAGTTTTTCAACAGACAAAAAAAATGGAATAGTTAGGAAATGCAAGAGAAATTAAAGGTATTCAAAAGATTCACTGTAGAAAAAGTAAACGAAACCAAATCTACACTGCCAAAACTTCGAGACATGAGTGGCAAGAAGTAAATTGGAAGGTTTTATTCAAATTCAGATTTTTTTATTCACATTAGTTCTCAATTCGTTAGTGTTCATTTCTTAATTGTATCGCATATTATTTGTTCATTGGGAATGACCAAATAATATATTTTAGTATTTAAAAAATTCACCTTTTCAAAATTCAAAATTCAAATTCAAAATTCAAAATTCAAAATTTAAAATACAAAACGTAAAGGACGTAGTTTCTGATCAGGGCGTTATTTCTGATCATTATTTATTATGAATCATAATCTTTAAGATTTTAGTAGGAAAAACCTTTTTTTAATTTATGAGGAAAAATAGATTAAGCGTAAGAAATGCTTCGTTTGTGTGAAAAAAAAAATATACTTTTACTTTTTCACATGTAAATATGTGATCAGAAATACCTCTTAGGTGATCAGAAATTACATCTTTCACGGTATATTTATTTAAAGTTTCAGCATTTTTTTTCAACTTTAAATCGTCATAACTTTGGTTCTAATTAATCAAAATATTCGATCAGGGGTTTATTTTAAAGATTATTGTTAATATTTCTTATATATTAATAAATAAAAGCATAAAAATAGTTGTAAGAACACGTAAAGTTTGAAAAATAGTACGATGCGCCATGGTATCAATGTTTTAAAATCGAAAATATAAAAAAAACGTTTAAAAATCTGTTAAAAAAAATAAGGCAAAATCGCATATTTTCACCTACCCTAAAAGTTAGTATTCTCTATGTATAGGATCATATAAAAATTTCGAAAAAAAAAAATAGAATTTTTAAGAAAATCGTGTTTGAAAAAAATCGTTTTTTTCTATTTTTCGTAAATAACTCAGTGAGATCGAATCGTATTACAAAAATCGAGATCGCATTTGAAACTAGACAGAATTCCGCACACTTTTGTTAAAAGAACGCCCAAAAAGGTTAAAAATCGACGGAGCTATAGTCATTTAAAAGTAGAGGTTCATTTTCAATTTTTGAATTTTTGTTTTTATATCCAGCACTAAAATTGCTGTGGTAAAAAAAAAAATTTTTGAGCGTTCTACGAGGTAAATTTTATCTTCATATACATAATAGAAGGTATTTTTATTACTTAGAAGAAGAAAAAAATTCGATCAGTGACGGCCAGCATGAATCTGAATGGAATCAGCCATACATATAATTAATATTTTTAAGAATCAGCTTTTTTCTAGACATTGAATTATTGATATAAATTTATCTTTAATAGCTTATGATGAATTTATAAAAGTATAATATCCGATTAAAATTTTATAGGAAAAAGAGGCCATGAGCGAATGGAATCAGTCACATGATTTTTTTAGGATATTTTTTTTGGTGATTTTTTAAGGTAATTTTTTTAGGTAATTCGATGATGGGATTCCAACGTAAATTCATGAATATTTTTAAGCGATGGAATTAATATTTCTTCTAAATTAAATTTATTCATGTTTTTCATTGCGACCAATAAGAATATCTCTGTATGGGAAAAGCGCGGGAGTTTTCTGTTTGCGGGTGTGTTTGGCTTGGGTCTCCCACTCTTCCGGAGGCAGTGGGGGGCCCGGCTTGCGGTGGCTCATTGCTGGCAGGGCTCAGGGAGTTCAGCTATCGGAAGTCCACCGACGCTGATGGTCGTTCCTACTGCAGTGAAGTGAAATACGTTTGAGTGTGTGTGGACAGTGGTAGGAGTGATAGGCTGCATCCGTCTGCCTTTAGAAGTGATGCAGTATAGGAGTACTTGGATTGGGCTGCACCCAAAAGTAAGACGCGGGCGAGCTGAGCCCGTCTGCCTCCATAAGTGAATATTGAAATTCCATTCCTTAATTTCTTTTTCCTTTCTTATTTTCCTTTACATTTCTTATTTTCTTTCTTTCACCATTCTTATTTCCCTTCCTTTACATTCCTTGCTTTCTCGCCTTTGCGTTCCTCATTTTTTTCCTGTTAATCTGCTTAATTGTATCATAATAAAAGTCATTATTGTAGAAAATTTTAAGCGTATTGTTGCTCACCCGATTCCTCTCTCTCAGGTCTCTTTTCATCTAACTTGCATCTTTAAAATTTCCTTACATTTATAACAATCTCTGTTCACTGAATAGAATAGAATGTAAGAAAGTAGGCCGGATGATCGTCGTTTTAGACCAAATGAAACTGTTAGTTTATAAGCTCTAAACTCTTTTATTTTTTTCGTGCGCATTCGCTTACCATAAGAAAGTCAAAAGGTAGAAAACGGAGTAGCCCTTTGACGGTTAATTACTAGTAATATTATATAAATGTGTATATTCATATTGGATGTATAACCGCTATGGGACTGCGACGCTTTTTATGTATTGACTTTCTTATAGCAAGCGAACTCGCACGAAAAGAATAAATGAGTTTAGAGTTTATAAATTGACAGTTTCATCAGGTCTAAAACGCCGATTATTCGGCCTGCTTTCTCACATTCAATGGATAGAGATATTTTTATAGGCTACAATGAAAAACATGAATAAATTTAATTTTAAAACAATATTATTTTAATCTCTTTAAAATATACATAAATTTACAATGAATTTCTAAGATTACAATGAACTTTCCAATCAAAATTCCATCATCAAATCACCTAAAAAAATTACCTAACAAAATCACCCAGAAAAATCATGTGAAAAATTGAAACAAAAATCATGTAAAAATATTAGGTGAAAATTTCACATAAAAAAATCACATGATCATTTTACAATTTTTATTAAGATGATTAAAGTAGGTTGATATTAACTGCAATGATTTTTACAAATAGAAATTTTATATGGAAAATTAGGTTAAAGTACTAAAAAAAGAGGTTATAGTTTTAATGAAAATGAACCCTTTTATAATTTATTAGCGTTATAATTTATTATAATTTTAAATACTTATATATGGGACGTTTCACGTCAACTCACCTAACAAAAAAATAGAATTCGTCGAAAATCTGTGAAAATGTTCTATTTGATACCCAAAATATACAAAAAAAATTTTAGAGGTCCAGGTCAAAGGGATCAGGATTTAAACGTGATGGAATTTTTCGAGTATTCTAAATTTTTTGCTAAATAAATATTTTAATGAATTTTTTACTCAAAAACTATCAATTTTTCGTTAAAACTTAATAGAATACTTTTTCTTGGAAATTAGATGTAGAATTTACCTGAATTTCTGCAAATTATAGTATACTGATTTTGATGCTTACTTGATCGATTTTGACATACTATTTAGTATATCTAAAAATCGAGCAGGTTAAATTGGCTTTTTAAAGTCTTAGTTTTTTTGTTTTTTTATGAGGAAAAAATATACGAAGCCTCCAGTTGGGCAGCCTTCTCAAAGTTACTCAATTGTGCAAAAATGTCTGAAAAAATCGTTATTTTGGATCAATGATGAGATTCGTGATTTTTTTTTTGAAAAAGTATTGATTTTTGGGACAAATATATAAAAATGTTTTTTATTGGAAATCATGTGTAGAATATGAACATATTTTTACAAATTGTAATTTAAGACATTCTGAACCATTTATACTAAAAATTTAACAAAAAATAAATTTTAAAATTTCAAAATTTCATTTATAATTTGTGATGTTTAGCAAATAATGGTTTACAAAAATTTACATACATTTTACATACAATTTCCAATAAAAAACATTTTTATACATTTGTCCCAAAAATCAATACTTTTTCAGAAAAAAAATCACGAATCTCATCATTGATCCAAAATAACGATTTATTCAGACTTTTTTGCACAATTAAGTAACTTTGAGAAGGCTGCCCAACTGGAGGCTTCGTATATTTTTTCCTCATAAAAAAACAAAAAAAATAAGACTTTAAAAAGCCAATTTAACCTGCTCAAATTTTAGATATACTAAATAGTATGTTTAAATCGATCAAGTAAGCATAAAAATCAGTATACTATAATTTGCAGAAATTCAGGTGAATTCTACATCTAATTTCCAAGAAAAAGTATTCTATTAAGTTTTAACGAAAAATTGATAGTTTTTGAGGAAAAAATTCATTAAGAGCAGGCCGGATTCGCTGTCCTTGTCTAATTGGCATTTTTGTTATTTACTCAAGTATTAATCGGTGTATCTGCAAATTGAAGGTTAAGCGCAATAGATATTATTATTACAAATATTTATGCACAAGAAAAAAAAAATCTATCGCTTTGTTTTTGAGAAAAGTAAGGAATGCGAAAATATTATAAACATAATCTTTTACTTCGGCTTTCCTTACTTTTCTCAAAAAAAAATTCGGAAGTTTTTTTTTTCTTGTGCATAGATATTCATAATAATAATATCTATTGCGATCAACCTTTATTTTGAAGATACACCGATTAACACTTGAGTAAATAACAAACAACTCAATTGTTACTCGGTCGGTATCAGGTTCTACTCCGGCCTGCCGTTAAAATATTTATTTAACAAAAAATTTGGAAAATTCGAAAAATTCCATCACGTTTAAATCCTGACCCCTTTGACCTGGACCTCTAAAATTTTTTTTGTATGTTTTGGGTATCAAATAGAACATTTTCACAGATTTTCAATGAATTCTATTTTTTTGTTAGGTGAGTTGACGTGAAACGTCCCATATATATATATATAAAAGATCAGTGGAGTAGTGGCTAAGGCGCGTGACTCGTATTTCCGTTGGCGCGGGATTGATTCCCCGTCTTGTCGCTTTTTCGCTGTCTCTGCCGTGGGCTGACACCACATTAAATAATACGTCAAATTGTATTGTTTTTGAAATGAATTTCTATGTGTTAAAAAGGGCAGTAATGCCCGTGAATATAATTAAAAAAAAAAAAAAGATTAGATGTTTAACTGTTTATTTGTTTTAAAAGTAATTTTTATTAGATATGTTACTTAACCCCCCCCCTTTTTTTTAATAACTATCGTGAAAAAAATTTAATATTTTAATAAAAAAAATATTTAGGAATTCTCAAAGAAAAATTTCTTAAGATTTATTTGTAAATTGTAACTCTTTTTATAAAAATACTTATATTTGCAAAATAAAATAAGTACTAAAGCTAAAATTTTAATTTGTATAATAAAAACCTTTGAAATTATTAATTAAAATATCAATTTACGTCAAAATTTCCTTTTATTTAATGATTTTAACTATAGTAATGAAGTGATATTATTACTCAAGGTTCGAAATTTGCAGGATAGTAATTTATCATTAACATCTTAATTATGGTTACTACAATTTATTACTTTAGAGTATAATAATCTTAAAGTTATATTAATTGAATTAAAATATAATTTATCTATTCTAATATTTCTGATAAACGAATATTATCAATGATTTACCCTTGTTTATGTTGAAAAAAAAACACATTATAATTAGTTATTAATTATTTAAATATCAAATTCATTAAATTAAATGTTTTTAAAGATTTTGAAGTTTTATTAAAAAGGAAACAAAAATTTTACTTTATTAATTTAATGGTAAACGATAAGAGAGACACAAAGTTGTAAGATTCTACTGACTCTTAACTTCTGACTTGTAGATAGTCGTTGACCGTACAATTAAAACAAAATGTTTTATTAGTATTTTGTGTATTGGAATATTGAATTTCTTTATTTTATATTTTTATATTATATTATTTATAGAAATTTATCTATCTATTATGTTAATTACTTGATATTGTCAAGACTAAATTACTAATATCAATTGTTTAATAATGCATATAATAATGATATCCAGGTCACAATAGAAATATTTGATGACGCAGCGGTCGTTGACCGAAGTTAATGGGTTAATTAAAGAAATTTAGATATTAACGATATTTATTATGAAATTGTTGTTATTTAATTATTTAAATTGTTAATATTTTAATAAAAATTATTTATATACTTATATAATGCCTTAAAAATCTGACTACTTTAAAGTAGTGCAAATTTTATTTTAAATAAAATAATAATGTATTTTTTAAACTAAAAGACAACTTTTTATTTCTCTATACAACAGTTATATATGGCGCATATAATTTTTAATAAAGTATTATTTATTGAAATTGAATTATAATTTATAAAATTTATAATAACAAGTAAAAAGTTTTACTAGTTCCCCACCAGGGATGCCAATCGTTACGGCTGAATTTACTTCGGTCGTTGGGTTTCAACAATAATTATTTATTTTGTGTTGAACCAATCAGTCCCAGGACTTACCTTTCACAAGTTAATATTTTTAATTATTAATTATTTATATATATATGAATATATTAATAAAAAAAATAATGAAAATATTAATTATAGAGATTAAATATTTTATTTATGTTTATTTACTTTTTCTTAATACAATTAATTTAAAATTACAGTTTATAAACTGACTTACTATATTCGAAGAAAAAAAGGAAAGAAAAGAACGTTCTAACGACTCTGATTTATTTTTTCTCTGTGATCCTTTTGATCCTTGGCTGTATTCACAGTAGCATGGAAGTTCGGCAATTCAAAATTCCACCTGTGATAAATTAATAACGGTAAAATTTGCTCCAGTATGCTGAATCGTGGTTCATGATTATTCTTGAATCAACCATACGATACAAAATAACAATTTGATATTTTTTTATTTGTTAAGTATTTTATATACAATAGGAGTAAATACGTATAACAAGCCATATAGAGATACCGAGTAAACATTTCATTATTACACAGTAGCTTTTTTTGTGACCGTTTCATTAATTATAAATATACTTGATATCAACCGAAGATCGTTCTAGCAAATGAAATATGCATGCAAAAAGAGCTCGATATACTAGCATATTAACCGCGCTAAATATACACCACGGTATAAACAGCTCGGTACAATAGTATGCCGTGCTATTTACCCGCGTATACATGCCTCGCTGTACAAGCAAACGTGTATAAAAATAGCTCGGTACACTAGCATATTAACCGCGCTAAAAATACACCATGGTATAAACAGCTCGGTACAATATTATTCCACGCTATTTACCCACGTATACATGCCTCGCTATACGAGCATAGACAACGAGGCATATGTGTATAAAAATAGCTCGGTATACTAGCATATTAACCGCGCTAAATATACACCACGGTATAAACAGCTCGGTATAATAGTATGCCACGCTATTTACCCGTGTATACATGCCTCGCTATACGAGCATACGTGTATAAAAATAGCTCGGTATACTAGCATATTAACCGCGCTAAATATACACCACGGTATAAACAGCTCGGTACAATAGTATGCCGCGCTATTTACCCGCGTATACATGCCTCGCTATACGAGCATAGACAACGAGGCATACGTGTATAAATGTAGCTCGGTATACTAGCATATTAACCGCGCTAAATATACACCACGGTATAAACAGCTCGGTACAATAATATGCCGCGCTATTTACCCGCGTATACATGCCTCGCTATACGAGCATAGACAACGAGGTATACGTGTATAAAAACAGCTCGGTACAATAGTATGCCGCGCTATTTAGCCGCGTTTACATGCCTCGCTATACGAGCATAGACAACGAGGTATACGTGTATAAAATAGCTTGGTATACACGTATATACACCTAGGTTAACACATATGAACGCACGTATATTGCGTATGTCACGTTGATAATTTTATACTCGTCTCAAAGTTCGTCTGCATTTGTTCCTAGATGCATCATGTATGTTCTCATATGAATACGTGCAATCAAACTTTAATATTTATTAAAATTAAGAAAAGGAGTTAAGAAACGTTTTATTTTTTTTTTCCTCTGTGATAATTTATTTAGTTCCTCTGTGATAGTTTATGGTAAGAAATTGATGAGTTTTCATTTGTTTCTTAGAGGTTATGATATTGATATACACAAGTTAAATTATTTTGTATATATACTGTATAAAGCATTATATTTATGATTTTTTTTTCAAATAATTGACAAAATGGTGATATTGGATGATACTACACTGAAAAAAAAATTTATTTGTATCAAGTAAGGCTTAATTGAATCAATGAAATCCCTTAGGTGCGGGCGGCACATAAAATATTTTGTTACATTAATACAAATATTTTAATTGAGTCAAATAAATATTTCATTTTTTAAAATAAATATTTGATTCTACTAAACATCACAAATATTGGTTGAATAAAATTAATTTATTGTTTTAAAAAAATTTTTTATTTATTCAAATGCATATTGGTTTTTCTAATTGCTTATTTCATTACATCAATATGCATATAGTAACTGAATCAAATAATATTTTGTATTTTGAAATAAATATTTGACTTACTAAATGTCGCAAAGATTGATTCAATAAAATTAATTCACTGTTTTAACAAAAAAAATTCTCAATTAAAATATCCATTTGTTTTTCTAATTAATTATTTCATCATTTTAATGCTATATTGAAATTAAATTAGTTCAATATTTTATATTTTCAAATAAAAGTTTAATTTATTGAATATTGCAAAAATTTTATCAATTATTTGAAAAAAAAAATCAGAAATATAATGCTTCATACAGTATATTTACAGAATAATTTAACTTGTGTATATCAATATCATAACCTCTAAGAAACAAATGAAAACTCATCAATTTCTTACCATAAACTATCACAGAGGAACTAAATAAATTATCACAGAGGAAAAAAAAATAAAACGCTTCTTAACTCCTTTTCTTAATTTTAATAAATATTAAAGTTTGATTGCACGTATTCATATGAGAACATACATGATGCATCTAGGAACAAATGCAGACGAACTTTGAGACGAGTATAAAATTATCAACGTGACACACGCAATATACGTGCGTTCATATGTGTTAACCTAGGTGTATATACGTGTATACCAAGCTATTTTATACACGTATACCTCGTTGTCTATGCTCGTATAGCGAGGCATGTAAACGCGGCTAAATAGCGCGGGATACTATTGTACCGAGCTGTTTTTATACACGTATCCCTCGTTGTCTATGCTCGTATAGCGAGGCATGTATACGCGGATAAATAGCGCGGCATACTATTGTACCGAGCTGTTTATACCGTGGTGTATATTTAGCGCGGTTAATATGCTAGTATACCGAGCTATTTTATACACATATCCCTCGTTGTCTATGCTCGTACAGCGAGGCATGTATACGCGGGTAAATAGCGCGGCATACTATTGTACCGAGCTATTTATACCGTGGTGTATATTTAGCGCGGTTAATATGCTAGTATACCGAGCTATTTTTATACACGTATGCTCGTATAGCGAGGCATGTATACGCGGGTAAATAGCGCGGCATACTAGTGTACCGAGCTGTTTCTACCGTGGTGTGTATTTAGCGCGGTTAATATGCTAGTATACCGAGCTATTTTTATATACGTATGCTCGTACAGCGAGGCATGTATAGGCGGGTAAATAGCGTGGCATACTATTGTACCGAGCTGTTTATACCGTGGTGTATATTTAGCGTGGTTAATAAGCTAGTATACCGAGCTGTTTATACCGTGGTATATATTTAGCATCGTTAATATGCTAGTATACCGAGCTGTTTATAACGCGATGTATATTTAACGCGGTTAATATACTAGTATAACGAGCTGTTTATACGGCGGTGTATATTTAGCACGGTTAATATACTAGCATACCGAGCTGTTTATACCGCGGTGTGTATTTAGCGTGGTTGATATGCTAGTATACCAAGCTGTTTATACCGCGGTGTGTATTTAGCGTGGTTAATATGCTAGTGTACCGAGCTGTTCATACCGCGGTGGGTATGCGCATGTAAATAGCTTGGTTATTTGTGCGTGTATGCGTACTGAGATTACTATGCCGAGGTGTGTGTGCGCGTGTTAATAGCTTAGTTATTTATACGTATATGCATACCGAGGATACTACTGTAAGCTTATACCTAGCTATTGATACGCGTATACCAGGTTATATATAATCGTATACCGAATCATGAATGCACGTGTAAATAGCTTGGTTATGTCGTATCATACTATGTATATAATATTATACCGAGTCAAGAAAACACGTGTAAATAGATAGGTTATATTGTATCATACATGCACGTCTAATGCGATTGACGCTAGGGCTATTTCTGAGAACTTGTATAAAATATAAGTATATCGAGGATACATCTTTTAAACGCTTACTTGTAGCAATCGGATTTAAAACCACGGGATTTTTCACGAGTGTGAATAATTTATGCAAGCTCTTTTCGCATGCATATTACATTTGCTAGAACGATCTTCGGTTGATATTAAGTATTTTTATAATTAATGAAACAGTCACAAAAAAAGCTACTGTGTAATAATGAAATGTTTACTCGGTATCTTTATATGGCTTGTTATACGTATTTACTCCTATTCTATATAAAATACTTGACAAAGAAAAAAATATCAAATTGTTATTTTGTATCGTATGGTTGATTCAAGAATAATCATGAACCACGATTCAGCATACTGGAGCAAATTTTACCGTTATTAATTTATCACAGGTGGAATTTTAAATTGCCGAACTTCCATGCTACTGTGAATACAGCCCTTTTCTTTTCCGTTCTAACAATTTGGTTCCTCCGTCAGCTTCACTTCACAGATAATATTAATAATCACTTAGATCGTGATTCACCATTTCCCTTAATGACCTTTATAAAATTTCACTATTATTTCAAGAGAAATAATTAGTTGTACTTGTATAAATGTACTGGAATAAATTAAGTATTTGCACTTTAAATTATTCTTAATTATTAATAAATTCTTTTTTTATTTTAATTATAATATCGTTTGTAAGTTTGCACTGATTCACAGTGGTCCCCACAACCGACTATCTAGTTGCAGTCTCAATTAGACAAAAGGCAATAAGTGGAGCAGCTCGAGAATTTTATAGTCTCCGTGTGAACGATTGAGGATTGAAAAAATTCGTTATAGCTGACGCAAAGTCCAAATTTTCAGAAGCACTACTTAGGATGTTTTGAAATACCGGGTTCCTTAGTCGAGTTAATAATCAATTTTTATTCGTTCTCTATCTCTTTCGCTCCTTTACAAATAAAAGCTGTTAATTTTCGCAATGTGATTCAATTATGGATGTCACGTTTCTTCAGATAGAAGCAAATAAATTTTATAAATTTAATAAATTGTATAAATTTTGGAGCAAATCTATTGAACGGTTTACATAAAATCAAAAAACGAAAAATTAAAATTTTTTCAAAATTTTCAAAATGCTCTAAAATTAAAACTACGGTAAGAAAATTAGTTTTTAAAAGTTTTTTTTCTTTCAATAATGGCGAATAACTTGCATACAAATTTTGGAGAAAATCTATCGAGTAATTTACGTAAAATAAAAGAAAGGTGAACATTTTTTACAAATTTTACAAAATTATCTATACTTAAAACTACGCTAAGAAAATCAGTTTTTAGAATTTTTTTTTCTTTTGATAGTCGCAAATAATTTCCATGCAAATTTTAGAGCAAACCCATCAAGTACTCAACGTAAAATACAAAAAGAGTGATAAATAAAAATTGAAAAAAAATTTTTTTAATTGTTCTAATATTAAAACTACACCAAGAAAACCAGTTTTCAATAGTTTTCGTACCAGTTAGACAAAAAAATAAATTGTATGAAAAATTTGAAGGAAATCTGTCGAGTACTTTTCGAGATCCAATTGACGTAATGAATACATATATACATGTACACACACATACATACAGATATTCTCTGGAAACCATTTTTTTCGACTACCGAGTCTAAATATGTATAAATTAATGAAAAAATATTTAAAAATTTCTATTTATACAATGCTTTCTTTATGAGAAAGCAAAAGTGTAATAAAATGTATTTATAACTTATAAATCTTAAAACATGATACACATGCAACATTATTTCATGTTGAATAGAAAATTAAATAAACAAAATCAAGTATTTAACTAATCAAAAGGATTTTAAGCATCAGATAAGGTTTTTTAAAATTATTCATGGATCAAGCTTTTTTATATATTTAACGTAAAAAGAAATTTTATTAGTTAATATTATAATAACAAAAAGCTATCATTACATTCAAATCCTATTTTTTTCAGGCTGAAACTTAGGCCTGATTCCTTAAATAATTACACTCGAGTAGAAAGTGCATAAGCGTCCATAAGTAAACTATTTAGTTAAATATATTATATTAAATATTAATTCATTGTATATTATAAAATAGCACACCTATATTAGTAAATATTCAAATTTTCTTAAAAATATAGTCATATGGCTTGTTTGTCAACTCTAATGCAAATTTTATGTACAAATCTATAAAAAAGATGCTTACTATAATTATAATTTTATCAGCATGTTAATTATTTTTAAGCTTCATTCATTGAAAACACAAATAATTTTTTCATTTTTTATTTTTATGTATTAATATTTAGTTAAATAGTAACGTATATAATAAAATATCTCACTTGTACAAGCAAACAATTCAGTTAAATACATTATATTAAGTATTAATTCATTGTATATCATAAAATAGCATACTCATATTAGTGAATTATTCAAATTTTCATTAAAAATAGACATACAGCTTGTTTCTCAACTGTAATTTCAAATTTTACATTCTAATCTACAACAAAGCTACCTACCGTAATCATTATTTTATCAGTTTGTTCATTATTTGAAACTGCATTCATTGAAAACACATATCATGTTAATACTTCTATTTATTTATATAATTAAATATAATAAGTTTAACTAAATAGTATTGTATATTATGAAATAGCACACTCGTATAAGTAAATTCTTCAAATTTTCATTAAAAATAGACATACAGTTTGTTCGTCAATTGTATCATCCATTGTTATCAGTAAATTTTAATCTTGATTTATTCTTACCTTATTTTTCTATTCAAATCTGCACATATATAATATGAATAAATTTATCTTCAGAATATTACCTCAATATATTCCTTTTTTTGCTACTTTGATGATTTTTAATCTGAGTAATAGAAATATAGAATAATAAAACTTTCATAACCTCAAACCTTCATTTATTGCTATTACTATACTTATTTTTAAATGAATGATTAAAAATATATACATATTGTACCTGCATTAAGCAATACTTGTGCAATAAAGGAATAAATTACTTACCTGAATTGTTATATTATTGGATGTCTTTACAATTTTACTGGAATTTTTAAATAAAAGGTTGTCACCTTACTTGTGCTCATGGTTATATAATTTATGATTAAACTATACATTGGTTATATACATAAATAATATTGCTTAGTTCAAA
The DNA here is from genome assembly GCA_017163975.1 of Anastatus disparis. NCBI lineage: Eukaryota > Metazoa > Arthropoda > Insecta > Hymenoptera > Eupelmidae > Anastatus > Anastatus disparis. The sequence continues at coordinate 2,082,099 of JAFFSR010000074.1, forward strand.
ATAAAATATTCTTATTCTATTTCAATTGATTTACTTTTATTATAACTAAAAAACACTGCCTAGAAATTTATTTTTATTCATTTTAAAAATCTAAATCTCTTAAAATTTGAATTTTGGCGCCTATTCTATATCGACCAATCCGGATTAGATCTTTAGATGCTTCAACATAGCGGCTCATCATTTTTTTAATAAAGGATTATATTTAAATTTTTTTATTATTAAATAGATCTCTTGTTACGTATGGTCAAAAAATATACGAAAAAGAATGTTACGTAAACAAACAAAAACCATCAGAATTTTATATTAAAAAATTTATAATCAACAATAATGATGGATTTCAACAAATCAAAGATTTGAACATCTCATAAGGGAAAAATCTGAAAATATATACCGATCAATTAAAGGCAGAATCAATGCTACCCCAAAAGAAATAAAATTAGAATTACCGGATATTTACCCTAAAATTACTCTGAATTTTCCTTTCCGGGATTTTAATAATAACCACATCGATCTAGAATTTTGAAACAGAGGACATAGACTACAATTTTACATCAGAATTTATAACCACAAATCTAGCTTTAACCTACAAAGACTTCCAACACAGACACATATATAGGGTATTCTTATATCTAAAGTCGCAACAGGTATAACAGTAATCTTTACTAAAGACTATACCAATTCGACCATTGTTCCTAACTTCTTTTCAAATTATACCTCTGAAGATATAGCAATATTGAAGTCCCTGGAACTCATCGAAAATAGCTCAGAATCTAAATTTGTAATGTAATTTTCTCCAACTTTTTTCATCTCCTTGAAAAAATTAAAAATTTTAATTACAGCTTACATATGGAAAAAATAATTTAAGGAAAAATCTACTATCTCAGTAAATCTCTTGAAAGGACAATTTGTTATGCTACATTCCCAAATATATATTCCCATATATATTATTAATCCTGCTTTCTTGCATAGGCAAGAAAGCAGGACAAAGAATGCCAGCAATAAGATCACTAGAAACAAAGAAAATTTATTCGAAATAAGTTCAGCTCTGAAATTCAAGAGAAGGGAACAAGTAAAATTAACATGATTAAGAATTGGACACGCCAACTACACTTATAATTATTTAATTAAAAGAGAGGTAAAACTCATCTGTGAACACTGTAATTGTCATCTAACTGTTAATCACATTCTAATGGATTGCCTTCAGTACAGAGAAGAGGGACAGTTACTCCAGCGCCAAACTACCATAAAAGACTGCTTAAAATTTTTAAAAACACATCAATTATTTCAACGTATATGAAATTGTAAAATTATAATTATCTTGCTATCATCTCGCTATCATTAGTTTTATATTACAAATAGTAATCGTAATATTCATCTCAATTAGTATATCATACAACACTGTTAATAATTGTACTACTATAAAATGTTTATAATCAATTATATGTAATATGTGTTTTCTTTTTTAGTCGCTAATACTCGTTAGAGGTGTGCGACTCTAAATAAATAAATGAAAAAATAATAATAATGGATTTAAAATACAATCTAGTATTTATGATTAAAATATTGAAAAATTTAACAAAAAAATAAAAATAAATTAGGTAATAATTTATATCTCATAACAATTTTACAAATGTTCCAACAGGTCTGCAACGACGTCAGCGGTTTCTTTTGAATCTGTTTGGAACGCACTTGCTACTCGAAGAGCACTCAAACGATAGCCTGACATCCTTTTCCTGCGAGTTTCCTGGATATTGAGTGCATCAGCCTAAATAGCTATGCCATATGTGATGAATGACGTAATCACTGATTCTACTTTGTTTGGGTCCTTCTATATTGGGCATGAGCCTTAATAAGGCTATTCTTATTGCTGGTGCTTTGGTACCAGCATACTCAGCCTGCTGTTTAAAGTTGAGCCGGGCATCCACCATTACTCTCAAGTATCTAATAGAAGGCTGGGATGTGATAATGTGTTGTCCAACTCACAACTCGATCTTCCTAGTTTTTTTTACCAGTTATAAGGACTGTCTCAGTTTTGTGCTTTGCGAGCTCCTGCCCGATGCAGTCTAGGCATTCTTGATATCTACCGAATAACACTTTGAAAAGATTTTGTAGATCTTCCAAGTATTTCCCCACGATAATCAGGGCAATGTCATCGGCAAATGCCACTGGAGTAACAGCATTTGACAGGAGGATCTGCAGTAATCTTTCATACACTGAGAAAAAAATTTCATCAGATCAACTGAAATGTTATTGATTCAACAGATCTGCTGTTGTTGTTCTGACAGAATGCTTTTAATCTAACAGAATCTGTGCAGTTAAAATAGCCCAAATACAATGCCAATTTAACAGCACGGCTGTTAATATAATTAAATAACAGTTAACATAAAAAAACATAAGTCAAAATAAAAATTTGGCTTACATTTTAACAAAATTTTATGAATTGAATCAATAAAATGTGCATGCTCAAATTAACTGATGAATTATTTAAATACAAATGTTTCAATTCAATTATATCAACAACCCTACTGTTGATATAATTGAATAACAGTTAACATAAAAAAAAACATAAATAAAGATAAAATACTTGTCATTTATGTCGTTGATAAATTTATTTTATAAAGATTTATTGTTATTCAATAAGTATTTTTAAATCTCCCGCTTTTCAAAACAGTTATGTTTCGATAGTATAATAATAGATGACATATTTCTTGTAACCCGCAAGTAGTAAAATTGCACGTCAGTTAGTATATAAGAACAAATGAATTTATCCGCTGTATGTATAAATGCGATGTGATGCGATGCATATCGATTGTTAGCGAGCGATGTTAGATTTTATTTGTAAATATCAATAAGTGTAGTGTGAAATATGTAAGAAAATGTTAAAAAATTTCACTCAAAAAATTAATAATAATGATCATTGTTATAATATAAGTTATGTGTTAATTGATGTCTGGAAATTGGAACTCTGTGAGCTGTGAGCTTCAACTAAATGAAAAAGTTTTTATCATCTTTAAAACTTATTTGTTTAAAACAATAAAATGTAACGACTATTTTGACTTGCTTTGCTGTTAAATTAAAGTTAATTTTAAATCGAATCAATATTACGATATGCATCAATTTAACAGAACTCGTCTGTTAAATGAATAGAATATTTAATTGTGCTATATTAACAGAAGGATTCAGTTAATATAATCATATTTTTTTCTTAGAGTACATAATATTCCACAGTAGTCGCCCAAGCACTGAGCCCTGCGGCACTCCCTCAGTTACTTCATATTGCCTTAGTCCCGCCTCAATATCGTATATGAGTACTCTGTCAGTAAAGTCGCTAGCTACCTGTTTGCGCAGGTACTATGGGACATTCTTCCTTGTTAGCTCCTGCATTATGCAGTTCCATCTTACCGAATTAAAAGCATTCTCCATGTCCAATGTAACCACTTGGCAGTATTTTTTGTCAACGCCTTTCCATCTTTTTTCAGAGATGGCTTCTTTCTAAACTGCCTATCAACGACTTCTTCTATTTTTCGGTGTATAATTCGTTCAAGGATCTTTCCAGTTGTATCAAGCATGTAGAGTGGACGATAGGATGATGGCTCGTCTAGTGGTTTTTGCCCTTTTAGAAATAGTACCAGCCTCCGATGCTTTCACTTGTTTGGAAAAAGTCTTTCCTGAAGGCATCTGTTATACATGCTGAAACACATGACTGGTGCTAAATTAATAGATTTCTTAAGTGCTACGTTTGCACCCCAAAAAAATTCTGAAAATTGCTTCTAGGTCGCTGTTGTTGCCTGACTCTTTATTCGCTTGATGAAGACTTTATAGGGCATTCCTCAAGGGTTACCCTCTATCTCCTTGAGTAGTTCTTATCAGCAATGTTTTTTCTTATTCTTAATCGCCTTGACAAGTCTTGCTATTAAGAATCAGGGCCTCGTTGTACTAACTTTCTAACTCTATGATGTTTCTGCCTTTCTTCCGGCCATGCGTTACCACCTTGAGATGCAATCCTTTCGAATGACAGCGATGTTCTTACTCCGCCAATATACTGGTACATGCTTATTTTTTTTGTTATTTCGCGGCATCGTCGCATCACAAGCCATGATGAATTTCTTTATAACCATCTCAACTTCATCTTCAGCGTGGCGAGTAATGATGGGTCCCGCAACTAGTGCAGCTTTGTAGAGCTTGGAGTGAAAATCTTTTGCTTTCCATCCTAGCGCGTTCATCTTTTCTAGTAGTGTCCCTTTTTTTCTATTTCCCAGATGATTATTCGGTGGTCACTCAAATTGAAGATGTCATTTACTATCAAAGTTGTGCATTGTCGCAGAAGACCAGCGCTCACAAACGTAAAATCAACAATCGGTATTCCTCCGTTTCTTTTAAAGGTTGACATGGATTCTGTATTAAGTAGCTTTAGATCGAGGCATGACAAAGTCTCAAATAGTTTATCTCTTCTGTTGTCCTATTCACTCCCTCATTCTACAGCTCACGTATTAAACTCTCCTACAACATCTGCAGGGGGATGCTCCTTGACATCTTTGACTAGTCCGCCGAGTAAGTCCGTAAAATATCCTGGTTCTTTGTCCAGTCTAAGTAATGTATAACAACTGTAAAAGTGTATATTGCCCAGTTTAACTTTACGAAGCCCGTTTGAGTGCTAATGACCATATCCTGAAATAGGAGATCCCCACATTATCAAATGGCAGTCTCTCCAGCTGCGTAAGTGGCCTATGTTTCATTGACCCTAACCTTGTACGGATCAGCTATTCTGACCACATCTAGTTTCCATGTATACTGGACGGACACTGATTCGCGACCCACTGCATATTCAAAAGGCACGAACATGGGGTCGCGAATCAGTGTCCGTCCAGTGTACGTGTAGGTATGTATACGAATATGTAAGTGTGAGTGCAAATCTGTGTGCGCGTAGGTATGCAGATGTCTGTGCAAGTGTGTTTACGATTGTGTGTGCAGGTGTGTTTGAGTATGTGCATGTGTGTGTGTGTAGGAAATTTTTGTGCGTGTGTGTAAGCGGGTATGTGTGGATGTATGTGCAAGTGCGCACGTGTGCGTAAGCGGGTATGTGTGGGTGTACGTGCAAGTGCGCGCGTGTGTATATACAGGTTCATGTGCGCGTGAGTAAAGGTAAGTGTGTAGGTGTGTATAAGTATGTGTAAGTGTGTATGAGTATGTGTATGTGTATTGGTGTGTCTGTGCGTGTATGTTAAAGTGTGTGTAAATGAGTTTGTGTGTTTAGGTGTGTGTGCTGTTGTGTGGCTTTGTGTTGGTAAGCGTAAGTATGTATGGGTGTGTGTTGGCAAGCGTAAGTGTGTGCGGGTGTGTGTGCAGGTATATGTGGATGTGTATGTGGATGCATGTGAATAAGTGTGTGCTAGCAGGAGTATTTGTGCGGGTGTGCTGCGTGTTTATGTATGCGTCGTTCTGTATGCGTGTATTGATATTTGTGGATCTTTGTGTGGGTGTTCGCGCAGGTGTGTGTGGGTGTATGTGTGGGTGTGTATGTGGGTGTGTGTGCGGGTATTCGAGTACGGGTATAGGTGTGTGTGCGAGTGTGTATGCAGGTGTGTGTTTGGAAATGTGTGTCTGCGGAGGAGAAAGTGTGGGTGTGTATTTAGATGTGGGTGTAAATGTTCGCACGAGTATGTAAGCAAGTGTGTATCCATAGGTGTGTATGTGTTAGTGTGTTGGGGTATGTGTTAATAGAACTGAGAGTGTGTGTGTGGTGATGCCTGTGTATGTGGGTATGTCTTAGAGTCTGTGTACAGGTATGTAAATGTTGTGTATGTGTTTATGTAAATGTGTGTGTGCGTGTGTTTGTAGTTATGTAGGTTTGTGCATGTGTATGTGTGATTACGTTTAGGGGTGTATGTATGCGTCTGAGTGAAAGTGTGTCTCTGTGTCTGCATATGTATGTGTGTGTATGTAGGTGGTTGTGTGTGCGCGGGTGTGTTTGCGAGTGTATGTATGTGTGTTTTTGTCGGAGTTTGTATGGGTGTTTGGTTTAGGGTGCAAGCAGCGATGCCGAAAGTGGCAGAGTCAGAGAGGGAAATTCAAAAATGTGTAAAAAAAAAGTATTAAAATAAATAGTTTTTAAAATTTGATAATTAATAAATAATTCTAAAAAACAAAGTTACTATAACAAAATAATTTTTTTTCTATTTTTTACATTTTTTTGAGTTTAACAAAATTTTGTTAAACTCAAAAAAATGTAAAAAATAGAAAAAAAATTATTTTGTTATAGTAACTTTGTTTTTTAGAATTATTTATTAATTATCAAATTTTAAAAACTATTTATTTTAATACTTTTTTTTTATACATTTTTGAATTTCCCTCCCTGACTCTGCCACTTTCGGCATCGCTGGGTGCAAGTACGTGTGCAGGTGTGTGCTCGTGAGTGTGTATGTACGAGTAGGTGAAAGTGCAGATGTGCGTTTGGGTGTACGTACAGGTGTGTGTGTGTGTGTATGTTTAGGTCTGTGTGTAGGTAGGTATGTTTAGGTGTATTGTTGTTTGCATGTATGTTGGTGTGTTTACATTTCTGTGTGGGTGCTCGTATGTTTGTGTGTGTTTGTAGGTATGTATGCGATTTTGTTTGTTGGTATGTGCGTGGGTGTGTGTTGGGGTTTTGTGCGTGTATGTGAGCAGGTATGTAAGGGTGTAGGTGCAAGTGCGTATGTGCGTGCAAGTGTACATGTGGGTGCGGGTAAGTATGGGTGTGGGTGTACGTTGGTGTAAGTAAGTGAGTATGTGTGTGGGTATGTTCATATGTGCGTGAATAGGTGCGTCTGTGGGTGTGCGTCAACGTCTGAGACTGTGTAAGCGGGTATGTTAGTGTGTTCCGGTATGCGTGCTGGTGTGTGGCTGTCTGTGCATGTGTGTTCAGACCTGTTTGTGGGTGATTGTGTGGGTATTTGTGTCGGTGTGTGTGTTGGTTAGGGATGCAAGTATGTGTTTGCATGTGTATGTTTGTGAGTGTGCATATATGAGCAGGTGAAAGTTCATGTGTGTTTTTGGGCGTAGGTACAGGTGTGTGTACCAGTGTGTGTGTGTGTGAGTGGGTCTTTCTGTAGGTAGATATGTATCGATGTATTGGTATGTTGTGTGTGTTGGCGTAAATGTGTGTCTGCATGTGTGTGTGTGCAAGTATTTGCGAGGGTGTAGGTGTGTGATTTGATTTGGGGTTATGTGTATGAGTCTGTGTGCGAGTGTTTGCGGAGATGTAGGTATGTGATTCGATTTAGGGTCATGTGTATGTGTTTCGTGTGCATAAATCGGTGTATGAGTGTGAGTGTGAGTGTGTGTAAATAAAATTGTAGGTATGTGCGTATTTGTATGTTGGTATTTGTAAGTGTGTGTGCGAGTGTGTGTGTGAGTTTGTTTGTAGGGATGCGTGTGTATGAGGGTGTGAGTTAAAGTTCATGTGGATTTGGTGAATGTGAGTGGGTGTGTGTGTGTGTGTGTGTGTGTGTGTAATTGTGTTAAGGGGTGTGTGTCTGTTTGGAAATTTGTGTGTGTATGGGATAGCAGGTGATTGCGTAGATGTGTATGATTGTATGGAAGTAAGGGCTCGGATTAAGATATGAGCGTATGTCTTCGTGTGAGTGGGTGTGTGTGTGTGTGTGTGTGAGTGCGGTTGTGTGTAGCTGTGTGTCAGAAGTTGCTCGAGTAGAAATTAAGCTAAGGATATCACGAGGGCCTGGCCAGGGTCCTTGCGATTAAGACGAGGCCTTAGGCAGGCTCCTGCCGAGGCCCTGGTGAGGTATGTAATGGCGCTATGATGAGGGCCTCGTAAGGCCGACGTACTAATAAGGCAAATTCGAGGCATCCTTATGATTAATTTAATAATAATTAATGTAAATTAAAAAAAAATCATAATTATTATATTTAAATATTTTAAATATAATATAGTGAGAAAATTAAAGAAAATTCATGCGAATTATATTAAATATTAAGATTTCTGATGATAATTAAAATAATAATTATTATTGTTATTATACAATTATAGAGAATAAAAAACCAATTTAATATTGGAAAAAAATTTTTATCAGAAAAATATTTATTACATTTTTACAATCTAATAATACTGAAAATTATTAAATTACTTAAAAGTATTTTCAAGAAACATTATTTTTTTGTTCTTATTTTAAGCAGTAAAACTATGTTCAAAATATTAACAATTAAAATTATTTATGAGTGAATAATTTCAATAATGGGTATTATAGGTTATGTTTACAAATTGTGTTTATATAGATATTGTAAATTCAAATTTAAAGTTTTTATTATTTTTAATATTAATGAGTTCGAATACCAAGTCTTAATTTTCATGATCGATTAAATTCTTAGATTATTAAAATGAAGTTTATTATGAGTACCTTAGATTACTATTATACACTGACTAAATTTAAAAAGTTTAAGCTGATTCGACACTGCTAATTATTACTTTTATATGACTCTAGCACTGACAATTTTTTTATATATAAATATACTTTATATTTTTCAATTGAGTCACAGAAAAATTTAAGAAAATCCTCGTGTCTTCTACTGATATCAAATTTTGAACTTCATGTTCTCTACATATTTAAATTTTATATTAAAATATAAAGTACTTTGCATATCTGTTTTTCTTATCGAAGAGATACTATTAGTTTTAGCAGAGTTATTGTCAATGCTAATAAAACTGTCATCAATAGCTTTTGATGAATGTTGTTGCTCGTTCAATTTCTTTCTTTTAAATGCAACTTCGGGTTGGGATTCTATATCTTGTGCAGTTAAAAAATGTTTTGATAACAATTTTAAACTTTCGTCATACCTGTAACATTGTAAATTATTAAAATAAATTATTTATAATTATAATCAATTTAAAAAGTAGTTGATTATATAATAACAATACTTACAATGAATGAAATTTTAATGTTCAAATGATATTTTCGTATTATCAGACAACATTTTCTTTGATTCTTGTAAGAAAACTTCATAGCTTTCATCAGACAATAATTGTTTAGTTGGATGAATATTAGTGACTTTAGCCTAATCAATTTCACTTACAAGGTTATCATTACTAAAATTAGTATCATTTTCCATCAAATTTTGTACAGCTAAAAAAATGTTTTAATAAAAATGTTAAACTTTCATCAATCGTGTCACATAAATTAAAAAAATCAATTATAAAAAAGTAATTATTTTAAAAGAACACTCACTGTACGTAGAATTGGGACAACTTTGAGGTTTAAAAGACATTTTTGGAACTTTGAACAACATTTCTGCCAAATTTTGTGGTGGAACTACGCAGCCTTTGTTAGAGCATGATTTAATTCTTCGATTTACTTTGGTACATTTAACATTATTAATTTTGGTTTTTCTAAACCACAATGAACTGCAATAGTGAACGGAATGTATAATTTCTTGTATAATTTTTTGTGATTATATAGTTTCTTTACAGTAAATTTTTCCAAACAGAGGCCAAAATTGTACAGAACTTGGAGAGTACTCTGGTAATCCATCAACATGGAAATGTAATAATAAATCATCATTGTGTATTTCTGTTTTTACAAGTCTTTGCAAATGACGAGATATACCAAAATAAACAAATTCTGATGCATCATTTGGGTCATCTGGATTAAATCTTCTAATCGGCTTCTGAAAGCCTAAATTTGTCTTCAATAAAGTTTTGGATGACACTGGCAATTCTTGATGATACTTTTTAAGAACTTTCAGCAGTGAATCTAATTTTGTATGAGGTAGTTTTGAATTTCTAGCCCGCTTTTGTAGATCTTTAAAAATGTTAAAATCAATTACACTTTCATCTACACTATCACTATCATTACTATTCTTGCTTATATTAGTATGATCTATTTTAAATGCACATGTTGATGTTGACAGTTCATTTAAAATATGAAAATCGACCAGTAAATCATCTTTTGAAAACGTTAAATTTTCTTCTTCACTATTCAAGTGCTCATAACTATGATTACTTATATAATCACCAACTGCTCCTAAATTAAGTTTATTAATTTGATTATTCCTGCGATATTTTTGTATTCTTTTCCGATTAAAAAAATTTGTTTTTTAATTATTTTACTCATTATTTTTTCTAATGTATTAACTATAAGAAAAAAAAACCATGAACAAAACCTAACCTATAAAAGTTCAAAAACAGTGCATTTCATAACGTACCTTGATAACAAATAGTTGTTAAATCAGTATGCTTGCATAAAATAATAAAATAAAATATTAAATTTTACTTTTAAAGTCAAATTGAAAGATATAGTTAGAAATTTATACGACTATTTATTACGTGTTCTATACATATGACGCACACAAACAAATTATAAAAACGAGGGCCTCGTCAGCGCGCCATTACATGCCCGCTCAGGGCCTCGCCAGGATTCCTGGCCAGGGCCTCATGATTTCGTAAGGCATCCTTACAATCTTTTCTACTCAGGTGTGTGCAGTAAGTGAATGTGTGTGTGAATGTGGGTTCGCGTGTATCTGCGGGTGTGTGTGCGTGTGTGGTAGCAGGTGTGTTCGGATGTGTGCGTTGATTTGTATGGTTGTGTGGGTGTGTGTATGTGTGTGTGTGTGTGTGTGTGTGTGTGTGTGTGTGTGTGTCCAGTCACCTAATCGTGTCTAGAAAACTACTCGATGAATTTGCTTAAAAATTAGTATAGAAATTCTTTGTGATTGCCAAAATAAAAAAAATTCTGAAAACTAATTAATATAAATAAAAAAAAATAATAATAATAACAATATTAATAATAACAATAATAATTATTATTATTATTGTAATAATAACGAAATAAATAATAATTATAATAATAAGATTATAATAATATTAATTCAATCAATAGATTTATTAATAAAATAAAATTCATTTATCAATACTAAAAAACTTACTTGACAAAAATGAAACCAACAAACATAAGTTTTTATTTCTGGTAAAGCATTTTCAATTGAACTTTTTAAATCCTTTTTTGTAATCTGTCTTCGCTGATTTTGGCGCGAATTCTGTAAGATTAAACTTTAAATACTCCCAAATAACCTTATCAAAGTCTGTTATTCAGTTAAACATCAGAATCCAAGCTAAAGGTGCAGCCTACAATAATAAGAATATCGAAACTATTTAATTATTCCTCGGGTTAGGATATGTGCGTGCGTCTTTGTGTGAGTGTGTGTGTGTGTGTGAAAGAGTGCAGTTGTGTGTAAGTGTGTGCACGTATGTGTAGCTGTGCGTTGGTGTGAGTTGGTGTGCGTGTTTGTGGGTGCGGTTTTTTGTGTATGTCTGCAGGTGTGTACGTGGGTGTGTCTACGAGTGTGTGCAGCAGTGTTTGTACCCTGATATGTGTATATGTCTGTGTTGGTGCGCATGTATGTGTATGTGTGCGGTCGTGTGGATGGTTGGTTGGGTGAGCGGTTATGTTTGCAGGTGTGTTCGGGTATATCTGTGGGGGTGGGGGTGTGTGTGCGTGTCTGTGGGTGTGTTGGTGTGTTTTATTGTGTGTATAGCTGTGTATGGGTGTGTGTGTATGTGATGGTATGTTTGTGTATGTATGTGTGCGGGTGTGTATAGGTGTGTGTGTGTGTGTATTCGTGTGTGTATGGTTTTGTGTGGCCATTTGTCGCTGTGTGTAGATGTGTGTGGGTGTGTGGATAGGGTGTGTGGGTGGTGGATCAGGTGTGTGTGTATGTTTTTCAAGGTGTGTGTGCTGGTTTCTATGCTTGTATGTGTGCGGGTGTGTGTGGGTATGTGTTTAATTTTTTTCCAATTGTACTTGAACTACTATATGCAATGACTTCAAATATGAAAGGAAATCATTTGCTAATGACGGAAGAAGGAAAACTCTCAAAAACTAATTTTTTTGGCGCAGTTTTAGTTTGAGAGCATTTTAAAGATAAAAAAAATTTTTATATTCATTCAGTCAACTAGGGCTTGAAAACTACTGTATACATTTGCTTTAAATTTTGCATACAATGTAATTTTTGTTTGTACATAACTATCGATAATTCGTTCGATTAACGTAATTTTAATTTTTGGAGCCATTCAAAAAAATTTTTTTGAATTTTTATTTTTATTTTTCTGTATTCTACGTTAAATACTCGATGGATTTGATCTAAATTTTGCATGCAAATTATTTGCTGCCGAAAGTAGGAAAATTTTTTAAAAACTTATTTTTGTAGTAAAGTTTTGATTTCTAGTACAGTTTTAATTTTAAAGCATTTTGAACATTCTGAAAAACTTTTTATATTCCATTTTTTCTTATTTTATGTAAACTATTCGATACATTTGCTTCAAAATTTGTGGCCAAATTATTTGCTAGTATCTGAAAAAAATTAGTTTTCATTTACTGATTATTTTAACATGGTTAGGATTTTAGATGATTTAAAAAATTTTGAGAATACTTTTGAATTTCCTTTTTTTTATTTTTTATTTATTTTACGTAAAATACTCGATAATTTTCTTTTTTGAATTTAAAAGGAAGTCATTTACGACTGCCCAAAGTGAAGATTTTTAAAAAAATTATATTCATTTAGCTAATTAGATCTCGAAAACTACTTAATGGATTTGCTTCAAATATGGCATACAATCTATTTTTTTGTCTAACTCGACAGAAAGCTATTGAAATTTGGTTTCTTTCGTATAGTCTTAGTTTTGAAGCTCTTTTAACATTTGGAAATAGAATTTAGATTTTTTTTTCTTTTATTTTACGTAAATTATTCTATTGGGAACTCACACACTTGCGATGACCTCTCGTGGCAAGGCTGTGAAATAATCTAAAACACAACTTTGCGTTGAGTAGCATAGCAATTGGTAATTAATTTTTATTTTTTAATTGAAAACTAATTACAATGTAATAAAAAAGAGTTCAAAATGCGTGAAAAAAATTCCAACAGAGATTGTTGTGTAGTAAGGGGTCGTGAAATTTAAGCAGTCAAGAATTTAAATGTTAGTTTTCATCTCTTCCCGAGAACAAATCGAGGTTATGTAAACAAGCAGAATATATTTGACAACTCTGCGAAGATAGATTTGTATGAAGCGTGAACAAACAGACGTCTGCAAGCAATAAGCTATATGAAGTTAACCTCACCGTTGAATGTATATTTCTTATTAATTTCACATTTTATTTCGAATTGGGTCTGATAAACCATTTCTCCTTGTATAAATTTACGTTGTGCACGATTGGTGTTAGCGTATTTACAAATATTTTTCACGGTGATGATGTTTAGACTAAAAAACTAATATCATTACATTTAAGCCCAGCTTGTACTGTGGAATTCTGTCGCCATGTTAGTATACTATATATGTAGATTACGCCTTTATGTGAGTTCCCAATAAATTTGCTTAAAAATTTGCATAGGGATTATTTGTAACTGCCAAATGAAGAACTACTTTGAAAAACCAATATTCTTCGTATGGTTTTAATTTAAGTGAGTCAAAAAAATTTTTTTTTTATTTCACTTAAACTACTTTACAAATTTGCTCCAAAACTTGTATACAAGTTATTTGCTACTCTCTTCATAAAACAAGCTTTTAAAAGATAACTTTCTTTGTATAGCTCTTTGATCACTTCTTCTGATTTTTTATTGAACGTTCCTACTAACTTTTCTTTCTTCTTCACTTTTTCTCTTTCCTACTATTTCACCCTGATACTTATTTTCACACTATTTTTATTGGTCTCTCTTTCTTTCTATTCCCTAATCACTTTTTCTTCTCAATTTTTCTTGAATGGAAATTATGTTTTTTACATTAAAATTACATTTGAAAAAATAAAATCGATAGTTTTATATTAAATAGTTTTATAATAAACCAAAAATGGAAGGCAGTAATAAAGAGATATGTGAAACATTTTTGGATTAAAAATTAAAAATTTGGAAAACTGTAATCGCGGTGTTTTTTTTACAAAATTGAATAAAAGTTTAATTAAATTTATAAAGACTTTATTTAAGTGTTTGATTTTGATTCAACAAAATTTAAATTTAATCATTTGATTATTAAACTTCAACTTAGCCTTTTCAAAATGATATTTTCAACCCTATACTATAAATAAAATCGTAAAATTAATAATTATTTATATGATTAAACTTCACGATGATTACAAGATAATTAGCTAATTGTAAAAAAAAAATTATTACCTATTTTTCATCTATTATAAATCTTAAACTTATATGTTATCATATATCGTTATATACAAAACTTAAAATTAGCTATCACCAAGTTGACTACAAGCTTGAAATCAGCTAATTTTCAGTTATCTTAAAGTTCAAATATAGCTTAATTTAGTTATTTCCTAACTAATTACAAGCTTAAATCCGGTTAAATTTAACGCTGTAATGTAGGTCCAAAAATGAGGGGCACATTTCTGATGATAACAGCGATAACAGCGGCGATATACTTTCAATAGTATAGAGAGAATATAATATCAATAGATCTAAAATGCAGCTAAAATTCAGTTGAAAACAAATCAATATTTACATAAAATTGCTTAAAATTACTATAAATTTTAGCTAACTGTTAGCTAAATTTCAGCTAATTACCATCTAAATTTTGCATGAATTTAGCTATCTTTAACATTAAATTTAGCTAACTTTTGATTTAATGTAGCTAACTTTTATGTAATTTTATCTGACTTTAGCTAACTTTAAGCTAACTTTTAGCTACCTTTTAGCTAATTTTTAGCTAACTTTTAGCGAAATTCCAGTTAGATTCTAGCTAACCAAGGACAAATCGAATTCTTACACACAGCGGCAACAGCGGCGGCGGAATCTTTTTATAATATAGAGAGATATAGCTAACTTTTAGCTAACTTCTAACTAACTTATAGGTAACTTTTTGCTGACTTTTAGCTTGCTTTCAGCTAAATTATAGCTAAATTCATATAAATTTTAGCTGACTTTTAGCTGATTTTAGTTAAATTTTAGCTTAATTTTTGCTAAATAAAGGTTAAAAAATGAGAAGCCAAAAATAAGGGGCATATTTCTGACAGCAACAGCAGCTACAGCAGCGACAGCGGCGATATATTTTTAATAGTATAGAGAGATATGCACCACGGGCATGACGGAAATTTATGTACCTCGTGTAAATTTGTGCCAAATTCGTGCCAAATTTTCACGAGGCCTGCTCCTAATAGTATATTATTTCTACTTTTCACAACCTTTTTTAAAATGTCAGTATACAACAATTTATAATTGTAATGTAAACCTAAAAAAACGCTGCTTAGTGCTTTAGCACAATGCTTTCTCATAGAGCTTATTGAGTTCAAGTAATTTGATTTTATTATTTTAAATGTGATTTCAATATAAAATACAATTTCTATTCAAGAAAAATTAGTGGATGTGAGAGAGTGATTAGTAAATAGGAAGAGAGAGACAAGGATGGATGAAAATAGGGTAAAAATGAGGATCAATCTGAGAAAAAAGGACAAAGAGGAAGTGAGGAAGTAAGAAAAGAGTTAGTGAAAGCGTTAAATCAGAAATTAAAAGAAGTGATCGAAGAGCTACACTAAGAAAATTATTTTTTAAAAGCTTGTTTTATAAAGACAGCAGCAAATAACTTGTACACAAATTTTAGAGCGGATCTATCGAATAGTTCCCGTAAAATGGAAAAAAAATGAAAATTAAAAAAAAAATTTTAAAAATTTTAAAAAATTAAAACTACGCTAAGGAAATCGGTTTTTAAAAGTCATTCTTCTTTTGGCAGTTGCAAATAATTCCCATGCAAATTTCAAAACAAATTCATCAAGTAATTTACGTAAAATACAAAAAAAATGAAAAATCGAAAATTTTTTTGAAGTTTTCAAAATAGCTCTATAAAAGAAACCACGCTATGAAAAATAATTTTTAATTGCTTTCCGTCTACTTAGACAAAATAATAGATAGTATGCAAAATTCAAAGCAAATCCATTGAGTAATTTTCGAGATCTAATTGGCTAAATAAATAACATTTTCTTTTAAAAATTTCTTTTTCAAAATTTTGAAAATGCACTAAAATTGAAGCTACGTTAAGAAAATCAATTTTTGAAAATTTTCCTTCTTTTGGCAGTAGCGAATAATTTCCTTGCAAATTTTAGAACAAATCTATCGAGTACTTTACATAAAATAAAAAAAAATAAGAAAAGAAGAATTGAAATTTTTTTTGAAATCTTTAAGATTCTCTAAAATTGTAACCACTCTGAGAAAATTAGTTTTCGAAAACTTATTTTCTTCAGACAATAGTGAATTGATTGTTTTAAAATTTTCGAGAAAATGTATAGTATGGCTTACACAAAATAGAAGATAAATGAAAAGTAAAAATTTTTTAAAAAATTGTAAAAATGCTCTAAAAAGTGCGCTAAGAAAATCAGTTTTCAGAAGTGTTTCTTCTTTTAATAGTCGAAAATATATTCCATACAAATTTCCAAACAAATTCTTTGAGTAGTTTATGTAAAATACAAAAAAAATGAAAAATCAAGTTTTTTTAAAAATTACTAAAATGGCTATAAAACTAAAAACCACACTAAGAAAACCAATTCTCAATAGCTTCCACACCAGTTGATCGAAAAATTAAATTGTATGGGAAATTTGAAGTAAATCCATCAAGTAGTTTTTAAGATTTTATTAGCTTAATAAATATAAACATTTTTTTTTCAAATTTCAAAATGCTCTAAAATTAAAACTAAGCTAAGAAAGTCAGTTTTTAGAATCTGTAATTTATTTTATTTGGGCAAGTGCAAATAATTTCCATGCAAATTTTGAAGCGAATTCATCGATTAGCAAACAAAAAAAAACAGAAAAATAAAAAATCGAAATTTTTTTTTTTTTATAAACGACTCTAAAATTAAAACTACGCTAGAGGAACCAATTATCAATAGCTTCCCAGTAAGTCAGACAAAAAAATAAATTCCATGAAAAATTAGAAGCAAATCCATCGAGTAGTTTTCGAGATACAATTTACTAACTCACATCATACACACACACACGCACACGCGCGCGCGCACGCACGCACACACGAACTATACCATATACCATACAATAAGACAACATGGCACGCTGTATGTTCATGCAAGTTGTTTATTAGAACTTGCAGTATACGGTGGTCATTCTGTTTGTTGTTGAAGTTCATTCCTTAAGAGGAGGTCACGTATCTCTGTCCTTTTCTAATCAAAGGAATGATTTTTTCACAAAAACTAATAAGTTTATCAAAAAATGAAGAGAAAGCCGCATCTTGTATCAAAAAAGCAATATTTTCTTTGATGAGTAAAAATTAATTTTATTGCTTCGTTCTCAAGAAAACCTTGAAAAATCAAATTGTCCACCCTAACCTCTATGATTTAAGTTTTTCAAGGTTTTCTTGAAAACGAAGCAATAAAATTAATTCTTTCTTATCAGATAAAATATTGCTTTTTTTATTACGAGATGCGGCTTTTTTTTCATTTTTTGTTAAAGTTATTAGTCTCTAAAAAACTCATTTCTTTGATTAGAAAAGGACAGAGATACGTGAGCTCCTCTTAACGCTAAATATTTTCTAAATGACTTTGTAAAATTTTTAATTGTTTCAATAAAGTAAATGTATAAAATGTATTTTAACTTTTAGACCGCCGGGAAATCAATATTTTGACGTAAAAAATCAAAATATTGATTTTCCAGAAGTCTAAAGGTTAATAAAACTTTGTGCGTTATGAGTCAGATTGATGATAAAAATTTATGTCAAACCAACAAGGATAGTGCATTGCATTTGGTTTTCTTCTAAGTTTGAGATACTTGTTCTTACATAAAAACATGAAGAAAGCCGTGTCTATTCGGTCCAACGCTCGATTTTTTCCGAGTTATAAGTAGTTTTGTCTGTTTTGTTAAAGAATTTGCATCCACTTTGTAGTTTTACAGTTTTCGAACTACTTATTCCATAAGGTTTTTACTCATTCCATATTAAAATTGAGATTAAAATCATTTGATTAAAAAAAAATACAATAATGTTTTAATTTTCTTCACAATTATCAAAACTATTATCATTTGTGGCAAGAGTAATATTTGAAATGATAACATAAATAAGAAACGTTTGCTCGCGTGTGCACGTTTAAATAATGTAGGGAAGAGAGAAGTTTACCATCGAAAAAAAACGCGCGCTATTGCTTTCTTTATTTATTCAGATTCAGATATTTGTATTGCACATATAGTATGTATAATATATCTGTGCGTTTGACATCAAGTCAGTCCCGCGAATTTTTCTTTGTACGTATTCAGTACCTTGATTTGCATATAGGAGGCGCATACGCTCAACCTATATATATATATATATATATATATATATATATATATATATATATATATATATATATATATATATATATATATATGTATATACTTGCGTTTCACTAGTTCCATTGCATACACCGTCATGGAATCATTTCCGTATAATTTTTTTTATGTTTCTTATGGGAAGTGCATACCGTCGGTAAAGAAGTTTCACTAAAAAAAAGGTCACTTTTTTTCAATCAAAAGGTTTTAATTTCAACTTTAATATGCAAATAGTAAAAACCTTATAAAATAAGTAGTTCAAAAACTGTAAAACTATAGAGCAGATACAAATTTTTAACAAAACAGACAAGACTGCTTATAACTAGGAAAACATTGGACCGAACGGATGCAGCTTTTTTTATGATTTTATGTAAGAAAAAATATCCCAAAGTTAGAAGGAAATCCAAGACCCAAATTCAATGTACTCTCCTTGTAAGTCTGGTTGTAATAATATTTGTGAAACTACAAATCAAAGAAAAGATTTGGTTTATAGAAGATTAAATAATTTATTACCTGATGAGCTTTTTTTCTATCACGTTACAAATTTATGTAATCGAACTTACACTGACAAAAATAAAGTATTTAGAGTTCCGGAAAAATTAAAAGATGTTGAAAAAATTGAAAGTGAATCTATATCACATAAACGTGCTGTTGAGATTACCTGCAAAAATACAAGATCGAATTTGGTGACTGTAAAAGATCAAGAAGATAATATATGCATTATTTGCGGTAAACGTAAATGTCAAAATAATATTAAAAAATTAAAAAATGTATATATAGCCCATTAAGATGGTCAAAATCGCACTCGACTATTTTGAAAAAATAAATTATTAACATGGTGTTTCGTTTGTTATGTATTGAAAATAATAAAGATTTGCAAATTTTTATCCCTAAATATTTAAGCGACTCACCAGGAGGCGCTGAAATGAGAAGAATCGTTTTTCCTTCATAACTCGGCTAATTTTGATCACACAAATTTCTTTTTTTTTTAAATTAAAAGGGGTGCAAAAGCGCAAAAAACCGGTTTTTAAGGCTATTTTCCGCATTTCCATCATCAGATTCCGTTAATAGCAAACTAAAATTAATCTTTTTATTTACTAAAATATAGGTTATGTTAAGAAAAATTACTTAATTGTAATTACGAATGTTTTTCGTATCCTTAAACGTGGTAAAAGAGGTCACAAAATGCAACAATCTGATTCTTAAGACCATTTTCCGCAGTTTCGATCACAGACTTATTTACCAGCAAACTAAAATTGATTCGATTTCATTCTCTCGTCACCTCAAATATAGATTATTTTAAAAAAATCACTTGATCGTAGATAAAAATTTTTTCAGCTTTGTTAAAGTAGTGAAAGGTGTCCAAAAACGTAAAAATCTGATTTTTGAGACCATTTTTTGAATTCACGGTCTTCGATTTCGTTACCAGCCAACTAAAATTGATTTATTTTTATCTTTTCATCAATCAAAATATAGGTTATGAAAAAAAATAACTGCATTGTAAAGATGAATATTTATAATATTTTTAAAAGTGATGTAAGGGGTCAAAAAATGCAAAAATCCCATTTTTAAGATCATTTTCCTAATTTTTGGTCTCAGACTTTTCTACTAGTAAGTTAAAATTAATTGTCTCAATTTTAAAGAATTTTTCCACATTCTTAATTCTTTCATTGGACAAACGTATAATTATAACTATACTCTTTACTAACTTTTGCTGATTCTGGATTTATGGAACCACCGCCATCAATATATTATTGGAACAACTTCGCTCAGACTGTGTCTCCAATAGTGTTCGAATGTGCTGTCTTTCAGCTTGTTTCGAATTTCAAGTAGACAAACGAATAAACCTATTATCTATAAGTTTCGGGATGTCAACATCCCAAAATTAGATAATTTACAATTAAGTAGCTCATTTGATTGCATTTAAAAACCATGGAACTGTCTTAATTTAAGGGATGTGCATTTGTTTGAATCGCTATTATAATTATATCAGTGATCAGAATTTAGGAGCACCCGAACAATTTTTTGCGTGATTCCGAAAATTATTCCCACACACACCTAATTAATTAAGACAGTTTAATTAGTTTTTATTCAATTATATTTTTCACAAGTGCTAACCGTTTAATTGAAATCTGCAATCAAACTTGTCGAAAACTTCAGGAAAAAGGTACATAACTTAACAAGTACTACTAACAAATGTGTGGGTTAGAATGAGAGTAGCATAAGTTACATTGACAAAAAATTTAGTTGACGGTGTATTGAGATATTTCTAACATTAAATAAATTAACTCTCTAAAATATTGTGCCTTTGTCGCTTTTAATATTGAAAAAAAAAGCTACGAAAGCACAATGTTTCAGAAAATGTCTCTTTTTAATGTTAAAAAATATATAGATATACCGCCAATTAAATTTTTTTGGCAATGTGACTTATGCCACTCTCATTCTAATCAACACAAATACAGACGATAGGTTTATTGGTTTGTGTACTATTCCAAACGAACTTGAAACCGGTACGCTGGAACCTGTTGGAGACACCACCTGATTCCTCAATATGTGTTTGCGTTCCTATTTCTGTCACTTTTTTGTTTTTAATAATATCTCCATAATCTACTTAGTTTACCAGTTCTATAAAATTGATCTATGAAACTCGTTTATTTATAATGTATTGGTTGTTGTTTATAATACATTGTTAATTATAACTTCCTGTCTCTCACTAAATATATATATATATATATATATATATATATATATATATACAGTTGAAAATTGTCAGTTAAAAGTTGTATTATATATATATGGGTGATTCTCTGTCAACTCGAGCGCAAAAAAAAAGATTTTTCTTCAACTCAAGGAATAAGTTCCAAATGATGCCACTAGAGTTTTTGCAAATTTTTAGACCATTAGGACATGAATTCAGGAAGTTGCAGGACCTCGAAGTTATAATTTTTCATGTTTTTTGCGATTTTATACGTTTCTTAGTTCTATTTTATTCATAGAAGATAAAGTCATCCGTAAAAATGGTAAATATATAAAAAATCGGAAATTTCCTAAGTTTTCAGAAAAAGTGTGTTGCAAACTTAATAAATGATATCCTAATGTCAAAAATCGGAAAATAAACTTTAACCTTTAGGGGACGGGAAAGCCACTATAGTGGCTCGACTATGGATAGACACATTACATATAAGTATTTCCCAATATTAGAGACACATATTATGTGTTTTTTATAGAAAATACCGAGAAATTGAAAATTCCAAATTTCCCGTTCTCTAAAGGTTAAAAATTGAAAAAAGGGCTAACTATCCAAGCTTTGGACTTCAAAAAATTCATGACTCTAGCTTTAGATGTTAGAAATATGCTCCATCAATTCGTATAATGGTATTTTTTGGGGTTTAGCCAGAAAAAAAATTTTTCAGCAAAGTCACCGATCAAAATCATTATTTTTTAATATTTTATTAGTTATGATACAATCTGAGGCTAAGTATCGTAATTATTTTTTATTTCCAAAAAAAATCGTAATTCACAACCTCAGAAATCCATTTTTTGCCAATACGTATGCGTTACAGTGGCTGAAAACATTCATATTAACTCCATAATTATTATTAAAATTAATAGACATGATTTTCTGTTTTTTTACGTACTATAAGTATAAACTTGAAGTTCGCACTTTACGTCTCAAAGTTATTTACGAAACTCAAGTAGCTATTGTTACATGATTATCGACCGTCTCTTTCTTTTATCTCAAGAAAGACGAAGTCAGAATGAGGTTTAAGCAGCAGCTGTAGGTTGATTCAGCCTGTGAACGTTGATGACGTATCGATGCGCACGCAGACTTTTTATTCTCTTGCTCCGAACTTATATTCGCTTACGTTCACAGGTTGAATCGACCTACTGGTACTCAAGTTATGTTAACTTTAGTCTTTAGGCTTGAATTTACAAAAGTAATTCTAGTAACGGTAGGTACTTGTTAAAGTATCGCTGTCTTAATATTTTCATCATTAGAGAGACAAAGTCATACAGAATCTTAAGTAACAACCGTTATTTGATTAATGATGACAGATATTAATAAAACGACAGATCCTATTTCCCCTGCTACTGAGCAAAACATTAATGGAATTGGTACTTTGATGGTAAAGTATGCGATCGATGTGCCGCCTGGTAGCTGTGGAGATTACTAAAGGGTTTCATTTTTTACATAAGCTTTTTTATTCTATTTATGTATCTTTTCATTAATTTGAGTCAAGTTGTGTTTATAAATTTTAAGTTTCAGTTTAAAATTTTCTTACATGATGTACGGAAGTTGAAGTACTTTTTCATTTAATATTTTGTGAAAAGATTGACTCTGTATACTTAATATTAATTTATGTTTTATTTTAATTAGAATATAATTTAAATTTACAATTTTCCATATGTAATAATTGTTTAGAAATTTGTAATATTGGTAATGCATTTTTAATGAATCAACAATCTTGGACAAATATATGTTAATGAATTTTTAGTCTTAAACGCGTTAAGACATAAGTAAGCGCGTGACCTATATACAAGGTTGTATATAGGTCAACGCACAGCTGGCTCATAGCGCGCGAGGCAACCTCACAGCACGCTTACTATGTCTTGATAGTTAAGCATATAAGAGCGACCAAGACGGAGAAATAAAACTCCGAAACTTCGTAAAGCCTGTAGGCGTACGCAACTTTAAAAGCTCCCCACCATTGTAAGAGAGATGGAGAGAAGCTCTGCGCGTATAAAAGCACGAGTCTCGTTGACTTGCGATCAATTACCCACTTAGGTACGTTACAACTTGACATGCAGGTTTTGATAGAAGTACAAATCTAACTCCAATTAAAGAAAATGATATATTAGGTATTGTAGAAGAACTTATTGCTGATCAAATGCCAAGCACAGAAGTGTCAGTAGTACTTTGAAATCATTGGTGGATTTGCTCGAAAATCTTAAAGTTAAATTTCATGACTGCAACACAACTAAAAATGAAAAGTTTAAAATTTTGACATGTTTACCAGAAAGTTGGATTTATGAGGATGTGAAATCACATTTTGAAGTATCAAGTTACACACTTACTTTAACCAGAAAATTACAAAGTGACAAAGGAATCATGTCTGATTTTGGAGCAAAGGAAGGTAAAAAAAAATACAAACATGCAATAGTAATGAAATAATTTAAATAATTTGTTTCCTTTACATTATTTATGGTTTGTTGCATTTATTAATATTTTATTGCAATTTTGATTTTTGTACAACTTTATAACTATAATGATGCTAATTTTTAGGTAAAGTCCTGGACTCATCAGCTAAAAATTTGATAATGAATTTTTATAAATGCGATCAAAATACATATATCTTACCTGGAAAAAAAGATTCTGTTACAGTCAAATCTGATAGCGGAGAAGTTAAAAGCATTCAGAAACAATTAATTTTGTGTACGTTGAATGAACTTTATGCATTATTTTCTAAAGCGTACCCTAATGAATCTGTTGGGTTTTCTACATTTGCAAAACTAAGACCAAAGTATTGCTTGCTCGCTGGAAGTTCTAGTACACATTCTGTGTGTGTATGTTCCAAGCATCAAAATGTGACTTTATTAAAAGAAGATACTTCTTAAATTCAAAAATTACATTTTTTATACGTATTTTAAGTTCATCTACAAATTAGTCACAAAAATTCACAATTTATTTATTTTCAGGTTGTAATTTATTTAATCTCACAAAAAATTATTCAACAAAGTTAAATAATTTTAACGATGTCTTAAATTTTATAATTTGTGATCAAGGATCTTGTAATACACCATTCGATTGTTACCTTAATCACTGCAAGAAGTGTGCAAATATCAATAAGTTATCGAACTTTTTAACCGACATTTTTAAAACTTCACTAATTAATGAAGTCGGTTATTATCAATGGGTACCTACCCCTATCATGACTTTGAAAAATATCATAGATGATTCACATGATTTTATCGAATATTTTTGCAAAGAAGTTGAAAAGCTTCTCCCTCATGAATTCATTTCTCATCAGAGAGCTATGTTTTTCAAAGATTTGAAAAACAATTTAAAAGATGTAGAATTCATTATTAATATTGACTATGCTGAAAATTATGCTTTCGTTGTACAAAATGCTCTACCTGACTTTCACTGAAATAACAATCAAGCAACCGTATTTACTTCGTATATTTATTGCTAGGAGAAGGGTAATGATAGAAACTTTGGATTTGTTATAATATCTGATAATTTGAACCACGATACTGTGTCTGTTTATACATATCAGCATATAATTGTTGAATATTTGAAGGAAAATTTAATTGTAAATGAAATTTATTACTATAGTGATAGTGCTCCCCAACAATTTAAAAATTATAAAAATATGCTGAACCTATTTCCTCATGAGAAAGACTTTGGAGTAGCGGCAGATTGACACTTATTTCCCACAGCTCATGAAAAAGGAGAATGTGACGGTTTTGGAGGCTCTGTAAAAAAATCAGCAGCAAAAGCAAGTTTGAGATTGCTCACAGATAAATAGACATCAACTCCCATAGCTTTATATGAATGGTTAAAAAATTTCCGTAATTATAAAACTGTTTAGTTTGCTTATTTATCAACAAAAGATTACCAAAAAAATATCAAAAAGTTTAATATTTGTTTTAAGAATAATTGTAGAGTTAAAGATTTATAAAAACAACAGTTTATAATTCCTATTATTCATAAAAACGTTTTACATTACATACATAAGTAAATATTGCAATTAAACATTAAAACTATCAAATAATTACAATATTAAAAAAATTTTTAATAATCAATAATAATTAATTATATATCGTTACAAAAAACCTCCCACTACTACTCTTTACCTGACATCCTTTTACTTCTCGTCACCTATATGGGTCATCCTGAAAAAAATTCACCTTTTTTTAAAAAATTTTCCGAATTTTTTTTTTTAATTTTTGGATTTTTCTTATATTTAAGCGACTTTAAGAGGAGGTCGAGTATATCTGTCCTTTTCTAATCAAAGAATCAATTTTTTCACAAAAATTAATAATTTTAGCAAAAAATAAGAAGAAAGCCCCATCTCGTATAATAAAAAGCAAGATTTTCTTTGATGAGGAAAAATTATTTTTATCGATTCGTTTTTCAGAAAACCTTGAAAAACTGAATTGTCCACCCTAACCTCTATTTTTTAAGTTTTTCAAGGTTTTCTTAAAAACGAATCGATAAAAATAATTTTTCCTCATCAAAGAAAATCTTGCTTTTTATTATACGAGATGGGGCTATCTCCTTATTTTTTGCTACAATTATTAATTTTTGCATAAAAATTAATTCTTTGATTAGAAAAGGACAGAGATATACGACTCTTAGATGTATTAAAAACTGATATTCCGAGTTACGCAAAATTAAATTCAAAAATTAATATAATACAATATAAAAAGGCTTTGGAGGTTACAGGCTTCGGAGGTTACAAAACTGAATATTTTCTTAATTCTTAAAACAAATATCAACTATGTAATTATCCACAAAATGAGCGTTTCTTAAGTAAAAAATAACTTTTTTTTGCAGTGGTTTGATAAAAAAAAATTCAACTGTTTTCTCTCTATGGAGGCTTCGGAGATCACATTTAATTTTTACTCGCAAAAAAAATATTCTCAACATAATTTTTATTACCATTAAATCCGCTAAATTTATAATTTAAATAAGAGATTTGTTAGGCTTTTATCTCTAGTTTCATATGATGTTTGGTATAAAATCGATATCAAAGACTTAGTTATTAAAAAAATTAAAAAACTAAAAATGAATAATAAATTACAGAATTTCATCACGCGCATTCAAGTTAATTTTTTACCAACTGAAAAACAATTTTTTAATTTTATAAAAGTACATTTTGAAAGACCAAAAACATCGATGAAACATAAAAATGTTGCTTATCACATCTAAAAAAAGCTTCGGAGGTTACATAAATTTAATTTATTCATACTTATGAATAAATCATATCGTACTCGAAATTTTTTTTTCATATTCCACATAAAATTTGCTATCATTATGGTAAATTGCAAGTTTTTAAGTCAAATAGCAAAGGAGTTACAAGCAATCACTTTAACGCCAGGCCGGAGTAGAACCTGATACCGACCGAGTAACAATTGAGTTGTTTGTTATTCACTCAAGTATTAATCGGTGTATCTTCAAAATAAAGGTTGATCGCAATAGATATTATTATTATGAATATCTATGCACAAGAAAAAAAAATCTACCGATTTGTTTTTGAGAAAAGTAAGGAACGCCGAAGTAAAAGATTATGTTTATAATATTTTCGCGTTCCTTACTTTTCTCAAAAACAAAGCGATAGATTTTTTTTTCTTGTGCATAAATATTTGTAATAATAATATCTATTGCGCTTAACCTTCAATTTGCAGATACACCGATTAATACTTGAGTAAATAACAAAAATGCCAATTAGACAAGGACAGCGAATCCGGCCTGCTCTTAAAATAGTTTTTTCTTAGAATGACCCATATAGAAAGATAATCTATAAAAAGTTTTTAAGTTATGTTACGTTGAAAAATTTTAAAAATAATATTTACATAGTAATAATTTTTATATTAGCTAAATATAATGCAAAATAATTAAAACTTTATGGGAAATAAATGTGTGCACAAAGAAGCATATAAGACATTAAATTTTGCAAGTCATAAAATGAGTTATTGCCTTTATATATCATTATACCATGAACTTTTTTTAAATTTAAAATATTAAAATTCTATATTAAATGTAAAAAAAATCTAATATATTAGTAACCACTTACTTGTAGAAATGCTTTTTCATGCTAATAGCAGTAATTTGATTTTTTCACTTTTTTGACTTTATTTAGTGCACTAGTGGAAATCGAATCTGTGAATAACTGGGAATAACTGGAAATAACTGGAAATAACTGGGAATAACTGGGAATAACTGGGAATAACTGTTATAAACTGTTCAGTTTGAGACAGGAATAGCAGTTATTTCCAGTTATTCCCAGTTATTCCCAGTTATTCCCAGTTATTCTCAGTTATTCTCAGTTATTCCCAGTTATTCACAGTTTATAGCTTAAAAATAATTTGAAAAAACAGAGGTACGAATAACAGTTATTCCCAAATATATTTATAATAGAAAAAAAAATAAAAAAAAAATATATTTTTTTCATTTTTTCAAATTTATATTTTTCAAATTATTTTTAAACTGAACTGTAAATAACTGGGAATAACTGTGAATAACTGTGAATAACTGGGAATAACTGGGAATAACTGTTATTCCTGTCTCAAACTGAACAGTTTATAACAGTTATTCCCAGTTATTCACAGTTATTCCCAGTTATTCACAGATTCGATTTCCACTAGGGTGTACAGCACAAACACTTCTTTTTTTAACATGTTCTCTTAAACGAGGTAGGTTTTTTGGAGTACAATCAATTTTCATAGATAAATGTTTTTTTTTAATAGCGCTGCTCTCTTCTGCCCGGTAGGATGAAGCAATCGACGTGACAATATTTAAATAAAACAAATAATTTTTTTTAACTATTGAAAGGCTGGGTTTTATTTGGGAAATTATCGAATTGTAGTATTTAAATGTAAAATAAAACTAGCTTATAACCTCCAAATTCTGAGATTTCTCACTTAAAAAAATAATTCTAGTAATAAAGTAATGGGAATTAAATACTCCAAATCTAATATATAAATCAATCATCAACCTGAATAAAATCAATGCAGTAATTAAATTAACAAACTTTCAATTATACCAGAATAAAATCAGCTTTTTTTATTTAACGGGATGTCGTAGTTGTTGGAATCGATTTTTGCTTTTTTTATCTTACTGATATCTTTTTAAATTCAATATTTGGACAAATGTAATTACTTGTCCGCGCTAAAACTATATTAATACAATAATTTTTGTTAAATTAAAAATTCAATTTAGCTTCATATTTTTTTATGAACTTTGAATAAAAATTAGATATCAAGCTCGATGAACCTAACCTCAAAATAGTATAGATCGAAAATTTGTTTATAACTTTTTATGTATATTATTTTGGTGAATTTCTTGACTTGTCCGCGCTAAGGATTAATCTTACGAATTTTCTTACTGAAGTGAAAGAATTTGATTTGACGCACTGTTTACTCATGAACTTTGAATAAAAATATTATTAGAAAGAGCAGAACTACGATATCCTCTTAAAATCAAATTTTTAAATAAATTAATTAAAAGAAGCTAAGCTCAACTGTATGTAAATTTCTTAATCTAGCAAGTTCTTCAGATAATTATAGGTTGTTTTATTTAAATAAATTGATAATTTTCGAATTTAACTATAAAAATTTAAAATGTAAAAGAAATTTGTTGAAGTTAAAATATTAAGCAATAATAATAATCTAATTTTCTTCTTCTCTTCTTCTCTCTTTTTATTGGCCTTTTCCAGACTTTTATTGTCTATATGATAGGCCATCATCTGGTAATTTTATTATTTTGATATTTTTAGTTTGCCCAGTGGGACTTTTCATAATTTTGTATTTTGTTCATTGGGACTTTTGTATATTTTTTTGTGTTTTTCGGGTTTATTCTCTCGGAAAAACTTCGAAATAGTATATTTCGGTACTAGTGCGATAAAGTGATTTTTTACTCGTGTGGCGGTTTGCGCCCGAGCGAAGCGAGGGTGAAAAGGTCACACGAGTAAGAAATCACTTTCTCGCACGAGTATCGAACACTATTTTTTGACACGATGTGTGAGAAGCTCCATTTTCGCACGTGTCACTTTGTACAGCGTGCGAGAAGCTCGATTTCACGCTCGATTTTTGCAATTGCACTTTTTCATCCCTTAGCGACGGAGCTCGTAAGTGTGTTCTGTGTACAAAGCACATGAAACAGAGGTGCTCGCTTGAAAAACAGCCGAGAGCGGGATTCGATCTCGGTCCCCCAAGAATACGAATCCAACGCTCCTACCGACTGTGCCACAGACCGGCTCATTATTCTAATTTTAAATCAATAAAAATAAAATTGAGCAACAACTGCAACGCGTGATTAGGAGATTTTAGGTCATGTATGGGTGGGGGCTCGAGCAGCAGTGCGTATCTCAGATTACGCAATCTTCCAGTTGGTGGTGCAATTGTCTTCTTTCTTTTTTGAATCTTTCTGGACCTCACTATCTACCTCGTTCTAATAGTATTTTTAATATATGAGATAGATTTCATGAGGCTTTTCACTACCATTTCACTTGATAACTTTTCCGTTTATTTGAAATACAAGCTATATGATCTAAACGACTCTCAAGTTTTTATATTATTTTAATCGTACCTTTATTTTTATCAAATAAGAAACGTCAAATTTATTAATTTCGTAAACTCAATAAGCACGGAAAAAAATTAATTAAAAAAAAAAATTATTTAAAATGAACAACTATGTTTTATTCTACACTATAGATGGTTAAAATTCACTCTTATAAAATGTAGTGAAAGAAGAAAAAAAATTATAACCAGAGAAACTCGAATTCAATTTTTAATTGATATAAAAGAAAATCAATAACTAAATCACCAATTTTTATTTCTAAAATACGTGGTTTTAGGTTAGGTAGAAAAAAAATTCACTGATTAAGCTTCACTTTGTTCACTTTACTTACGAAATTCGTATGAATCTATATTACACAGTTTAACGCTAAAAGGACTTCTTTAAATAAAAAAAAAAAACAAATTTTAGGTTATGTATCAACGTTGCTATACATATAGCCTACCGTGGACCACCGCTAATTTACCGCTATTAATTCTACTACAAACCCAATTAATTTTTCTTTTCAATAAAGAGAGAGAGATTTTATTTTACCGCAAGCACTATTCTATCTAAATATCACTATTTCATTTATTAACAATTTTATTTTCTAATTCTTTCTCTTGCGAAATCAAGAGACGCGGTAGTGCCTCGACGGCGAGTTAAGGTACGAATACAAAAATGTCGAGGCGCTCCTCTTATACTTTGAGTTAGAATTTTTAAAATTTTTAAATTGAATCCTATTAAATAAGACCAAATCCCTTCTTAAAAAAATGATTAGCCGCCATGTTGAAGCATCTAAAGATCGAATCCTGATTGGTCGATATAGAATAGGCGCCAAAAATTAAATTTTAAAGAGTTTAGATTTTTTAAATAAATAAAAATTAATTTCTAGGCATTGTTTTTTAAATATAATAGAAGTAATCAATTAAAATAAAATAAGAACATTTTATTTTAAACCAAGCAATGTTATTTATGTATATAACCAATGTATAGTTTAATGATAAAATATATAACTGTAGGTGTCTACACGCTAAGCGCCTCAGTGCGCATGTCAAAATCTACTGTAAAGGGCTTTCGGGCCTCGTTGCGGGACGTCAGCGTCGTTAATCAGTCGTGCTAGAGCCTCAGCACTGTAAACCAATAAAGATTTCTAGCCGGCAGTACCGGCGTAATATTGTATATTGAATTAATCTTGGTTTTCTCTTCTGCCTTAGATTCCTTCCTATCCTATACACGCGTGCCTCCATAGACGGGCACATTAATATCTCACTAAATAATTAAGTGGACAACCACACATCGTCAATCGTCTATACTGGTGACCCCGATAACTAGAAGGAAGGAAGAAGGATTTTTTCTCTGACTTTGGCAAATTTTGAAGGAAGAGGAGTGCTACAGGGGAGTGGACGAGTCCATTATTTAACGATAGCGTCCATTTTGGCTCTACACGAGACTTCGCAATTACTGTTTTTGCTGCTGCTTGCTTGTCGCCTCCTTGTTACAAAGGTAGAGGTTGAGACAGCGAAAAATCGATCTGCGTCGCAATTTGACGCTATACCAACTACTCACAAGAAAATAGTAGAGGTTTTTTTTTTCTTCTCCTTATCAACCGTCAAGCAATTTGCATCATAATTTGACGCTGCGCCTCCTTGTTACAAGGGTAAAAGGGATCATTCAACAGGATCGCGAGGCCATTGGGGCTTCTGAGCAACGTCATCGTCAACAACATCAGCGGAGCATCGTCGTGGTAACATCATCGGCCTGCCTGCTTGTCTTCGTTTAGCCCCGCTGCATATTAATAAAAGGTATTTATTAAAGGCGTGCGCGTATTATTTTCGGTACTAACCTAAAAAAAGCTTTATGGAAAGCGTTCTCTGTAACTGCGTAAAACAAAAAACAAAAAAAACAGAGGAAAAAGCGTTTTTGGCAGCCATCTTGGCGTCGCAACACATATGTATATATAGATATACACGGGCAAACGAAGGTTCGAGAAAGAAGCATGACTCAACAAAGTTTTTGATGACGTATTTCTGAGACACGCGTTCTATATCCAAAAAATTTTTTTTTATTTTCACTAACATTTGCTGAGGCGGAGAATTATTTATTTAATACGCGACCTAACCTTCATACGACAACTGATTAATTTTTAAAGATAGTTTTCTTATACGCCAATTTTGCATTTTTATTAAATAAATAAAAGAAAAGAAAAAGGAGGTTGAATATCAATATGAGGTTTGGGTCCCGTATTCGCGTAGCCATTTTGTGTTTGTGATAAACGGCGATACATAAAAACCGACGCTCGACTGCCATTTTGAAAATATAAAATTTTACATAAATCGAAAATTTTTCTTGGATAAAATTTTTTATTAATGTGATTTTCTTTCTTTTTCCTTTTTGCGGTTTCTTAAATTCTTTAAAAAAAAAAATAATAAAGCGAAAATTTTTTATCGGCGAGCGTCGAGTGTTGCAAGTAGATCGAAACCTTTTATTTACTGTAATAAAAACTTAAATGCATTTAAAAAAAAAATCTTTTCATTTTAAATATCATCTTTAATAATATAACAAATGAAAAACTTTTCTCGTCACCTGCTTGTAGTCATTAGTAAATTCATGTCTGGTTTGACGTAACTGTTTAAAAAAAAAAAAAAAAGAATCGAAATTATTAGTTAAATTAGATCAGTGATCGTGCAGCGTTCGGGTTTCGTGTGTATGTGTGGGCTTTGTTTTAAGATTCTCTTGGCTGCCCAGCTGTGCGTGCGGCCGAACGACGCGTTAGGGGCGCTCTTGTGTCATACCTTTTTTTATGTCGATCATTGCAAACCGCCAGGACTGCGGCTGGTTTGTATTAAGACAACAGCTGCGATGAGTATCAATTTGGCGTTGCCGTGTAGATACTCCTAAGCAAAGCGCCAGTCGTCGGTCCTAGGCTTTAAAGATAGTAACGCGGTGAAAGCTTGAGGGTGCCAACAACCCCGTCCTTCGACCACGCATACATCTCGGCTTCAATGTATATAGTATGTTTGTGCTGTATGTTTTGGACAATATTTTTTATGTGGCAAGTGCCTTTGCCGTTGCGTTTTTGTAAGTTCAAAAAGCGTTGATGGGCGATTTTAATAAGGAAGCAACTGATCCATTCGGTGCATCAAATGGGCTGGCACGTACCCCGCCACGTGGTACGACGAGAAGCGGTAAAATCTTCCTGCCGGGTATGAATGAAACCAAGAATGAGAATGCCTCAAGGCAAGTGAGTGAAACGGATAAATCGAAAAATAATAGTAGTTCAGGAACATTACCAAAAAATAGGGCAAATATTGTAGATAATAATCAGGTGCGTAAAGACAGTACACCGCAGGTAACGGGTACAACAGAAGGAATCATTCCAGTGAGTTTGGAAAATAATACTGCACCTAGCTTGTTAGGGGGAAGTAACCCATTAAATAGTGGCAATAGTGTAGTTTATGCACCGCCGGTTATCAACCCAGAAAATCTTAATATGACGGGGAATAACGTGCTTGGTAGTTTAGTGGCAATTTAACTTCAGCCATGGAATTGCGAGAGTTGAAAAATCAAGTTCAAGACTTGACAAGGCTTATGTTGAGGCAGTCTGCTGAGAGAGCTGCTGCAATGGTTAATACTGGAAGCATTTTACCAGGAAATCTTCCTGGTGTGCAAAATCCTACTTCTCGCAATGCTTATGAAACGCAAGCTACAAATAACGTCAACAGGCCTAAACAGCTAAAGTTTTAAAGCTTCTGAAAGCACGACTCTACTTCGTGGTTTATGCTTCTAGAAAGCCAATTCATAAGTTCGCAGATATCAATTGATGCAGACAAGTTATGGAGTCTGCTTTATAACTTGAAACCGGACGAGACGTTGGTGGTATCAACAACAATCAAGCAGGCACCCGAAGGTACTAGGGACGAAGCAGTTAAAGCTGAGTTGATAAAGGAGTTCGAAGAAACCCCTCAGCAAAAATTAGATAAATTTGTGAATTTGCAAATGGAGGGAAACAAACCCTCAGTATTTTTTAAGCAATTGACCGACTTAGCTGGTATGCAAATTCCTCAAGAGACTGTACTTAAGATGTGGAAAGAACGGTTACCTGGTGAGCTTGCTGTTGGCATGGGTCCTGATCTTCCTGGGCAAACACTCACAAGTAAATTAGAGATTGCAGATAAGGTCTATAGGTTGCACAATAAAAGAAAAAATAATATTATTTCGGCAGTTCAAGCAGTCCCAGAGGATATCTCAACAGAGTTGAATAAGCGTATAGACGCTCTAGAAAAACAAATTGCTACACGCGAAGAAAGCGAGAATGTAGATAATAGCAAACACAAAGAAAATAATGAGTTTAGAACGTCCCAGAGAGACAGCTGGCGGAGAAATAATTCTAATAGGTAGAGCCCTGGGAAATTTAGAATTTGTGTTTGTCTATATAGATGATATCCTCATTGCCTCAGAGAATATGCAAGAGCATGAACAGCATTTAGAAATAGTGCTCAATAGATTGGACCAATGCAACTTACACCTGAATATCGAAAAGTGCTTATTTGGTGTAAGCGAACTGACATTCTTAGGACATAACATCTCGTCCAATGGACTTAAACCTTCAGCCGATAAGATCAAGGCCATCGCTGAATTTCCTAAACCAAACACCATCCAGCAGTTGCGTAGGTTTTTAGGAATGTTAAATTTCTACCGAAGATGCGTCCCTAAAGCAGCAGAGACTCAGATCGTCCTCAACGAGTATTTGAAGGATTCGAAAAAGAATGATAAGAGGTTGATTAAATAGACTGTACAGGCCGAAGAGGCCTTTGAAAAAGCAAAAGATGAGCTCTGCAGTGCTTCGTACTTAGCTTTCCCTAAAGAGGATGCTGAGCTAAGAATTGTTTCAGATGCATCGGATGTAGCAATGGGAGCAGCGTTGGAGCAGAAATGTGATGATTCTTGGCAACCAATAGCTTTCTTTTCTAGGAAGTTTTCGCCAACACAAAAAAGATACTCTGTCCATGATAGAGAATTGACGGCTATCTATGAAGCTCTGCGTTACTTTTACCACTTTGTAGAAGCACATAGCTTCAAAATACTTACTGATCACAAGTCTCTGATCTATGCCTTAACGCATAATGATGAGAAGGCAAGCGCAAGGAAAATCCGTCAATTGTCATATATTTCGGAATTTAATACTGAAATATGTTATATCAAGGACGATGAGAATAGAGTCGCTGATTCGTTGTCGCGAATCGAATCAGTCAGCTCTGCAACAGCTATTGACTGGAATGATCCAGAATTGCGGAATCATCTACAGTTTTAAATGTTATCAATAAAGTTGATGCATTTAGTCTCCCAACACTGTTTGAATATAAATTACTCAGTGAGGAACAGCAAAAAGATGAGCAATTGGCTGAAATTTTACAAAACCCTGTACTTGTATGGTCACGTAATTAGACCCTGTTTGCCCAAAACCTTAAGAAGGGCCGCATTCGACTCGGCTCATTCTCTCGCGCATCCTGGCGCAAAAGCAACTGACCGAATTATAAGGATGACTCATATATGGCCGAGAGTCAGCAGGGACGTAGCGAAGTGGTGTAAAGCTTGCTTACCCTGACAGAGAGCTAAGGTAACTCGGTATAATAAAATATTACCTGAGCATTTTGTAGCTCCGGATAGTCGATTTGATCATGTACATATAGATTTAGTTGGACCACTGCCACGAAGTGATGGTTATTCATATCTGTTAACTATGATAGATAGATATACAAGATGGCCTGAAGCCATTCCTTTGTATGATATATCAGCTGCTACCGTAGCACGAGCCTTCTACGATACTTGGATAGCCCGCTACAGCGCACCGGTGACTATCACCACTGATCAAGGGAGACAACTTGAGTCTCAGCTGTTTGCAGCCTTATTACAGGGAATTGGATGTAAACGTATTCATACATCAGCGTACCACCCTCAAGCGAATGGAATGATAGAGCACTGGCATAGGACGCTAAAAGCTGCTCTGAAAACTCACGCGGATAACAACAGAGACTGGGCTTTCTCCTTATCTACTGTGCTTTTGGGCTGACACTACCCTCCAACCACATTTGCCCACCCTACATGAAAATCGATAAAACTTTAAAGTTTTGTGGCTCAGTGAAAAATTGTCGTAATTAAAAAGTTCTGACGAGGTTTTAAAAAGGGTTTAAAAACCTTTAATTTAAGCCGAGTTGAGCAAAAATGATTAAAAAATGCATGCCTTATGCGTAAAAAACTAACTAAAAAATATTCAATTTTTTTTGCCCCTATTCAAATGCCTGCCATTTTTGCGGAAATTATCGAATCATAGAAAAACAAAATGGAGGTAAAAGCCAAAGAAGTCACCTTCAAAATGAGCTATAGAAAGCTCATTTATGATCGATTTTACGGTAGTTATGGTCATTTTTTACGAAAAAAACAATTTTCTTTAATAGCTATTATCTCAAAAAATACGCATGATATAAAAAAATTTTTAATCAAAAAATTGTTTATTTTTGAGTCAAAAATATAAATATTTAGATTCAACTGAAACTTGGAAAAAAATTTTTTTTTAATTCATTAAAATATAAATATTGAATAAATGGATTTTTTTCAATGGGATCAAAAATGAATAAAATCTTTTTTTACTGATTCTCAATTTAACCTGAATATTTATGTTTTTGACTCAAAAATAAACAATTTTTTCATTAAAAATTTTTTTATATCATGCGTATTTTTTGAGATAATAGCTATTAAAAAAAAATCGTTTTGTTCATAAAAAATGACCATAACTACCGTAAAATCGATCATAAATGAGCTTTCTATAGCTCATTTTGAAGGTGACTCCTTTAGCTTTTACCTCCAAAAAAATTGAATATTTTTTAGTTAGTTTTTTAAGCTTGGCTCAAATTAAAGGTTTTTAAACCCTTTCTAAAACTTCGTCAGAATTTTTTAATTACGACTATTTATCACTGAGCCACAAAACTTTAAAGTTTTATCGATTTTCAAGTAGGGTGGGCAAATGTGACTGGAGGGTAGTGTACGTACAAGCGTTCGTTTAGATACGAATGCTAGCCCAGCTGATTTTCTGTTTGGTTCTAGTTTTCGAGTTCCTGGCAAATTCTGTGCTTTTCAAGACACCGAACCTGACAGAGCTCACTTTCTGGAGGAGTTCAGAAATTATATGCGTGAAGTAAGACCTGTGCCAGTCAATCACAAACATGCTATCAAATCATTTAGATATAAAGACATCGCTCACTGTACGCAGATGTATAGAACCAAGGCAATAAAACCAGCTTTGGAAAGACCGTACACTGGTCCTCACAAAGTAATTGAGCGCCATGCTAATGGTAGAAACTTGACAATAGAAGTTAATGGCACTCATAAAATAGTTAACATAGAGCTGGTCAAACCAGCCTATTTTATTCATGAGGAACCAGAGGAGGGAGTTACCATTGAATTGTCACGGTCAATGGTGAAAACACCAGAAGCTGAAATTCCTGTCCAAGACGTAGATGGTGCTCGCGACGAGTACAACGTCACAAACGATAATAATAACTATAGCGGCAAGAGGCACCAAGAAGAAAGAAATTTGTGCCAAATATATCAAGAAAAACACGACGAACGCAAGCTGACGAAGCAGAGCAAACGTCTGTGAATACTAAATTACCTCAAAGTGCTGAGAAAGTCACTTTTCAAACCGAAGTTTACGACGTACCTCAATAGAGGCAAATAAACTTTAGCTCATGGTACACTTGCAACTGCAAGCCCAATGACACTGCACTGAGGACAAAAAAAAATAAAAAATATATAAATAAATAAAAATGGTACCTGTATAAAATAGAAACTAAGACTGATCCTGATCGAAGGAATTTCGTTTTAGGTATGTAAAAAAAAAGCAGCTGTAAAAATATGAAAGTTATAACCGACAACTTCGTCAGTAGGACGAGCGCAGATTAACTAGATCGCGATCTCATTATAACATCTTGTTATAATCACGTGAAATAGGATAGGGTAATAAATAATAATAGTAAGAAATGTAGTAAACCGATTTGCCATATCGGCATTTCTTATCTTTGTAAATTTTTAGTGTAAATTTTTAATTTAAGTTTTCCGTCAAATTCGCACTAAGCTCATACGGGTAATGTAAATATGTTGATCGAAAGACAATTCGTGCATGTAAATAGTTTAGAAGTAAATATAAGATAGTATTAGTTTTAGGAAACTTGCGTTATTAGAGTTAGATAATGCAAGCATTTTTTTTAACTGCGTTAATGCGTTTTTAAAAAATATTGTAAAAACCAAACTTTAAAAGTCTTACGACTTTATTGTAACCAATTGCAAAAGACTTCTTGTCGAGGTATTATTCAATGTTGTAAAGGAGAATTGGACACTTAAAGAGCTTCAGTTAGTTAATTGTAACAATATAAGTATTAATAGAGTGGATTTCACTATCATTGACATAGTTTTCATTGGTAAAAAATATACTTAAGCCATTTCGGTATTTATTCGATTTTAAACTGAACAAAAAATTAAGTGCCTGAATCTCTCTATGAATAATAAACTTGAATATTTGGTGCTTTCATGCATTCCAGATGTAACCAAAGTAAACGTGTTAAGCCTGGGTTCGCAAGAACCGTTAAATTTGTCACGACTTTCGTGACTTTAAAAATTTTTTTTTTATATCTTACACGTAAATGAAAATCGTAAATCCTATCGAAAGTGTTGAAATAAACACTATTCAAGTAATTAATCTTTAAAAAGAAAAACTAAAGCTTAATCGCTTAACTTTTTAGTAGATATTATTATGTTACATGTGGAATGTATTTAAAAGAAAGAAAGTAAATGTAAAAAGTTTGGAAAAAGAATAATCAGTAATTTTAAGAAATTTTAATTTTGCTAATCGGAATTCATATAAACCAGACATGAAATATGCGTTTTAAATGTAATATATTTTGGAAAAGCGATTTGTCATTTTTTTTGTAAAAGGCATCACGACTGGCAATGAAAATTAATCTTGATAGATAAATGTAATGTAAAAAAAAAAAGAAGAAATATAATTGCAGGAAAATATATATGTATTTCATCGCCAAATTTATAACAGATGTAATTGTTTGCAATTAATTTTTTTTCTTTTTTTCCTTTTGAGGGGGAGTAGTGTAGATGTCTACGCGCTAAGCGCCTCAGTGCGCATGTCAAAATCTACTGTAGAGGGCTTTCGGGCCTCGTTGCGGGACGCGTCAGCGTCGTTAGTCAGTCGTGCTAGAGCCTCAGCACTGTAAACCAATAAAGATTTCTAGCCGGCAGTACCGGCGTAATATTATATATTGAATTAATCTTGGTTTTCTCTTCTGCCTTAGATTCCTTCCCATCCTATACACACGTGCCTCCATAGACGGGCACATTAATATCTCACTAAATAATTAAGTGGACAACCACACATCGTCAATCGTCTATATAACTATGAGCACAAGCAAGGTGACTACCTTTTATTTAAAAATTCCAGTAAAATTGTAAAGACATCAAATAATATAACAATTCAGATAAGTAATTTATTAAAAATTTACTGCTAACAATGGATAATACAATTGACGAACAAACTGTATGTCTATCTTTAGTGAAAATTTGAAGAATATACTTATACGAGTGTGCTATTTCATAATATACAATACTATTTAGTTAAACTTATTATATTAAATATTAATACATAAATAAATAGAAGTATAAAATGTGTGTTTTCAGTAAATGTAGTTTGAAAATAATTTACACACTGATGAAAGTATGATTATGGTAGACAGCTTTGTTATAGATTAACATATAAAATTTGTATTACAGTTGACGAACAAGCTATATGTCTATTTTTAATAAAAATTTAAATAATTTACTTACATAAGTGTGCTATTTTATGATATACGATGAATTGATATTTAATATAATGTATTTAACTGAATAATTTGCTTGTACGAGTGAGTTATTTTATTATATACATTACTATTCAACTAAATATTAATACATGCAATGAAAAAATGGAAAAACAATTTATGTTTTAATGAATAAAGCTTGGAAATAATTAACATACTGATAAAATTATAACTATAGTAAGCATCTTTTTTATAGATTTGAATATAAAATTTTTATTACAGTTGACAAACAAGCAATATGACTATATTTTCAATAAAAATTAGAATATTTACTAATATAGGTGTGCTGTTTTATAATATACAATGAATTGATATTTAATATAATATATTTAACTGATTAGTTTACTTATACATGTGGGTTATTTTATAATATACAGACATAAGCTGAAATAACTTGGGCGCCTATGCACTTTCTACTCAACTGTAGTTACTGGAGCTATCAGACCTGAGTTTCAGTCTGAAAGAAAATCAGATTGAAATGTAATTGATAATTTTCTGTTATTATAATATTAACTAATAAAACTTTTTTTTAGCTTAAATATACATTAAGGGGGCCAAATACTATTAGAAGCTGAAATATATTGCTGAAATATATTGATATAAATTGCTGATGTTTAAAAATAACTAATTTCATATAAAAATACATTCAATTTCAAACATGTTTTGATTTAAAACATTTTCTATATCTTGAGAACTGAAGTGGTGGTGCTCGTTGAAAGTCTAGAACAAAAAACCCTTTACCGCAAGGTTTCTTTATGAATTTTCATTGGATTTACTTGAAATTTTATGGAGATATTCAAAATTATAGTAGAATCCATATAAGTGTAAAACATAAAAAATAAAAAATTCATAAAAAATTCAAATAATTAAAAAATTTTTGAAAAAAAAACAATTTAAAAAAAAATTTTTTCATTAATTATTATAAATAATAAGTTGATAAATAAATAGAATCAGAATCAAAATCTGCTCCACCTATATGGATTCTACTATAATTTTGAATATCTCCATGAAATTTCAAGTGGATCCAATGAAAACTCATGAAGAAACCTTGCAGTAAAGGGTTTTTTGTTCCAGACTTTCAACGAGCACCACCACTTCAATTCTCAAGATATAGAAAATGTTTTAAACCAAAACATGTTTGAAATTGAATGTATTTTTATATGAAATTCGTTATTTTTAAACATCAGCAATTTATATCAATATATCTCAGCAATATATTTCAGCTTCTAATAGTATCTGGCCCCCTTAAATAAAAAAGTTTGATCCATGAATAGTTTTAAAAACCCTTATCTGATGCTTAAAATCCTTTTGATTGGTTAAAAACTTGATTTTGTTTATTTAATAATACTATTCAAAATGAAATAATGTTGTATGTGTATCATGTCTTAAGATTTATGGGTTATAAATATATTTTAATACACTTCTACTTTCTCATAGAGAAAACATTGTATCAATAAAAAAATTTTTTCTATTTTTTTATTAATTTGTACATATTTAGACTCG
The DNA here is from genome assembly GCA_017163975.1 of Anastatus disparis. NCBI lineage: Eukaryota > Metazoa > Arthropoda > Insecta > Hymenoptera > Eupelmidae > Anastatus > Anastatus disparis. Next base: position 2,123,088 of record JAFFSR010000074.1, read on the forward strand.
TGAGTCAAAAAAAGTGGCTTCCATCCTGTTGAAAAAAATCAGGCGAGAAATCACCTGATTTCTTAGGTGATTTATCATGCCGAAATCTCATTTAATGATCTCTCATCTGATTTTTTTTTGTACGGCAGAAAATGTCTGTATGTATGTGTGTGTATGTACTCATTACGTCAATTAGATCTCGAAAAGTACTCGACGGATTTCCTTCAAATTTTGCATACAATTTCTTTTTTTGTCTAACTGGTACGGAAGCTATTGAAAACTGGTTTTCTTGGCGTAGTCTTAATTTTAGAACAATTTAAAACATTTTTTTTCAATTCTAATTTTTAATTTTTTTTTGTATTTTACTTTAAGTACTCGATGGATTTGCTCTAAAATTTGCTTGGGAATTATTTGCGACTACCAAAAGAAAAACTTCTGAAAACTGATTTTCTTAGCATGGTTTTAATTTTAGATAATTTTGTAAAATTTGCAAAAAAAATTCATTTTTCTTTTATTTTACGTAAATTACTCGATAGATTTGCCCCAAAATTCGCATGCAAGTTATTCGCTATTGTCAGAAGAAGAAAATTTTTTAAAACTAATTTTCTTAGCGCAGTTTTAATTTTAGAGTATTTTGAAAATTTTGAAAAGATTTTAATTTAAAACCACTTTTTTCGACTCTCTGAGTCTAAATATACACAAATTAACGAAAAAATAGAAACAAATTTTTTCACCGATACAATAATTTTTCTATGAGAAAGCAAAATGAAATCAAAATACTTTAACACAATGAGCTTAATGAGAAAGCATTACTCCAAAGCACTTGGCAGCGTTATTGTAAATGCTTAAGTTCAAATAAATGTAATTATATATTTATTATTACCTGTAATGCGGTTATGAAGTAGCTAAGTAAAGTCATTTATTTAATAGTCATTAAATATATAAAGATGAAAAATATGCTTTTGTAATTTTAAATAATGAGGGATTTTTAAACTCTTATTACCAATAATAGTATTTAAAAATTTAATTTACTGTAATATTTAATTTAATTTAATGCTATCCAAACTAAAGATGTATAACGCATATAATAATTTGTGAAAACAATTTTATATGAATGAGTTGAAACAAAATTTAATGCAAAAGTAAAAAATAAAATGTTTTTTTGGTGAAAAACGTTTTGATCTTTTATTGCAAAATTTATAGAATTTTCATACATTATTTTAAAACTCGGAAATTGATAGTGATGAAAATCATTAATAAATCAGATGAAATGTTTCTTCTAGAATATTTAAATTCTTTTATTCCTTCCAGTAAATTACATTTGAGAGAAAAATTTATTGCAATGCTTATAAGAAATATAAGTATTAATAAAGGTTCATGCAATAGTGCGAGATTGCAAATTTTAGAATTTTTTAATCTTTTATTAAAATGTAAAATTTTGACGGGTGGTATAAGATAATATTTTTCCGAACCGTAGTAGATTATATTATGAAAATGAATATTCCTTTTACATTTAAAAGAACATAATTTCCATGTGAATTATCTTTTGCTATGACGATTAATAAATTACATGGACAAACGTTTGATAATATAATTATTCTTTTAAGGAACTGAACACGGTTAAAAACAATTGTGTAGTCTGTTAACTTTTTTTTTCTGTTACTAAATTGTCTGTTGAAGTAACAAACAAGGATGTGAAGATTTAACAGACTTTATGTCAATTGATTCTGAAAATGTCCGTAACAAACGACTAGAACAGATAGTCCAGGGGCAAACTACATAAGTCTTGGTCGATCGAGGTCCTTAATTCTACCAAGGTTTTTTTATGTATTTTAACCAGCTAAATTCGAATTTTTTCGGGTAAAAAGTCTGAAAATGGCGCATTTAATAATTATTAACAATTTTTATAAACAAATTATAAAAATGCGTTAAAAAAAAATTTTATCATATTTTTTAATTCATTTTGAGTAAAAAAGGTTCTCATGCACATATTGCATTTAGCAGAAAACAAATCGCAAAGTTTGAAAAAACACGATTTTTCAAAAAACGGTACTTTTTTGAGGGATTGAGAAGCGGTCGGAACCATTTGCCGCTTGGTAGCGCTGCAAGAGAGAGAAGAATATTAAATATTTTTTATACATGAATTTACAATTTATTAAGACAATAATATACCTCTAATGTTGTCAATAACTCTTGTCATATACACGGTGGGCCATTTTAATCTATGTACCTGAAAAACTCAGTAAGTTCGCATCCTATCAAAAAATGACCTTTATAAAAGTTGTAGGATACAAAGGGGGTCAAACAATAGTGACCTTGAATTTGACCTTTAAGCTGACCTTCAAGGTCAAATCAAGGTCAACTTGAGTTTTTTAAATGGAAACCCCTATTTCTTACACCGGAATCGGAAAGGGCGGGAAATTTTACGTCCGAATATGCTCTCAAGTAATCTGACCTCGATGACCTCAAAGGTCAGATGAAGGTCATAAATACGAAATAATCGGATGGCTATGAAAAATCTTAGGTAGGGTATTGCCGAAAAAGTAAAGGTTCCTATTTAAGTAATTTTTAACGAGAAATTCAGTGGTGACCTTTATTTTGACCTTGGCGATGACCTTTAAGGTCAAATAAAGAATAAAAGATGCTTATGAGGTCAAATACTGGTGACCTTGAATTACACCTTGAACTAAAGTTTTTTTGTTTCTTGCACTTACTTTTAGCGTTACCCAGAATCATTGACGTGGACGTAGTAAGTTTTGTGTCCTTTGGGATTGACATGGCTTGATTAACGTGAGTCCCCTTGCCTCTCAGGATGGGGTGCTTGATCAGCGAAAGTTTCTTTGCCTCTCTCAAATTTAGCCAGAAAATAAATGTTCGAAGGCACCTTCATTTGCCTGAAGATGAATCGTTAAATCTGAATTCGCGTTAATGAACAAGATGTTAAACACGAGCTATTTCAGTTAAGTTGCGTATCGTTATATCCATAGGGTGTCGTCTATCAGAAAAAGTGCAACTTAAAGTCTCGCTGCAACACGAGCTTTATTATTAGATTTTTTTAGTATGACGGACGTGTCATGAATTTTTAAATGTTAATGAAAATTCTCTGCAATGTGCTCTTACTCCAATCTCAAAGTGTTAAACCATACACATCCATTTGATGCAATAACTAACTTCAATATTTGTGGGACACGCACAGATTTCCCAGACGCAGATTTTAAAAGTGCTTTATTTAAAATGATTTAAGTATATTTCTTCTGGTTGTTTCATTTTAAATAAAATTAAAATTATTTTAAAGTTTTACAAATATCGAATTTACATTAATTTTTCACTTTTATAGTTTCAAATTTTTAAAATTTAATCATAGTGCACTACACAGAATTTGTATTATTTTTCAGATGTTTATGATTTTTCTGTAAATTTATTAGTTGAGCTTGTTAAATACTGTCATATTTAAATTGTTAAAATTAAATTTTTAAAATGGCTGATTACCCTCCCACTGAAATTGTGGACATGATTATGCTTCTGGGAGAATGCCATAATAATGCTCGTGCTGCAGCAAGGCTATATGCTGAACGTTTTCCTGGTCGAAGACACCCTACTGACATTACTATACGCAATTTAACTGAAAGAGCTCGTGCTGGACATCTTGTTCGTGAACGGAGGCATTACGAGTACAACGAAAACGATCCTCGTGTAGTAGCTGTTCTTGCTATTGTTCATCTCGATCCACATGTTAGCAGTCGTCAAGTTGAAAGGGAATATGGTTTACCAAGAAGAACGTTTTTAAGAATTCTAAAAGTCCTTCGATACCATGCTTACCATATTACTTTGGTTCAAGCATTACAGGTACATCATATGCAACAGCGAGTTGAATTTTGCCAATGGGCTATTCAAGAAATTGACTATAATCCTGACTTCTTTAACTTTGTCTTATTTTCCGATGAAGCAATATTTCAAAGTGACGGGCAACTTAATAGACACAATTGCCATTATTGGTCACATGAGAATCCTCATTGGCACAGAGAAGTAGATCACCAACATCGCTGGAGTCTTATGGTATGGTGTGGGATTGTAAATGGTTATTTGGTTGGTCCTTACTTCTTTGAGGCTAATGTTGATCAACACACCTACTTAGAGTTGCTAAGAGATAGGCTGCCAGAACTATTGGCAGACGTCGATTTAGAAACCAGACAAAGAATGGTATTCGAGCAAGATGGCGCAGCGCCACACTTTGCAGTAATTGTTCGACAATTTTTGTATGAAACTTACGCTGGGTGGATTGGACGTGGAGATCCGGTTAACTGGCCCGCAAACTCCCCAGATATGACTTCACCAGATTTTTATTTGTGGGGCTATTTGAAGAATGTTGTCTTTCAACAACAGCCTACAACGCGAGACAACATGCAAGATCGGATTCGTGAAGCATGCGCTGCGATTCCAAGACGAACTTTGTTAAACACCATCCAAGAATTCCGTAGACGTTTAGGGCTGTGTCTTCAGGCAAATGGAGGTAACTTCGAGCATTTGCTTCGTGGTTAAATTTGTGAGAGGCAAGGGGACTCACGCTAATCAAGCACCCCATCGTGAGAGGCAAGGGGACTCACGCTAATCAAGCACCCCATCGTGAGAGGCAAGGGGACTCACGCTAATCAAGCACCCCATCGTGAGAGGCAAGGGGACTCACGCTAATCAAGCACCCCATCGTGAGAGGTAAGGGGACTCACGCTAATCAAGCACCCCATCGTGAGAGGCAAGAAGACTCACGCTAATCAAGCACCCCAAAGGAAACAGAATTTACTACGTCCACGTCGTTGTTTCTGGGTAACGCTAAAAGTAAATCCAAGAAACAACAAAACGTAGTTCAAGGTCTAATTCAAGGTCCATTATTTGAACTCATATGCACCCTTCATTTTTTTAGAAGTCATTTTTTGATAGGATGCAAAATTTAACGGGTTTTTCAACCTGGATTTCGTTTTACCCATTATGTCCGTATGGGGTAATCAGGACCTCACCGAAAAAAACATTATCTAAACGTAAAATTTCGCGCTCATTCGATTTTTGATGTCAAAATAAAGTGTTTCCATCTAAAAAAGAAATGTTACCTTGAAATAACCTTGAAAGTTATTGCCAAAGTCAAAATAAAGATCAACACTGAATTTCTCGTTAAAAATTACTCAAATTATGATCTTCATTTTTTCGACAACACCTTACATAAGAATGTTGACAGCTACCCAATTATTTCGTATTTATGCCCTTCACCTGACCTTTGAGGTCATCGAGGTCAGATGACCTGAGAGCATATTCGGACGTAAAATTTCCCGCCCTTTCCGATTCCGGTGTAAAAAATAGGGGTTTCCATTTAAAAAACTCAAGTTGACCTTGACTTGACCTTAAAGGTCAGCTTAAAGGTCAAATTCAAGGTCACTATTGTTTGACCCCCTTTGTATCCTACAACTTTTATAAAGGTCATTTTTTGATAGGATGCGAACTTACTGAGTTTTTCAGGTGCATAGATTAAAATGGCCCACCGTGTATATATAAAATATTAATAATTATGATATTTTATTTATAATATTTAAGCACATACTTTCTGAAAACTTTTCGAATCGTCAGAAAACATCGTTTACATGGGTTATTATTGACTTTAAATATTGCTCAGATTTTATTTCATTTATGAATGTTATAACGCAGATATACTCCCTCAAGTTTATATTGCCAACATATTATTTTTCAATAAATGTTCAAATTCTACGGAGTTTTTACCATCGAAATTTTCTTTTATTTTCATTGCTACCCATATGGAAAAATTTCTAGAAATAAGTGTAAATAAGTGTTAATAACTGTAAATAAATGTAAATAACTGTAAATAAGTGCTAAAAAATGTCAGAATTAAAACATATATAACAGTTATTTACAGTTATTTACAATTATTTACTGTTATTTACACTTATTTAAAGTTATTTATATATACAGTTATTTGCATTTATTCACTTTTTTTACAAATATTCACATTTATTTACAATTATTTATAGTTTTTTACAGTTATTTATAGTTTTTTTCAGTTTTTTGCAGTTTTTTACAGTAATTAACAGTTATTTAGATTTTCAAAAATTTTTACAAATTTATTTTTTTTTTTTTAGATATATGCAAAAATTTTTTTAAATGTGAATAGCTGGAAATAATTGTAAAAAAACTATAAAAAATGCTGCCAAGTGCTTTGGCGCAATGCTTTCTCATAGAGCTCACTGAATTAGAGTAATTTGATTTTATTTTTTAAAATGTGATTTCAATGTAAAAAACATAATTTCTATCCAAGAAAAATTAGTGAGTGTAAGAGAATGATTAGGAAATAGGAAGAGAGAATCAGAGATGGATAAAAATAGGGTAAAAATGATGATCAATCTAAGATAGAAAGATAGAGAGGAAGTGGGGAAGTAAGAAAAGAGTTAGTGAAAGCCTTGAATCAGAAATCAAAAGAAGTGATCTAAGAACTATATTAAGAAAATTATTTTTTAAAAGCTTGTTTTATAAAGACAGTAGCAATAACTTGTATACAAATTTTAGAGCAAATCTATCAAGTGGTTTAGGTAAAATGAAAAAGAAAATACAAAATGAAAATTTTTTAAAAATTTTAAAAAATTTCTAAAATTAAAACTATGCTAACAAAATCGGTTTTCAAGAATCATACTTCTTTTGACAGTTGCAAATAATTCTCATGCAAATCTAAAAGCAAATTCATCAAGTAAAATACGTAAAATACAAAATAAATGAAAAATCGAAAATTTTTTAAAAATTCTCAAAATGGCTCTATAAAAAAAACTACATTGTGAATGCCAATTTTCAATAGCTTCCCGTCTATTTATACAAAAACATAGATAGTATGCAAAATTTGAAGCAAATCCATCAAGAAATTTTCGAGATCTAATTGGCTAAATGAATAACATTTTCTTTTCAAAATTTCTTTTTCAAAATTTTAAAAATGCTCTAAAATTAAAACTACGCTATGAAAATGAATTTTTGAAAATTTCCGTTCTTTTAGTAGTCGCAAATAATTTCCCTGCAAATTTTAGAACAAATCTATCTAGTACTTTCCGTAAAATAAAAAAAAAAATAAGAAAAGAGGAATCGAAATTTTTCTTAAAATCTTTAAAATTCTCTAAAATCGTAACCACAATAAGAAAATTAGTTTTCAAAAGCTTATTTTCTTCAGACAATAGCGAATTCATTGTATAAAAATTTTAGAGAAAATTTATAATATGGTTTACGCAAAATAGAAGATAAATGAAAAATAAAAATTTTTTTGAAAATTTTCAAAATGCTCTAAAATTTAAACTGCTCTGAGAAAATTAGTTTTCCAAAGCTTGTTTTCTTCGAATAACTTGCATACAAATTTTGGAGCAAATCTATCAAATGGTTTTCGTAAAATAGAAAAAAAATGAAAAATCGAAATTTTTTTAAAATTACTAAAATGGCTATAAAATTAAAACTACGCTAAAAAAAACAATTCTCAATAGCTTCCGCACCAGTTGATCGAAAAATAGAATTGTATGGAAAATTTGAAGTAAATACATCGAGTAGTTTTTAAGATTTTATTGGCCTAATAAATGGGAAAATTTTTTTCAAAAATTTTAAAATGCTCTAAAATTAAAACTAACCAGGAGAGGCTATGAGCTTCGGGTCACAGATCTTGATGAAACTTTGGGATATGTTTTTAGGTACCAAAATATGAGTAAAGCTAGAAGGGTACGGTCTAACGCTTCGAAAAACTGAAATTATAGACGTTTCTAGTCTTATTTTAAGAAAAATGTAAAAAAAAGCTCCTAATTTAAGTGTGAATAATCTGGTCTAAAAATGTCTTTAATAAATTAACAGGGACTAAAATGAAAGTACAGAAAGCAAGCTTTAATTTACCGTTTTCAGAATTAAGAAATAATAATTAGAACCAGAGATATGTTTGTTCAAAGTTAAGAAGCAAGAAAGTACCAAAAATCATCTAAATTCTAAAGGACAATCATTTTGTGATTTTTGGTACTTTCTTGCTTCTTAACTTTGAACAAACATATCTCTGGTTCTAATTATTATTTCATAATTCTGAAAACGGTAAATTAAAGCTTGCTTTCTGTACTTTCATTTTAGTCCCTGTTAATTTATTAAAGACATTTTTAGACCAGATTATTCACACTTAAATTAGGAGCTTTTTTTTACATTTTTCTTAAAATAAGACTAGAAACGTCTATAATTTCAGTTTTTCGAAGCGTTAGACCGTACCCTTCTAGCTTTACTCATATTTTGGTACCTAAAAACATATCCCAAAGTTTCATCAAGATCTGTGACCCGAAGCTCATAACCTCTCCTGGTAAGCTAAGAAAATCAGTTTTTTAAAATTTATATTATCCGGGCAATCACAAATAATTTCCGTGCAAATTTTGAAGCAAATTCATCGTGTAGTAAACAAAAAAAACCAAAAAAATGAAAAATTGGAATTTTTTTTTTTTTAAACAACTCTAAAATGAAAACTACGCTAGAAAAACCAATTATCAATAGCTTTCCAGCAAGTTAGTCAAAAAACTGAATTCCATGCAAAATTAGAAGCAAATCCATCGAGTAGTTCTCGAGATACAATTTACTAACTGACATCATACACACACACACACACACACACACACACACACACACACACACACACACACACAGACATTTTCTGGAAACCACTTTTTTCAACTTACCGAGTTCAAATATGTACAAATTAATGAAAAAATAGAAAAAAAATTTTTTTATTGATACAATGCTTTCTCTATGAGAAAGCAAAATAGTAAATAATTGTAAATAATTATAAATAACTATAAATAACTGTAAAAAACTGTCAATAATTGTAAATAATTATAAATAATTGTAAATAACTATTATTTATGTCTCAATTCTGACATTTTCAAACAGAATTATTTAATATTATTTACAGTTATTCACAGAAATTATTTCCATATGGGTACATACCGCTTACTTTAAAAGAATTTTTATGGTGAAAATTCCGTAGAATTTTAACATTTATTGAAAAAAAATATGTTGGCAATATACACTTGAGGGAGTATATCTGCGTTATAACATTCATAAATAAAATAAAATCTGAACAATATTCAAATTTAATAATAACTCATGTAAACGATTTGTTCTAATGACTCGAAAAGTTTTCAGAAAGTCTGTGTTTAAATATTATGAATAAAATATCATAATTATTAATATTTTTATATATATATATATATATATATATATATATATATATATATATATATATATATATATATATATATATAATTATTTTATTATAAATTTTATGTATTATAAGTTGCAAATGCATAAATAAGCAGGTACAAAAAGCTGAGCGCTTGAACGCGCGTATGTGCCTCTCGCGGCAGCACGCCACACACCCACCGCGTTGCATTAAAAAATTCGTAGCACTTTTTTTATGAATATTACCAAAATTTTCTTTCAGGAAAAGATACTTTGAAGTTTATAGAATAATCCAAAAAAAAAATTTGTCCCTACCTATCCGAGAAGTTTGTAAAATTGCCATTTGTTTATTAGAAAATTAATTTTTTAAAAACATTTATGAAAATTTTTATAAAATTCAAATTCTAATTGAAATAAAAGATAGTTTTGTACTTACTATAAAAATTTCGTAAATTTTTTTTTAATATGTACATAGAAATTGAATTTTGAAATAAAATGACTTTTAACTTCATTTGCTAATAATTTTTTAAGAAATGCAAATTTTTTGAAAATTTTTTTGAACATTGTTTTTCATCAATATGTTTTCGTAATGAAATAATTAAATGATCGGAAAATGCAATTTCATTTTGAGTGTGCCCAGTCGAACTAGCTTGACTCATTAATATTATAATATTTAATATATTTTTGGTGGAAAGCGCATATTATTCGCAATTATTTTATGACATTTGCAATCGTCTTAAAGATTATAAATAAAGTTTGCACTTATGTCATGTATTCTGTTATATTATCTCCATTGACATAGGTACGAATTCAGTAACGTAACTCAAGTAACAATCGTTAGGCTAGAAGCTATCCCATACAGCATGAAAGGACTTTGAACGGATTCTGAAAGGATTCATGAAAGGACTACAATCTTTCAGAAATATGTCACTGAAAGGATTCTGAAATAATTCTATGTCCGAGGTATTATTCTTTTAAAAATAATACAAAAAAATATATCATAAAGAATTCATAAGACATTTCAAAATCCTTTCAATGAAAAAATTCTGTAAGGATCCATGAATTCTTTTGGTAATAATTCGTAAATCTTTTCATACATCTTCAGTAGATAAACAAGGAAGATTCTAGCCCATGGGGATTCTAGCCCATGGGGATTCTAGCCCACTACATTTGTAGCCCACTGTATTTGTAGCCCACTACTTGTCGCGACAGGTTAGAATTTTAATAACTCAAGTTTGTAGCAACTTTAATAACCCAAGTTTATAATTTTTAAATAGTTGATTACGTTTAAATTTTTTGTGGCTCTGAAAAGAGCCGATTTAAAGTTTTTTATATTTGATATTTGGGGGTGGTATTTGTGATTTATATTTTTCGTGATGCTCCTTCCATGACATCTTCTCTTTTTTAGAAGAATCGATAAGAGGAGTATACTCGTTAGGTTTAGCGGTGGTGCTCGGACTTTGTCCCATGATGAAATAATACAAGTCATGACATGCTTCTACTTTTATAGTGATGAGAGCTCTATGTAATCATTTACTTACACTCCATAGCTATTTCCAATGGCAAACGACTCTCAGTAAAATATTTTTTCATGAGTCTGACGTTGTGTAGAGCACAACAAGCTTTATACATTCCATCGTGATGGGGGCAAACAGTCACTAGCTTTATCTTATCCAGTGGTGGATAACCCATCTCTGTAACATCGGTAACGTTGAACTTGAAACGTTCTAACCATCTTTTCTTTATACTTCCCATCACTAAAATTTTGCTAGCATCTTGTAGAGCTTCTTTAAGAATGTTTCGTATTTCGGTGTAGGGAATCGTACCAGAACGCCAAGACAAACCATGATAATATTGTTCAAACCATTTGTTTTGCGTCTTATATTTCTCTGTGAGTCTTCGCCAAGGAAACGGTTCTTTAAAAAGTAGCACGACAGGATCAGAATCATCGTTCAACGGAACTATAGCCAATTCTTTTAAAACATAGTCATTACCAGGCTGCTTGAAGCCTTGCATATCGACCAAGTACCCCATCGTGAATGACTCTTTTGATGATGAACATTCAATTTATAACTATTCCCCCACCACTTAGACAAGTTTTCGTATATTACCATTGACAGGATTGTACTCGACTACGCGATCGTGTATGATCAAACAGTAAGCTGATGTTCCAGCAAGAATATTATTTCTTGATTCAAATTCCAAGCGAACATCCACAGGAGCGCTTTTCAGAGACTCATTTTGTTTCGAGCAATCGATTACAATCAACGGCACATAGTCAATGAAATCTTGCTTTTTTAAGAGTGGTTCGGCATCTTTCTCATAGTACGCAGGTTGAAAATTAGCATATATATCGTATAACATAGCAAATTGATTATGTTCAATATTTAAATTTAGATTTCCATATGGATAGTATTGCGAATTAAGGAAAAGCTTTACATTACTTATGTTGCAGTGATCAAAGCGACTCGCATTGGCTGTTTTTAGATTTTTTCGATTCGTTTGAAAAGCTAGAATAACAAAACGTGGCTTTTCCAATTGGTTAGAAGTTTTAACAGTCCAAACGTGTTTTGATGTGGTTGGAAGTAGCGGATACTCGTACAAGTCCCAATTGCGGAAACTCATTGCAATCGGTTTATCTTTTTCAATATGATTGAGTAAGCGAAGTTTGTAGGCATTCGATAATATTACATAGGGCATAAGCCATTCTATTCTTTGCAAATTGATCTGAAAATCTTCGTATCTATTTTCATGATGCGTTTGAACTACCGCATTCAAATCATTCCTAGATCTTGTCAGTATAAGTTCATGTTTTACATTAACTACAATTTTACGATAGTCTTCAGCAAAACCGAAAATCATACTCAGAGGAATAGATAAGTCAAAGTAACCTGCCTCGTCGTTTACTTTTAGATTTTCCTCTACATCAACCCAACCAGCGTTCTCAAGAATTGACTCTTGACTAGAACAAAAGGAAAGCCATCCTTTCATAAGTGTAGTTAAACCAACATTTTTACATTTGTCAATCTCCACAGCATTGATTTCATATCGGATTTCTTCAAACATGTGACAGATGGCGTTATTTACTAGGACCGTATTAGCTACCGCGGTTCCGTCAGCTTTCACGATTCTACCACAAATATGGAGTGAACTACGGGATGGTAGAAGACATAAGTCTTGATGTTGAATAGATATACGAATCTCATCACTATTATTAAATGAAGATGCGGAATAAGGTTGATGAGCATGTACCTCATAATGTTCAACTGATTCATCAAACTTTACTCCCGACTGTATGCTCAGAATTCCTTCCATGTTTTTGAAAACAACAGAAGAATATACAAGTTACTTTCCACCACGGATTCTTAGTCCGAGACTTCTTAGGAACTGAATGTTTTGCCGTGTTAGCGCTTTCTTTGTCGTTCGACGACTGATGACTGGTCGACATGTTGACTTACTTATATAGCCTCTACCAACTTTAGTGTTGTAAACGATACCCATTACGTTTGTTTAAGATGTAATCTTATTGTAATAATTTCTCCTCGAAAATTAATCAAGTGTCCGTCTTGATCGACTATCCGTACTTGAATGTGATCTATGCTCTTAACGCTGATCGGAAGATAAATGACTGGAGATGGAACTTCGATGATCTTATATCCCGGTGGGACTGCAGGAAAGAACTCGTGTATGGTATGCACTCGTCGATTGTTTATATAGGCGCCAGAGGTTATGTTGCACTCAACTCGGAGTGCGTTAACTTTCAAAATAGCTACAGGTAAATCAGAATCGTGAGCGATTTTTTCTGTAAGAACACGTTGAGTAAAACCTAACAATGAACCTATGGAATCTTGCGGTCGAAAATCAATAGGATGACTGCAGGTTATAACACAACGTAGTGTGCTATTATTGGGTTTTATATCGATTGAAATTCCTTTTGATGCTAGTGCCTCACGAAGATAATTTTTTATATCTTTAATTTCGTAACTTCCAGTCGGTAATAAAATTTCTTCCTCACCAACGTAGAACTTATTATTTCCACTATCGATATTAGGTATTGAGTTGAAGGTCGAAAGACCAATTAATCCGAGAACATAGTTCTTATCGGGTGAAAGTTCAATCGGAGGAAAATACTGAGCTTCGAGCACTGATGATGTACTAGAAAAACTTAGCGTCAATGAATCTTCCATAATTGTTCAATGGATAATGAGAGATAGCTAATTTGACTTTCCTTTTATAAGTTTTTTACTCAAAAACTTCAAACATAAATGACCACAATTAAATGTATCATAGTCTTGATACCTCTCATAGTTATATTTGACCTCATCTACTCCCAAGTATAGCATTAAATCCAATGGTGGTTGAAGGTCTCCGAAAGAATCGAAATAAACAACGTTTTTGCCTCGTTTTCGATAAGCTACCCAATGTGTACCTGGACCATCTACATCATCGAGATTAACAATCGCTGTTTCGTTATAATGAGGTCCACTCTTTGGTAAAGCATTTCGCATAAAAACTCCTCGAAAATTTGGAATTTTTAGTATTTTAGCATACTTTATGAGATCATAATCTGTCAAAGCTCTTTGCGGTAACCTTACTTTGAGGATCTTTTTTTTTTTAAACCAGACTTTATATGAAGACCAAGTCCTGTCTTGTAAGGTTTTAAATAAAGACCTTTACCCAAAGCTATTCCTTCCATCTTTTGATTATGTCTTTGTTTTTCTTCTAATTGTTTTTGAGCAGCTTTTGAATCATTAACTGCTTTAGTTATACCAGCCGCACCACCTGCTAAACTACCAATTGCGCCTAGACCTGCAAAGATAGGTATGAGGAACGGTAAGAATCCTCCTACTTTAGTTGGAATTGATAATCTGCGAGGCACTCTGACTTTATGTTTACCGCCTGCTTTTCTAACAGCACTTCGAGCAGCCTCTAAAGCAGAGAAGATAGCTTTACGAGCACACTTACTAGGTTTCATAGATTTAGAAGCGGCTCTAATTATTTTATTAAGAGTAACAGAGGGAGTCTTCTTCTTTTTTGCTCCCATTCCAAGTTTAGATTTTACTTTCAAAGCGTTTGCAATAGCGAATGCAGCTGCTTTCTCACCAATACTAGCGTCTTTCGATGAAACTCTTTCCCAAGCTTTTTCTCCTAAAACCTTATCAGCACTATTTCTAACCTCAATATTTTCACGATTCTGTGAATAAGCTATATCGTGCTCTTTGCAGGCTTTGTCGAGTGGATTGATTCCTGGATCACCTCTAGCTAAACGTTTGGCTAATTTCGTCCCTGGTCCACAATATTGATATCTCGGTAGATGAAGTTCCAGTGGGAGATTATTAATGATTTTATTAAGCAAACCACGACCACGTCGTCGATATATGATCATAACACTTCAAAGTTCAAAGGATAACTAAACCATTGGGTATATAAACAGCGTATTTATAGTTAATCGAACAGTCGCAGTTTGTGTCTGTCGAGATGAATTTCAAAGAGCAGTCTGTAAAACTTCCGATAGCAAATTTTGATGCTATTTCGGAGCAAGAAAATAAATCAAAGAAACATGGAAATTTACTTCCAGATAGTATAAGAGGTGTATTTTGCGGACCATCCAATTGTGGCAAAACTAATAGCCTACTAGCACTGATAACACATCCTAATGGTCTAAGATTTGAGAATGTCTACGTATATTCGAAATCTCTTAATCAAGCCAAATATAAGTTTTTGAAAGAGCTCTTAGAGCCACTGGAAGGTATGCAATACTTTCCATTTAGCGAACACGAATCAGTAATATCTCCGGATAACGCTCTTCCAAATTCTATAATGATTTTCGACGATGTAGCTTGTGAAAAACAAGAACACATCAGGGCATACTTCTGTATGGGTAGACACAAGAAAGTTGATTGTTTCTACCTCTGCCAGTCTTATGCTCGAATCCCAAAACATCTCATAAGAGATAATGTTAATCTCTTAGTTATCTTTCGTCAAGATGATGTTAATCTGAGACATTTGTACGACGATCATGTTAACTCTGACATGACTTTTTTACGTTTCAAAGAATTATGTTCTAAATGTTGGATAGATGATAAATATGGATTTCTAATGATTGACAAAGATAGTCCACTAAATGCTGGTAGATATCGAAAGGGTTTTGATTGTTTTGCTATAAATATAACTCATACTTAGCAGAGATTCATCAATCTATCTTTGAAACTCAAAGAGGTAACATGGCAGACCTTAAACAAAAGAAAGCCTTACTCCAGCAACTTATTCAAGCGCGAAATGCTGTAAAACGCAAGTATGACATGTTAAAATATGGAAAAGAAATTACGGAAAGAGTTGTTCAACAAACTCTTAAACCCATCATTGACCCACTTAAAGAGATTGCTTTTGAAAGCAAGAGAAAAAGAAGAAGACTTATTCCTGAAGAAGAAGAAATTATTCTACCTGAAGTTAAAAAATCTGAATCCGATGAAGAATTGGAGCATACTATACAAAATGATTCCTCGCATTCTCTTGAGACCTCGTTTGAATCTGCTAGCGAAGATTTTACAGAAGATTTGCAATATAGAGAATTGGATAAAGTTTATGGTGTACGTAGGGAGGGTGATAAACTTTTTCTCGGTAATACACCAATATATATTGAAAAAACTTATGTGCAATTAGGAAATGAAAAGTTCCCAAAAACTCGAGGATTGTACGAATTGCTTGTTGAGAAGCATCCATCTCAAAAATTAGTAACTCAAAAAGATTTAGATAACTATCAAAAGATCCTGGAACTGACAAATGCTCATAAAAAACGTTTCAGAAACAATGAAGGAATTCGTTCGCATACTAGTAAAAAGTTCACCAGCATTATTGCTCCTCTATTCGGTAAAAAAGGAGGTTCGCTACCTAGATATAAAATTGCAAAGAAAAATACCAAGTTTGATTATGTCTACTGGGATGATCCAAACGAGCTAGTTGATCGACTGCGTTTATTGGTTGCTGAAAAAGCAGCTGGTAATCCTAGTCATACTAACGAGATTCATTCTATCATCGAAGAGTTACGTGAAGCTGGCTATATATATTAAGCTGCAAGTTAAAACTCGTTACATTATCAAAATGAGCGTCGACGTATTCGGACGTAATCTTAAACGAAGCGAGGGTAATCGAGGACCTCCCGGAATTGGCTATAAATTGACAAAAGATGGACATTTCGATGTAGAAAATAAGAGGTTATGTAATGTTGCCACTCCTCAGCAATCGAATGATGCAGTTAATTTTAATACACTGCAAGGTTTGATTACATCTGAAGTCCAGAGTATATACATAGTCACTGCTAGATTAAGAGATGATCTTAGCACATCAGAATTAGAACTGCAAAAGTTAAAGGATGAGTATGATGAGAAGATAAAAAAAGTTAATGTAAACATTGAAAATCTATACGACTTAATTAAAAATTGGATGCAAGATGCTAAAATTAAATCAAATAGTATAAAAGCCAATTTTCTGTAATTAAGCAATCATTAACTCCGTGACCATGGAACATCAAAGAGTTGTAGAAGAGCTTCATAAACCTGCCAGACGTCGCTACCCCCGTCGAACATTTGATGTGCGAGGTTTAGATGAAACTTGGCAAGCTGATCTTGTAGAGATGCAACCTTATTCTCGAGATCACAAAGGCTACAAATACATGCTTACAGTTATAGATATTTTTTCCAAATACGCATGGGCCGTTCCTGTGAAACAAAAAACCGGAGCAGAAGTCTCTGCTGCGATGAAATCTATATTACGTCAAGGACGAGTTCCAAAAAATTTACAAACAGATAAAGGCAAAGAGTTTTATAATACTAATTTATATTAACTTTAGAGCAAGGGTATTTATATCTTAAGCGCTTCAAACAAAAACATTTTTTTGTTTAGGAAGTGATGGGAGCCCCAACCTTCGCTCCCATCTGTGAGGTACAACCAAGAATCGCCACTTGTGAACCCCTTACTCCGAGTAAACTCAAAGTAGGAGGTGCACCCGTGACTCGTATACCTCTCCTTTAACTTCCAAGCGCTTAAGCCAAGGAGAACTCGAGACCTTTTCCTTTATCATCATCTAAATACTTCACAAACAACTTAAAATTTTTAATGGCCTCTTGCAACTCTAAGTAAAACTCCTTATTCTCCTGTAAGGCTCTGCAAGCGCGAGATGGAATAAAAATGCGCCATTCGTGATCTAAAGTTGCCATCAATCTAAACTTATCCTTACATTTAACTGGTCTAAACTCACTCACATAATAAGTCTGATCTTTCTTCAAGGGGAATATATACCCAATGGCAAGATGGACACGTCCACGAGCTGCCTTGTTGAATTTATCAAGATCCATATTTCTCTGATCAAGGCTTCTCAACAGAGACTAATGAAGAAATGACTCAGGAGTTCTCTTAAATAGCATTTGTATGGATCTCCCCTCCACAGAGAAAACTTTTTTGTTTAGGAAGTGATGGGAGCCCCAACCTTCGCTCCCATCTGTGAGGTACAACCAAGAATCGCCACTTGTGAACCCCTTACTCCGAGTAAACTCAAAGTAGGAGGTGCACCCGTGACTCGTATACCTCTCCGTTAACTTCCATGTGCCTAAGCAAAGGAGAACTCGAGATCACTCTTAGTCTCGCCCAAATACTTCACAAACAACTTGTAGTGTTGAATGGCATCCAATAACTTATAATGGAAGTTCTCATCCTTCTCTAAGGCCAAGGAAACTCGAGTTGGCAGAAAAATGCGGCATTTACCATCTAAATCCGCAACAAAACGGTCACCATACCGTGTTTTGACTGATTTTAGTTCAGTCACTAGGTAATCTTGATTTTTCTCCAACTCAGCTATCTTCTTAGTGGGCAAAAAGCCTCCACGAGCAATCTCATTCAATTGAGCAAGATCCATCTAAAATGAAATGAATTTTATAAGTTCTTTAGAGTATGAAATTCATTAAGTATAAAAATTTTAACTTACCTTAAATTTTTCTTGATAAAATTTCAAAGTCCTGTTTTAAATATTCAAATTTTTACTGAGTTCTCTGCCTCTTGCTTGGTGGCTCTTCTGATGAAGGAATGACTTCTTCGGGCTCGTTGTCTTCTATAAGTAGTGGTTCCCCTTCTACTTGAGCAGCGATCCTCTCTTCTGCTACCCCCTCTACAGGTATTTGGTAATGCCCCCACGGCAAGGTATCTGTGCTCCCCTCCAGCAGATAACGCTTGTCGTCATTGGAGCTGAGCGCCACTTTTTTCTCCTTCTCAGTCCGAACGACATGTTGTCTTGATCGAATATTGCACTGTTGACAAGCTATAGTTTCTTGTTCAAACAGGCAACGTCGATAGTCGTCAAACTGTATGACGTTTTTTACCACCATGGCTTTGACCCCTTTAGCTTTCTTGATAGGGTTTTCATTCTGGATCTTAACGCAATACATTTTGCTTCTTAAGCCGATGAACTCTGTCATTATTTTTCCGTTGCACTCGTCTTTCATTACACCGATGACTTTCTTGTTTACACGAGGCAAACCAAACTGATTATCCTCGGTGTAATCAGATGTATCAAACTTTTCGATGTCTTGTTTCATCATCTCATATACGTTTTGATCTCTTACTTCGTATATGAGACTATCGGTATCAGTGTAAAGAAGTTTACACTTATTACCGAGTCGTTCCATCATGTAAGAATAATGAAAATCGTACACACATGTCTTTGATAGATCGAGAACGCTGAGACCTGCGTACAACGGCTTCCTGATGTTGATTTCTGTGCGAGAAAGCTGTATCGCTACAAGATTCTCATCGAAGATGCTTCGACTATGGAAATTGGGTTTAGCTTATCAAAACCTCAGCTCCGTAGCGTCCTTCCCACTTGTTCACAAGCTTAACATCTACGCGCTTGCGCTCATTTTCCATAGTCTTTCCGTAGACCGCATTAATGAGAAGCTTGAAGAAGAGTTTTTCAAACTCGTTCTTGGCTTGTTTTCTCTTCTCAGTATTCAAGTCTACATATGACTTGAGCCATGGTTTTTGCTCGAAACATAAGACTCTATGGATTTTTGTAAGCACTAATCCATTACCAAGTGCTTGCTTTAGAGCACGAAAATGAATAACGTATCGCTCTTTTCCATAGAGAGTAGTCATTAATTTTGTCTGTTTCGAACCTGGAGCAGTTCGATGTTCTGGGCAGAGCGGTAAGTCTTTGTGTGCATCATGTATAGACTCAGGGTACTCAAGATCCACCTCTAGAATGTAGCCAATAGGACCATCATCATCAACAGCCATAACGTTCAATTTTTCAGGCTCTTCCACCCATTTAAAACCTTGATAAGGTAGTGACTGCGTCATGGCCCATCCATAGAGGTTATTGACGTCAAAGTACATCAAGTACTTCGACTCCTCATCTAGAATCCACTCCTCTCCCATGTACTCGTTGTTCGCTTTAGCATAGCGATTACAACATTGACTCACACCACCCCTGATTCCTCTCTCTACAAACATGAGGATGTCAATGTCTGTGAGGAGTTCAAGCTGTACTCCTGTATGCTTAAGCATAGCATCCCATGTAAGACCAGGTGTGGTATAATAATGAGCAGGATCTAGACCGTAGGCTTCCATACAAGTCGAGCGAAAATTCTCGAACACATCAGCCAAGAGGAGAACGTCGGTCTTGAGATAAAGATCTGAGTACTCACCTAGCGTCTGGATGTTAAATGTATTCCAGACATTCTGCGCATGCTCGTACTCACTATCACTGATTTCACAATCCATTAACTGACTGTAAAAGGCCTCTTTAAAGGGGAGATATGCATCCTTCAACTTGTCGAATTCAGTGACGTAATCATAAGGAAATACTCCTTTTCGCTTTAACAATTCCATTTGCTCATTCGTGTATCCATCGGCTTGGAATTCCTTGGGAACAATATCCATTTTACCCATGTAAGATGCTAACTTCTCAAGAGAAGATGCCGTAAAGCGAAAAGAATCTATAAATCTAAAATTAACATCACTTTCCTCAACGTGTTTAATAAAAGAGATGTAGCGTTCTTTGTTTTCTGGGATGAGACTAACACGACCCTTAAAGTTTGGTGCTGTAGCAATCTCCTTCACTATAAAGTGAGAATCATATCCCGTTAGGTTGTGAAATACAACTGGAATAAATCGTGAATCCTTGTAATTCATATTACACGATTGATGAGCTGCTCCACGATATCTAAAGAGAAAAAGATAAATTAGAAAAAGATAAATTTAGCAATAAAAATTTTTTCCCAATAAAACATACCTTCCAGTGAGATGACAATGGTCTCGAACCTTAACATCTTTGTCTGTGAAAGATTTTCTACATATGTGACAAAATTTCGCTCTTTCAAACTGAAATTGCTCCTGTTTTGTGAGATCTAATGGTTTAGGATTACCATACGTTCACTCTAACTTACATCTCAGGAGATCTGATTCCGCTACAAACCATTGAGCAGGAGTCACATTATTCTCTTCTAGCTGTCTGTAACTCCGATATTCTGAGTAAGCATCGTTAAAACTACACTTGACGTAGTAACCAATGCTGTAAGCCTGATGTTCTTGGAATGCGCGCGCATCTTGCACTGGTTTTAGCAGACATTCAAAATCGGCATACACAATAAATGGCACTCTTTCACTATGTTTATGATTTTCAAATTTCAAAATGTTATCTTTCACTGAAGGAAGTTTAATCTTGCACTTGTTAACTAAAACACAATCAACTTCGTGCTCTTTTAATTGATCCTCTGTTCTAAAAAAGTGTAGACAACGATCACAAATATACATTCTTGCTCTGTGATTCGTTAGTTGAGAGCGCACGAATCGGGATAAATTTTTTATACAAACGTAGTGAAATCTAGGCACTACGTCGAAATCATCGTCAAGAGTCTTGTTTTCGTCTTCTTCTTCCTCATCGAAATATTTATCCTGCAGAAACAGAAGATTGACATGCTTCTCTTTTTTATTTGCTGTTACATGGCAAGGTGAGACGTCAAATCTTTCACCTGTAAGTATACACTGATTTCTTAATCTTGTAATAATAATTTAAATTAAAAAATTTACTTACCATTCTTTTTCAAGATAAAAAGATTGACAGAAACATCGTTTTGCCGCTCAAATTTAGGAATTTGTTTTGGCGTTACAGGAAATTCTATTCCAGTGAAATCAAGTTCTTGCTCGTATTGCCTATATTTCGATACGCGTTGAGCATTATGTCCTACAGGATGTAATCCAGAAAGAACTGCCCATTTAAAGCATTGGTTATCCGTATTTTGCACATTGACACAAGCTTTCTTTTTTTCCATCACTTCAGGTAAGTCAATGTAAGAACTTCCTCTCATAGGATTAAGTTTATTTATGTTTACACTTAAACTTAAAATCTGACGAAGTGTCCAGCCAGAGTCGCGCTCTTGAAACTCTTCCATTGCCGCTTGAATTGATTCCACTGCATTGAATTGGAACCACTTTTTCAAATCACTGCTTTCAAAAATAGAGGTATTCTTTGTATTAAAGTATTTAACCTCAATTATTTCCGAATCATTTTTCTGTAAAATATATTCTGCTGCAAGTTCAAGGTTGACAGAGATGGCGTTGTGTAGAGCTAGAGCATCTTTCACTTTTTCTTCAAAAATAGGAAGAGCATCTTTCATGAATGTTTTTAGTCCTAAATGTCCTAGATTGGTAATCACACCCGACAACATTCGAGAGGCGAAGGCTGATTGAAAATCTTTCCATTCTACACTTGGCGTTTGAATATCAGCCTGAAGCTGACCACCTCTCTTAACAAACTCTAATACTCTTTCGTGAATGGTTATAAGATGTCTCAGTGACGTTTCATTTTTTTGTTTTTCTGCTCATGTCAACGTTGATTCACTTAACACAACTTGTAAGTCTTCGATCACTTTATCTACCAACTCTAACCACCTTTTAATGTCCTCACTATCAGCTGTACCACTTGCCGCGTAATGCAAAGATTTCCACAAATTCTTCACTGTATTTATGTAGTACTCTGACATGATGAACTCAGTTTTATAATTAACTAACAATTCACTTTATATATCCACTTTATTGTTCGCTGTAAAATCTTCAAAGTTCACTTTAAATATTTCCAAGTCCACTTTCACTTTTTTTTCTAAGTCCACTTTTACTTTTAATTTTTCTAAGTCCACTTTTAATTTTCACTTGTAGATTTTAATGTTACTTGATGATGTTTGATGAATAATGATCCATCCGCGAGTCTGCAGCTGCTTATATGCACTCTTAGTTGAGCGTGGGAGGTGGCGGAGTGGGAGTATTGGGGTGGGGAAAATCAGAGCTACGTAGTGGGAGGTAAAGTGTCGTGATTGGTTCATCAGAGATTTTAGTGCTAATATAAAAGTGTGAACGATATTATAAAAGTATCATTCATTACCGAGATGGAGATCGTACTGGACGTCCAAGGCTTCAAAAGGTCTTTGAATAAATTTGTATTCAAAGAAGTTGCTATAATTACTCTCGAAGATGATTCGGTACCAATGGTCTTCAATTTCCAATCGCCATATCTTTGGAAATATCTTTTAAGCGAATACAAAAGTGTTAACAAATGGTTGGAAAAATATTGGCACGGTATACCTTGGAATTCTGGAGACATTCCTTACGAAAGACTTACAGATACTTTAAAAGAATGTTGTAAAGATGCGACGAGAATTTGGGTGAAAGGAGAAGAGAAGAGAAAATGGGTAGCCGAAATATTACGTGACAAGTAAGTAAATTATTTAAAACTAAAAAAATTTTTTTATTAATAAATTGTTTTTTCAGATTAATCTGTAATATTGAGCATAGTGGCTGTCCATCTTTCTCAACACTAGCAGAGAATGATGAAACTCCGACATGCACCATCCATCAGTGTTCAAACCCCGCTTGTGCATTTAAGAATGTTCAAATGTTGAAGAAATGGCTTCTCGGGAGTGGAAAAGGTGTTGATGAAGTAGATGGCAACTGTAGTTTTACCTCGTTCAATTCTTTGATGGTATCAGAAGAAGAAGAAGAATGTCCATGTAATAAAAATTATTGTATGATAAATAAAGATTTATTACATTCTATGTATACTTAAAAAAAAAAAAAAAAAAAAATAATAATTCTTAAATGGAGAGATCGTAAGTTTATGATAAGTTTATTGATACAATAACTTATCATGAACGGGTAGGATCTCACAGGTAAAGAGCGAGAGAGGGGCTCTTACCACATTAAAAAAAAAAAATTTTTTAAATTTAATAAATAAATTATTTTAAAAATTATTACTTTAAAAGTAAGTTCAAAGAGAACATACTTCTAAAACAGTTTACTCCACGTTCAAATAATTGATGGCCCTGAAAAGGGCCGATTGTCCAAAAATTTTTATAAAATTTCGACACCGAACAAACGAGGCCTCCATTTTCCAGTTGGCACCTTCTTAGGTCGAGTGGGTTTCCTGACCCATAGTCCATCTTCTTCTTTTTCTTCTTCTACTTCCATCATCTTTTTCCTCTTTTCCAGAAAGGCCGTGATGTGAGGAGTAAAATATAATGGCTCCATTGCTAAAGCCATTAACTCCTCACCCAAGGCCTCAGCGATTGATGAAAACGGTGATGGTGGTGGTGGTTGTAGAAGAGGCCTTGGCCACGAAAATTTCTTGAGCGAAGATGGCGAAGGTGGTGTAAGTGGTGGCGTTGGCGGTAGACCTCCCCACAGCACTGGTAAGGATGGAGCTGGTAGAACCGGAAGATGCCTTTGACTTGCCATCGCGAAGAAGAATGAGATAACTCGTTGCGTAATGGGTTATATATATCCTCAATCCCCACCCTCACACTTGGTGGGGATGAATACTTCAATAACTCTTTGAAAAATTTAAAACCTTTTTCAAGAGCAAAATTAATGCGCACTAATCACTTCATTTCAAATTAATTTTAAATAATATTTTTTAATGTCAGAACATTCTCAAATATTCTGAACTTATATTTTTTTCACAGATTTCAGATTTTTTTAGATTTTTCTTAATTTGACAGCTAAACAACTTTTACTTATAAATTAAATTAAATTTTTATAAGTATTAATTTATAAAAATCAAATAATTCAAACTTTAGATTTAGACGAACAAACTTCACTTTTTTTTATATCAACTTTTTTATCATCGGATGAAGAAATAATAATCTTATAGACTTGAAACTTTATTTCCTTTTTTTCTATCAACACAACAAAGCTACACACCAATTTTTAAGTGCCTAGCTCTTTTAGTTGCTAAGATATGAAAATTAGGTAAAAAGACCGAGTGCTCATAATTGGGTAAAATTGAAAAAATATAAATTATGAGTTATTTGCCAAGCATGACTTACTTAATTTAGATATAAATTATTAAAAAATATAATTAAATTGAGCATTATTAATAAAAATAAAGCTAAAAAAATCTTTTTGAATTAGAAGTTGAAAAAAGAAAAACTTAATTTAATGCACTTTTCAAAAAATCACTTTTTACAATTCATATTTTAAAACACTTTTATTAAATTATTTTAAGCCTATCATTTTATATTATTTATTAATATCTACAATAAACAATTTTTAAATATCTTTTAATTTCATAAACTTAAAAGGTTATCTAAATTTGATAAATAATTTTTAATAGTATACTTTCACAAACACTTTCACTAAATTTATTAAATTTTATTTTAAATTATTATTTTATTTTAAAAGTTAGTTAAATATAACAAGTAGCACTTTTAATAATTCACTTTTCACATCACTTTTTCACAAACACTTTTCACAAACACTTTTCACATGCACTTTTACATAAAATTATTTTAAAATTATTAACTAATTTTATTGCTTAACTATTGTAAAGAGTTAATAAAATTTAACTCACGTTTCTAAACCTGGAAAAAAAATATTTTTATCCTTAAAAGGACAATTGAATAAATTTTTCTAAGTCCTAAAAAGGACTATTAAAATGAATATTTGTTCCGATATTGATAATTTATTATGTTCTTAAAAGAACAGATTGTAATTTTTTTTTTATTGGGTGTGTTTTTTCTTCAGTCCTTATGAATATTTGTTCCGATATTGATAATTTAGTATGTTCTTAAAAGAACAGATTGTAATTTTTTTTATTGGCTGTATTTTTTCTTCAGTCCTTTGATCGGCTTGTATCTTCTTCTTCTTTAACTTCTCCGATGTTGCTTCCTTCGAGTTGACTGATGTTATAATAAGTGCTGATTGCTTGGCTTGTATCTTCTTCTTTGACTTTTCCGATGATGCTTCCTTCCTTCGAATTGATTGACGTGATAATAAGTGCTAATTGCTCGCGCGCCCATATTTATAACCTTCATTTGACTTTAACCCCCTCCCGCGCCTCCACCTTATACATTGCGAAGAGGTCCGCGCGATCTTATTTAGATAATATAAATTAGCTAGCATTTCGCGGATTCAATCATTCTTTTGTAATCCGCTCAAATGGACTTCGGATTAAGCGAGGAAGAAGTTCAACATATTTTAGAAATCATCGAGGAGCACATGGCTGAAGTGAATTGGGAGGATTTTAGACTGAATCTGATGGAGACTCCACCACTGTCACCGGCGTCTTCGTTGGCTCCTTCGCCACCATTGCCTCCATTGACACCTTCGCCACCGCCACCACCACCACCGTCACCAGCTTCACCACCACCTCCGGCAGCTTTACCACCACCAGCATGGTTGTACGACCCAGTCGTACAACGGTATGTTGAGATACCGGAAGAGTTATTGGAGGTCCGTGTCAGCCCGTGGGATGTGGCTATGGACGTTTCGTCTCCGGTTCATGAACCGGAGATGATTGATTTAGTATCTCCGGCTCATGAACCGGAGATTATAGATATTACATCATCACCATCACCATCACCACAGGTGGTGTGTGAAATCCAATACCTTAGAAGACCGAGAGATGACGATGATGAAAAAAGAAGGAATGTTCGGCGGCGCTTATTTTAATCGGCTCTTTTCGGAGCCTCTATTAATCGGCTCTTTTCAGAGCCAGCAATCGGCCCTTTTCAGGGCCATCAATTATTTTTAACGCAGAAAAACTTTCTAATTTTTAATCATATACATATATAAATTCAATAATTTTATTTTAAATCGGCTCTTTTCAGGGCCACAAATATTTTTAACGTAGAAAACTATTATGAATTTTAAAATCCGATTTCATTTTAATTCGGTTCCTTCAGAGCCACCACTAATCGGCTCTTTTCAGAGTCACAAAAATATTTTTTAACGTATAGCAAACTGCTTTGAAAAATATTTCTAATTAGTCGTTTTCAGAGACACATATTTTTAACTTGGAATATGTTCTTACGCTTTTAAAAAATTATTGTCTTTAAAAGGACAGAGTTTTTTACCATATGGGTTTTAGTATTTTAAGAAATGCGTAGTTTACGTTTCCTTACTTACCACTTACGTTTTTTCAAATAACCCTATTTGAAAAATGTCTAATCTCTCTCTTTGGTTCGCTTACTTTACCATAACTTTGCCACTCGCGTTTTAGTATTTTAAGAAATGCGTAGTTTTCATTTCCTTACTTGCCACTCACGTTTTCTCAAATAAGCCTATGTTGAAAAATGTCTAGTCTCTCTCTTTGGTCCGCGTTCACTTTCTTTTCCTTACTTACCACTCGCGTTTTAGTATTTTAAGAAATGCGTAGTTTTCATTTCCTTACTTGCCACTCGCGTTTTCTCAAATAAGCCTATGTTGAAAAATGTCTAGTCTCTCTCTTTGGTCCGCGTTCACTTTCTTTTCCTTACTTACCACTCGCGTTTTAGTATTTTAAGAAATGCGTAGTTTTCATTTCCTTACTTGCCACTCGCGTTTTCTCAAATAAGCCTATGTTGAAAAATGTCTAGTCTCTCTCTTTGGTCCGCGTTCACTTTCTTTTCCTTACTTACCACTCGCGTTTTAGTATTTTAAGAAATGCGTAGTTTTTCATTTCCTTACTTGCCACTCGCGTTTTCTCAAATAAGCCTATGTTGAAAAATGTCTAGTCTCTCTCTTTGGTCCGCGTTCGCTTTCTTTTCCTTACTTACCACTCGCGTTTTCTTACATAACTTTAGGTTCTAAAATTCATGTGCGGTAAAATAATCTATCCTTTTAAGGATAATAATTTTTTTAACGTAAGAACACGTAGCAAAACGCGCGTGGCAAAGTCTTGGGAAAGTTAGCGAACCAAAGAAAGAGACTACGTTTCAAAATGGAGTCATTTGAGAAAACGCGAGTGGCAAAGTCTTGGGAAAGTTAACGAACTAAGAGAGAGATTAGACATTTTTGAAATAGGGTTATTTGAGAAAACGTGAGTGGTAAGTAAGGAAACGTAAGCGAACCAGACATTTTCTGAAATACGAAAATGCGTATGGTAAAGTAATCTGTCCTTCGAGGAGAACAATTGTTTAAAGCATAAGAACATGTTCTAAAGTTAAAAATATGTGGCTCTGAAAAGGACTGATAACATTTCAAAGCAGTTTGCTCTACATTAAATACATTTTTGGCTCTTAAAAGGGCCGATTTAATACTTATTATAAGTATAGAAATTATTTTCATAAGTAATGTTGCAAATTATTAAGTTTATAGCAACATTACAAGAGAAAGTTCTTCGGACTTCTCTGTATTCGTTGTTAAGACAATAATGGCTTCATTGGTGTAGCATAGCTCTTTGCAAAGAACTTGCATTCATATCGCTGCGCGCTCATTGGTGCGGCATAGCTTCTTGCAATTTACTTCGGATTATTCTGTATTCAGTCTTGAGACGGTAATGGCCGAGTGGGTCCGATTATGAGTGCTTCGCGCTCATTGGTGCGGCGTAGCTGCTTGCAGAGAATTCGGATTCATTGCGCTGCACTCTCATTGGTGCGGGATAGCTGCTTGCTATTCACGCGCACTCTCATAACACCTCTGAGTTGATGCGTGGCTTTCAAAGTTCATTACTGATATTTAAAAATCTTTTCATAATTACATGTTTTGTAAACCAGTTCTTCTCAGAACTAAAATATTTCAAACGTAGAAAACTATTTGTTTTCTAATTATAAATGTATGTGAAGTTAAACATAAAATTTTAAAGTATGACTTCGTGGTCTAGAGGAATAAGCGAGAGTTTCGCGTCCAAAAGATCGTGAATTCGATCCCACGTTAAGTCAATTTTTTTTTTTTCGATAAAAATATTTTAAAATAGTTTGCTCTACATTAAAAAAAATTTATGGCTCTTAAAAGGGCCGATTTATTATAAGGGTTGAAATAATTTTTATATTTTAGAATATTTTTGCTATACGTTAAAAAGAATTTGTGGTCCTGAAAAGGACCGATAAGAAGTTCATTAATGCATGCATCAGATCGTGATGCTCTGGTGGTTGCATAAAAAAAAATTTGCGCTCAATCTCATGCAAGGTCGGAATAAAAATATGTTAATCCTCGTGTTTGATACTCCCTCTCCTTTTCTCATATAAGAGAAATATTGCGTACAGCAATGTGCGCGCGCAATGTTCTCTCATGAGAGGTCGGAGCAAGAATATATCAAACATTGACTTCAATATCCCCTCTCCTTTTCTCATATAAGAGAAATATTGCGTACAGCAATGTGCGCGCGCGATGTTCTCTCATGAGAGGTCGGAGCAAGAATACATCAAACAATGACTTTAATATCCCCTCTCCTTTTCTCATATAAAAGAAATATTGCGTACAGCAATGTGCGCGCGCGATGTGCCTTCATGAGAGGATAGAATAAAATGAGTCAATCTACGCATTTGATATCATTTCTCTAGAAGTAGTAGGCTACGAATGCGGTGATAAACTTGAGTTATTAAAGCTGCTACAAACTTGAGTTATTAAAATTCTAACCTGTCGCGACAAGTAGTGGGCTACAAATACAGTGGGCTACAAATGTAGTGGGCTAGAATCCCCATGGGCTAGAATCCCCATGGGCTAGAATCTTCCTTGTTTATCTACTATCTTCCATTGAAAGGATTCTGTAAGAATGATATGAAATATTTTTAAAATATTTCATTGTATTATTTCTAAAAGGAATATACATAGAATCATTACAGGATCCTTTCAATGAAAGAATTCTGTAAGGATCCATGAATTCTTTTAGTAGTTCTTTTAGTAGATTTCTCAAGACTTTACCAAAATATTGCATAAATTATTTCATGAAAGCTTTTACAATGAATCTTGAAATGATTCGGTGAAAAAATACCTTGGATCATTCCGAAAATCTTTCTAAATTATTTTACGACTGGATCCTTCGAAAGATTTCTGAGTTTTTTCTTGTTCTCTTTCAAGAAGTCTTCTCAAAGTACTTTCAGTAAGGATTCATGTAATAACTTTTTCGTCATGATAAGAAACTAGATAACCTTTACTTTAAGAAATATAAAGTCTCGTTACTTGAATATCGTTACATTAAAAACACGAAAGATATTAGATATAATAAAACTGTTTTGAATGTTCTAAATAATAACAACGAAACAACTAAAATTAACAATAACTCTGATATACAAAATAAATGGCTTGTAAATTTAACGAATAATGCTTTGCCTCAATATGCTGTTGATACTTTAAGTTTAGGTAAAAAATTTAATTTCTGTTAAAAATTTGACAGTTCAATATCATTGGAATTTGTGAAAAACTTTGAGATATATTTAAAAAATAATATTGATGATGAAGAAAAAAGTCATGTTATGAGAGAAAGTTTCTTAGATATTTTAAAAATGTTAAAAAACAAAACAACACTAAAGAAATTCATTGATAAAAGAATTAAAATTGATGTACATAAAACTAAGAATTTTTTAAAGAATAATTCAGAAATTTAAGTAACTGGAGCTGATAAAGGAAATAGCACTGTCATATTAAACAAATTTGATTATATAGAAAAAGTAGAAAGTCTATTTAACGATGACAAATATTATAAAAAAGTAGCTAATAATCCTTTATCAAAGCTTGAAAACAGTACTTCAATTATAATAAAAAATTTTAATGAGAATAATTTCATGGGTGATAATACAAAACTTGCTGTTATTCGACAAAAGTACAATATATCTAAAGCTTATGGTTTAATCAAAATTCATAAAAAAGAATTCCCTGTAAGACCGATCATTTCTACAATTAATTCTCCTACTTATAGCATCTCAAAGTTATTCACAAAGATTTTAAATGATAATGTTAAGACTTTGTTTTCACATATTGATAACAGTAGAAAACTTAAAGATATGTTAAATGATATAATGATTCCATCAGACTACGAAATTATAAGCTTGGATGTTGTTAGTATGTATACGAATATTCCTGTTGAATTGGTTTGTAATGCGATTGAAAAAAGATGGACGCAAATTTATGACAAAATCAACATGAATTGCGGGGATTTTATAAATGTTATAAAATTTTTACTAGATAATAATTTCTTTCAATTTAATAATAAATTTTATAAACAAATTTTTGGACTTGCTATGGGCAATCCTATTAGCCCTATATTATCTGATATTGTAATGGAAGATTTAGAATTGGAGTCTTTGAAAAATCTTAGTTTTAAACCAATCTTTTATTATAGATACGTTGACGACATCTTAATGTGTGTCCCTAAAACAAAAATTTAATACCTACAATAAAAATTTACAGTTTACTGTTGAACTTCCTCAAAATAATGTTATAAATTTTTTAGATTTACAAATTATTGTTAATGATAAACAAAGAATCATCACAAATTGGTATCAAAAACCAACTTCTTCGGGTCGTCATCTAAATTTCAATTCACACCATCCTTATAATAACAAGATAGCCATAATTTACTCGTTAGTAGATAAAGCTATTAATTTATCACATCACAGTTTTCATAAAGATAATTTAAATTATATAAAAAACATCTTAACAATAAATCAATCTCCTCCTAAAATAATTAGCAAACACATTAAGATTAGACTTGACAAGATAAAAACCCTTGCAGTTCGTGTTGATAATAATAGAAATAAGAATAAGATTGTTCCAATGATATGCTTACCATATGTTAAAGAATTTGAAAAGATGACAAAACAGTTTTTAAAAAAATTGAACACAAGAGTAATATATACAATGAATAACAAGTTTAACAGTATGATAAAGTTAGGCAAAGATATTAATAAAAAGTTAGATAACTCTAATGTTGTGTACAAAATAAATTGTAAAAATTGTAATGCTACATATGTAGGTCAGACAAATGAACGTTTAAATATAAGACTAAAAGAGCGCATAAGAAAATATAACAAAAAAGATGAAAATTCATCTCTTTTTATTCACGCTAAAACAAATATGCATTACATAGATTTTGATAAAATTAAAATCTTAGATAAGGAACCTAATAAACAAAAAAGATTATTTTCTGAAGCTCTACATATTCATCATCAAAAGAATTATTTAAATAAACAGTACGAAATTAATATGCTCGATAATGAATATAAATTAAGATTGAGAAAACATGAAATTTTGTAACTTATTGTCGATACGTTTATATTTAAAGTTTTAATAACGTTAATTCTCCTCTTGTTTTGATTCTTATGTGTATATGTATGTTATGAGACTATATAAGCAATCTGTTAGCCTTTATTCTTAATATTGATGATCTTATGTATGTACGATGTAATACTTAGTGATAAAATTATTTGACTGTAAGTTTCTATTGTGAAAATTTTAATTTTTACTTGTGTTTTTTGTTTGTTGTAAGCTTTGTAAAAAAGAAAACAATTTTTGCTGTTTGTTTTGTTAGTTGCTCCTGAAGAGGGACATATTTTTTCAAATAAATGTCCGAAACGTTGAGAAGAAAGAGAATAAAATTGTGTTGATTTATTTTCTATTCTGGGCAGAAGGGCCATTAGCTTCATCTGATTAATTTTTAATCCTGATTGGTCTGCCATTCGCTTCCACGCACTCAGTTATCTTTTTAAGTTCTTTTTAAATGCTTTCAACGTATTATTACTTGTAATATTTCATTAAATTATTTCAAAATTCTTTCGTGCTGTGTGGGTATAGTCTTTACTCACAAGGAGAGTACCCGACCTTCGGGAAACGGATTTGGCTGAAACTGCAGGATATGATTTTTTGATGAAAAAAAATAAACCCGTGTTTTTTCTTTTCTTTGAATATGCCTCATAAACGGAGATATAGACATTTTTTCGAAAATATAATAAAAAGGAGCATTTATAAGATCTTGAATAACCAAACAACTAAGACTCTAACAAAAAAATGTATGGAAAATAAAATAAAGAACAGATTAAATGCTTTAATTTAAGCTCTGTTGCACTTAAACAGCTTGTGTGGTTCAAAAGTTATGCCTAATTGAAAATTATTACATATTTGTTAATATTTTTTGCGTTCAACATATCATCAATTTTTTACGCTATTTCACTAGCATATTTTAACCATATGTAACTTTTGAACCACACAAGCTTTTTTAGTGCAACAAAGCTTAAATTAAAGCATTTAATCTACACTTTTTATGTTCAGTACATTTTTTTGTCAGAGTCTCAGTTGTTTGGTTATTCAAGATCATATAAATGCTCCTTTTTATTATATTTTCGAAAAAATGTCTATATCTCTGTCCATAGGGCCTATTAAAAAAAAAGAAAAAACACAGGCTCATTTTTTTTCATCAAAAAATCATATCCTGCAGTTACAGCCGAAACTGTTTCCCAAAGGTCGGGTACTCTCCTTCTCAGTTCTTAGATATTCTATCTATGTTCTTCTTACCCTTTTTCTATAAAAAAACAAGGATAGAATATTTGAGAACTGAGTGACGACTATAACTTCTAGCCTTAGACTTAAGTTGAGTCTATGAATTCGAGCCATAAAAAAACATTATGTTAAACGCTATTTCATCACTAAAGAAAAGTAACATGTAAAATATTTTGTAAATAGAATAACGAATATTGGTATTGAAACAGGACTACACTGAAAAACTTTCTGCTTGTCTGTTGCCCTTCTCTTTCGCTATACCAGCACTACGCATTCGGCGTAAACGATGTGCTCAAAATGACAAACAATGTACTGAAAATGAACTGTGCCTGCTCCGATCACCTGTGCTCAACGCTGTTTTCACTAACCGGCGCTTTACATATGCCCGATCAGCGCATACGAAACTCAAATCTGAGTAACTACTGCTCCGATTGAGCGTATAACTCGAGATGTAACGAATCAGTGCATCACATAAACTTAAAGTATACAGGTGGCGCCGAAAGTTTTTTAGTGAACAAATATTAGTATAAGAAATTAAATTCTATATTCATTAATTTTATATATTAGGTAAGGATTTGTTTCTAACGAAATTGTAATTTAAGACGATAATATTATTTTATGTGCTATATTACAATATTAGAATAACATTGTATAATAAAAATTGATTCGATATTAAATGGTTCGTTATAATTATCATTGTAGATGTTTAAGATCTTTCGATAAAACATTAGGGCGAAATATTCGAATTATAATTTGTATAAGGTTAAGATGATAAATCCAAAACCTTTGATGATATATTGTCATTAATATCATCGATAACCTTAAAACTTGTTTAATTTTCACTGTTGGTAAAATATTATGCAGTGTTCATATTGTTTATTATCAGTGGTATCTTAGTAAATTTATTTTTAGGTTATAATTTTTTAGTGCAAACATAAAAAGATTAACATCATTATACTTTCAAAGTAAGAATAAAAATGTATTCATATAAAATAATCAATTTTTTAAAATTTTAATTCGCTCATGGCCTCTTTTTCCTATAAAATTTTAATCGGATATTATACTTTTATAAATTCATCTTAAGCTATCAAAGATAAATTTATATCAATAATTCAATGTTGAGAAAAAAGCTGATTTTTAAAAATATTAATTATATGTATGGCTGATTCCATTCAGATTCATGCAGGCCGTCACTGATCGAATTTTTTTTTCTTCTTATTAATGAAAATACCTTCTATTATGTATATGAAGATAAAATTTACTTCGTAGAACGCTCAAAATTTTTTTTTTTCTACTACAGCAATTTTAGTGTTGGATGTAAAAACGAGAATTCAAAAATTGAAAATGAACCTCTACTTTTAAATGACTATAGCTCTGTCAATTTTTAACCTTTTTGGGCGTTCTTTTAATAACAATGTACGAAATTCTGTCTAGTTTTAAATGCAATCTCGATTTTTTTAATACGATTCGATCTCACTGAGTTATTTACGAAAAACCGAGAAAAAGCGATTTTTTTCAAACACGATTTTCTCAGAAACTATATTTTTTTTTTTTTTTTTTTTAATTTTTTTATCATTTTATACATAAAAAATACTAACTTTTAGGGTAGGTGAGAATATGCGATTTTGCCTTATTTTTTTTTAACAGATTTTTAAACGTTTTTTTTATATTTTCGATTTTAAAACATTGATACCATGGCGCATCGTACTGTTTTTCTAACTTTACGTGTTCTTACAACTATTTTCATGCTTTTGTTTATTACTATATCAAAAATATCAACAATAATCTTTAAAATAAACCCCGGATCAAATATTTTGATCAATTAGAACCAAAGTTATGACAATTTGAAGTTTAAAAAAAAATGCTGAAACTTTAAATAAATATATTTACTTTGAATTTTGAATTTTTAATTTTTAATTTAAATTTTAAATTTTGAAAAGGTGAATTTTTCGAATTCTAAAATATTTTATTTGGTCATTTTCAATGAACAAATAATATGCTATACAATTAAGAAATGAACACTAATGAATTGAGAACTAATGTGAATAAAAAAATCCGAATTTGAATAAAACCTTTTAATTTACTTCTTGCCACTCATGTCTCGAAGTTTTGGCAGTGTAGATTTGGTTTTGTTCACTTTTTCAACAGTGAATCTTTTGAATACCTTTAATTTCTTTTGCATTTCCTAACCAATCCATTCTTTTTGTCCGTCGAAAAACTTCTAACTCATCCTTGCGGATAACAAGAATGTTAATCGACGGAGTATATTTTGACACGTGAGTGGCGAAATTTTCAGCGTTTCTAATAAAATCTGCACTCTTCTTGGACAGATTATGCATGGTAGCATAACGTTTAACTAAACCACCAATACTGTCACAAGCGCCTTTACCATGACCTGTTGCAGAAAAAAGCCATTTTCTGTTTACTTTTGAGTTTTGAAGCTCATAGAATTGATATCTATTTTTAAAATGACAGGCAGCTCCATCGGAAATGGTTATGATTTCATCAAGATCTTGCGCAATATGTTTTTGTTTTAAGTTGTCGATAATTAAATTTATAGTCATTAGGGCATGAGACGAATCATGTTTAATATCGTCAGAGATGGTGACATAACTGACTGTTTTATCATTTCCAAAATAGCATACTGACGTAAATATTGATATTTAGTTTTTACTCCAATGATAGCTTTGAATTTCATTTTGAAGCAGAACTGTCCAATTTTCTGCAAAATCGACATGAATAACTAATTGGAAGTCATTATTTTTCGCTAAAAGTTTAACCTCTTTAATTGCTATACGTTGAATTTCTTTGACCAATTTATCAGCACTTACAGTAAGAGCGCTCTCTCTTAACTCTATTAAAAAATTTTCAATTTTTCCCAAACACCATAAATTATTTCTTCATATAAATCTTCTTCTGTCAAAGAAATTACTTTTAAATCAATAGAATCTCCAATGGGACATTCTTTACATTCTCTTAGTACAGATTTCATATCATCTTTTGAACAAAAAAGTGAAGAACATATTTTCAATTCCAAATCTGCAATGTCTTGTTTATTCTGTTTTTTATAATTATTCAAAGCATCTAACATAAGTTTAAGATTCTCGCAGTAAACACAAAGATACGAATCGGTGGGTGGATGTGGTATAATCCACCTCCGTCTTAAAGTGTAGAATGTTAATTTACTAATTTTGGTTTTCATTTCAGGATTTTCGTCTTTAAATAATTGATATATTTCTTATATACTTCGCATAAGAAAGCGTTTGACTTTTTTAGTTTTTATACCATTTTCTTTGATAGATACTGTGTCGCTTTTATTTTCACTTTGACGAGAACAATTAAAATCATTGTTCAGATAATAATCCTTTACTTTCATTACAATTTCACTATCCAAAGAATGGCCACAATAGTTCTCAGAGTGCTTGTAAATTTTTCTATTATTTACCAATGATCGTGCTTGATCAATTATATAAATAGTTACATTTGGTAAAACTGATAATAAATAATCATTGGAAATATCACTTGGTATAATACTCAACAATCGCACTTTCTCAAGAAAATTTGAGCAATTATCTAATGCAATTTTAATATTCTCAAGCCATTAATCATTTGATTTACATTCATTATTTTCATTCAATGCTGGCAAATCCGTTATATCGTAGACTTTCATCATTTTACTTACTCAAAATATTCGATCCGGGGTTTATTTCAAAGATTATTGTTGATATTTTTGATATATTAATAAACAAAAGCATGAAAATAGTTGTAAGAACACGTAAAGTTAGAAAAATAGTACGATGCGCCATGGTATCAATGTTTTAAAATCGAAAATATAAAAAAAACGTTTAAAAATCTGTTAAAAAAAATAAGGCGAAATCGCATAGTCTCACCTACCCTAAAAGTTAGTATTTTTTATGTATAAAATGATAAAAAAATTTAAAAAAAAAATATATAGTTTTTGAGAAAATCGTGTTTGAAAAAAATCGCTTTTTTTCGGTTTTTCGTAAATAACTCAGAAATAAAAAAAAAATTTTGAGCACTCTACGAAGTAAATTTTATCTTCATATACATAATAGAAGGTATTTTTATTAATAAGAAGAAAAAAAAATTCGATCAGTGACGGCCTGCATGAATCTGAATGGAATCAGCCATACATATAATTAATATTTTTAAAAATCAGCTTTTTTCTCAACATTGAATTATTGATATAAATTTATCTTCAATAGCTTAAGATGAATTTATAAAAGTATAATATCTGATTAAAATTTTATAGGAAAAAGAGGCCATGAGCGAATTAAAATTTTAAAAAATTGATTATTTTATATGAGCATATCTCCACAACTTTTAATTTTTTTATAATGTTTTTGAAAAGTCATTTTACTGCTGTTACTGGGTAGCGAATAATGCACACTATTCAAACTAGGTTTACATCTTTTGTACAATCTTGTTCCTCTATTTTTTATGTATATGGTGAATGTGCCACCAATGCTCCAGTAGATATTTCTATAAAACGAAAATTTTTACATGGATAAAATTTCCGAACTTTTATCCATGTAAAAATTTACGTTTTATAGAAATATCTACTGGAGCATTGCTGGCACATTCACTATATACATAAAAAATAGAGGAACAAGATTGTACAAAAGGTGTGAACCTAGTTTGAATAGTGTGCATCATTCGCTACCCAGTGACAGCTGTAAAATGACATATCACCAAAAGATTAAAAGTTGTGGAGATATGATCATATGAATACATTTTTATTCTTACTTTGAAAGTATAATGATGTTAATCTTTTTATGTTTGCACTAAAAAATTATAACCTAAAAATAAATTTACTAAGATACCACTGATAATAAACAATATGAACACTACATAATATTTTACCAACAGTGAAAATTAAACAAGTTTTAAGGTTATCGATGATATTAATGACAATATATCATCAAAGGTTTTGGATTTATCATCTTAACCTTATACAAATTATAATTCGAATATTTCGCCCTAATGTTTTATCGAAAGATCTTAAACATCTACAATGATAATTATAACGAACCATTTAATATCGAATCAATTTTTATTATACAATGTTATTCTAATATTGTAATATAGCACATAAAATAATATTATCGTCTTAAATTACAATTTCGTTAGAAACAAATCCTTACCTAATATATAAAATTAATGAATATAGAATTTAATTTCTTATACTAATATTCGTTCACTGAAAAACTTTCGGCGCCACCTGTATACTTTAGGTTTATGTGATGCGCTGATTCGTCACATCTCGAGTTATACGCTCAATCGGATCAGTAGTTACTCAGATTTGAGTTTCGTATGCGCTGATCGGTCATATGTAAAGCGCCGGTTAGTGAAAACAGCGCTAAGCACAGGTGATCAGAGTAGGCACAGTTCATTTTCAGTACATCGTTTGTCATTTTGAGCACATCGTTTACGCCGAACGCGTAGCGCTGGTATAGCAAAAGAGAAGGGCAACAGACAAGCAGAAAGTTTTTCAGTGTAGTCCTGTTTCAATACTAATATTCGTTATTCTATTTACAAAATACTTTTCTTTAGTGATGAAATAGCGTTTAACATAATGTTTTTTTATGGCTCGAATTCATAGATCCAACTGAAGTCTACACGGAGAAAGGAAAATACCTAAAAAAATGTACTAGCTTGAGTCAGTAGTCAAAAAAACATTACCAGTTGTTTTTAACCGACTTCAAAAAGGAGGAGGTTCTCAATTCGACTGAATTTTTTTTTTTTTTTTTATGTCTGTTACCTCATAACTCCGTCATTTCTTAACTGATTCGAAAAAACTTTTTCTTATCTGATAGAGAATGTCTGCAGGAAGGTCCCATACGTGTTCTATAATTATTGGGCCAATATTCGGTTTGTATGACCCAATTATCAAATTAAGAAAACTGGGAATTTTGTTTTCTCTCTCTCTCTCTCTCTCTCTCTCCTCCCTCCTCTCTCTCTCTCTCTCTCTCTTTCTTACCTGAGCTTGAATATGTATACATGCACACATAACGACACTGTGCTGTTGAGCCTCCTTTCTTTCCTGCTATATATTGCTTGGTGGTGTACTAATGTATGCGTTATGAATTAATGACGAAAGTTTAATGTAATTAGTGGGTCTACCTATATTTGCGTTTTTAGTAAGGGGATTTACTAGAAGATAGAAAATAAAAATTTTTTAACAAAAACAAACAATTTAGAAAATTGCACTAAATATTCATTACACATTATTTTTATTTGATAGAAAAAAAAATTTTTAACAAAAAACAAAACCGACTTCAAAAAAATGCACTAAACAGTTACAAATAATTTTTGATCTTCAATAATTATACGCATACTACGCATCTAACTCAGCACATGTGTAGCAAACATTTTATAGATTATCTAATTATTTGTAAACAGCACAAGCAAACTATATTTTTTTTTAATTCACAAAAAAACATTTTCGAAGTCGGCGTCAAATTCTACATCTGTGCAGAACGATTCAACAACTTGAAGCCGACTTCGAAAATGTTTTTTGTGAATTAAAAAAAAATATAATTTGCTTGTGCTGTTTACAAATGATTAGATAATCTATAAAATGTTTGCTACACATGTGTTGAGTTAGATGCGTAGTATGCGTATAATTATTGGAGATAAAAAATTATTTATAACTGTTTAGTGCATTTTTTTGAAGTCGGTTTTGTTTTTTGTTAAAAAATTTTTTTTTAATTTATACTGACTAGGAGAGTGTCACACCTCGGGATCACGGATTTTGCTCAATTTTCGGGATAAGTTTTCAGATGATAAAATATGGAAAAAGCTAAAGTTATAGTCATAAATACTCAATATTTCCCTAGTTACAGACAATTAAAGAAAATCACTGAAAAAGTTACTAGATTTTTAAACGCATAAAGTTCTTTAGCATTGATAGCTACAAGCTTGAAACTTTTTTTAAATTAAAGCTGAGCTCAAATCCTTTCGAAATAGTAGTTACAGCATATCAAAATATTATTTTTTTCTAAAGCTGGAGCATAATAAGGATTGGACCTAAATTCAGCTTTTATTATTAATTAATGTTTTTAAAAGAAAAATCAGGTCCAATGTTTATCACGCTCTAACTTTGGAAAAAAATAATATTTTTACATGCTATAACTACTAATTCGGAAGGATTTGAGCTCAGCTTTAATTTAAAAAAAGTTTCAAGCTTGTAGCTATCAATGCTAAAGAACTATATGCGTTTAAAAATCTAGTAACTTTTTCAGTGATTTTCTTTAATTGTCTGTAACTAGGGAAATATTGAGTATTTATGACTATAATTTTAGCTTTTTCCATATTTTATCATCTGAAAACTTATCCCGAAGTTTGAGCAAAATCTGTGATCTGGAGGTGTGACACTCTCCTAGTGAGTACATAAATTAAAACGACCTATATTAGTAGATCTTTTAACGCGACTTATCCCAAAAATTATTCGTTATAGTACCGAATTTTTCCGTACTATGGAACTAAATTATCTTTTACTAACATATTAACTATATAATATGCACTACGGTACTGTCAAGTATGAAACTTCAATATAATTAATACCTAATAATGTAAAAACCATTAAATTGTATAACAATTTTTAACAGTTGATAAATATAATGTGAATCATATAATACATAACAATTTTAAATTACTAATAATTGATTTTAAACTCAAAAGCTAACGATTTTAAAACGGAGTATGGCAGATAAACGTGTACCGTTTTATTCCTTAAATATCACGAATTAGAACATTAATTATTAGTAATTTAAAAATGTTATATATTATATGATTAATTCTATATTTATCATCTTTTAATTTTAGTGAGAAAAAAAATTGCACCAATAGAGATTAACAATCACATTTTCTGCCAAATATTGCCCTTGAATCGAGTAAGTGTAATGTCAGTCTTAGTACCGAAAAAAACGACTAAACATCGAAAACTTATGTTGTCGGTTCATAATATAATAGTACTAATATTAGTCCCTAAAATTCAAGCTATAGTACTAATTGAAATCATATCGTCACATTTTTTCAAATACCTTAGTACATAAATTAGATTTACTAGATTTAGAACCTATTTTAACAATACTTTCCTTTCTCCGTGTAAGACTAGAAGTTATAGTCATTACTCAATTTTCAAATATTCTATCCTTGTTCTTCTTATGGAAAAAGGGTAAGAAGAACATAGATAGAATATATGAGAACTGAGTAAAGACTATAACTTCCAGCCTAACGATTGTTACTTGAGTTACGTTACTGAATACGTACCTATGTCAATGGAGATAATATAATACAATACATAACATAAGTGCAAACTTCATTTATAATCTTTAAAACGATTGCATGTCATAAAATAATTGCGAATAATATGCGCTTCTTAACAAAAATATATTTAATATTGTAATATTAATATGAGACACGTAAACAAGATTTCAATGTACTCGCATGCTCACATTTTTTTACACAGTATAAAAATAGACCACATAGCTCTCGCAAAAGTGTGACTTCA
The DNA here is from genome assembly GCA_017163975.1 of Anastatus disparis. Taxonomy (NCBI): domain Eukaryota; kingdom Metazoa; phylum Arthropoda; class Insecta; order Hymenoptera; family Eupelmidae; genus Anastatus; species Anastatus disparis. The sequence goes on from JAFFSR010000074.1 coordinate 2,164,561, forward strand.
GTGCAGATTTAGATTACATAGTGTTAAAAATGCCAAAGTCAAGGTTCATATTATTAAATCATGATTCTATTGTTTGTATTTATAAGTTTTACTTACGAAATATAAATTCATTAACTCATATGTAATCTTAAGTTGATATTTTGACCGTACTTAATATAGCTGTACCTGTGAAATGTCTTAGGGTGAAATCAGATGGAGCGGAAAATAGACGACGGAACGTCACAAAACATTCATTCCGTCGCCTTGTTTTCCGTCAAATTTTTTCCCTATATTCACATGGCGCGGAATGTAGCTGAAAAATTGTTAAAAATAGCATACAAATGTATCCGCGAATTTTAAATTAACAACAAAAATGTTAAAAAAGTTGGAAATAATCACCTATTGTTATTGTAATGAGATTCTTTTTTTATAAAAATAAAATATAGTTTGTTATTATAACCAAATATTTCAATTAACATAATTATTTTTTAATTATAAAATTGCTAATCAACGTCACAGAACTTCTATTCCGCTCCATGTGAATATAGGGAAACAAATTTGACGGGATAATAGAAGCGTCACAGACTTTTTGAAATTGTTTAAACAAATAGTAAACCAAAATAGAATTTAAAAGTTTGATTGAAATTTAAAGTACAGCTATGGAAAGCAAATTAAAAATATTACGTGAGGTTATTGAAGCACTAATAATTTTTTTAAACAAAATAAAAATTGATGTCGTCGATTACGTCGTCTTTACTCCGTTGGCGGAATACAAAGATGCAGAATTGAGGTTCTGTGACGTTCCGTCGCCTATTTTTCGCTCCATCTGATTTCACCCTTATTTATCAAAACATTTTCTTTTATTAAAGTAATATAATATTCAAAAGATTTTATCACATATAAAGTAGTGAAATATCAACAAAATCATGAAAGTAGTGTTTAAATACCTAATCTAAAATGTGGATTCGTGCAAAAATATGATGCGGATATTTTTAAATCTTATTTTTTCGACTTGATTGCAAAATAAAATTTATAAATAATGTTCGAGAATACAATTTCATAATAGAAATAATGGGCACGTTCCGTAAGTGAAATTCAGTTAGAGAATGGCAACACCGCTAATGTGCGGCTGTTTCATAAGTAAAAAATATAGCAGAATTTGAAATTTAAGAAAACGTGCCGGTCAAATAACTTAAAGATTATTAAGGTAAATATGGACGAAGTAAGTATAAGAAGATTTTTTTACATAATTATTAATAAATTAAATTAATATCTTTTCATATTATAAATATAAAAATTATTCATAATTGTAAAATGATGAATTAAAAATAAATCCTACCAATTACAGCATTTGCGTTCATCACGATTAAACTAAACTTTATAAACTATAAATTTAATTAAAATTAATATATATATATTTATTAATATATATTAATATAAATTGATATATATTTGAATGACTTCAATCAATAATTACTCATCAAACGTGTTTACAAATTTTCAAAATTTGAAATCAGCTGTTATATTTTTTACTTTTGAAACAGCCGCCCATTAGCGGTGTTGCCATCCTCTAACTGAATTTCATTTACGGAACGTGCCCAATAATACAAAGTCTACAGATGAGCTTAAATCAGCCAAAAACGTCCAAAAAATGAGTTTTTTTGTATATTTAACTATGGTGCACCTGCACGAAATATCTGAAAAAATTCAGGCAAGTACTTTTAAACAAAATATAAGTTTTTTTTGCAAGAATTGGCCCTGTACCGCATTTGCCGTAAAAATAGGAAGGGTTTTAATTTTTTTTTCATTCTTTTATGCTATATAGCATCATCAAATCTTTATAAAAATATTCTACAAGCTCTGTAAACATTGAAACTATAACCACGATTTTCTTGGGGTTTTTTTACTGACTAGATTCGGAGAAAAAAAATAAATAGTGAAAAAGTCATTTTTTTATGCTGTGGACAGGGGGAGGGGGGTCGTGGTCTGCAAATATGACAAAAACTATTTTCTTTTCATCCAAAACAAAGTTACAAGGTCAAGCAAAAATTTCAGGGACAGGGCAAAATTGACTATCTTAACGGGGGGTACCCTTTGATTTATTAATGCCAAGTACAATGTAAACCGCATTAGTAGTATGTATACACAGAAAAATAAATAATAGCTATAGTCATAGATAGTAATAAAAATTACTATAAATATAAAATATAAAAGTTACATAGTAAAAATTATACTATAATAAAATTTGATATGATAGAGTAAAAATATTTGATATCTTATGTTAGAATTAATGCTATAAAAATAAAAAATTTTATTATGCATCAGTAGTTATTGGGGCACCATGGACCATCACAACAAACCCCCACTCCGCTACCCCAAAGGTTATTGACCAGCGAGTCAATGACCTCTGAGAAGGTGAAGTAGGGGTTATTGAGACGGAACATTGGTGCCCCTAAGAAATAAATGCACGCTTACACACGCTTACACACGCACACACGCACACACGCACACACGCATGCACGCATGCACGCACACACACACACACACACACACAGACACACACACAAAATACACAATATTAAAAATTAAAAAATTTTATTAAACACAAAATTTTATTAAACACAAAATTTTATATATATATATATATATATATATATATATATATATATATATATATATATATATATACGCATACAATGTATATTATAATAAACTTCTCACGCACACCACACATGTTGACAATATATATTTTTAAAAACATAAAATACTTAAAATACAAAATTTTATTCTGACACACTTTAAATGAAAAATAATTACAAATGTTTCAAAAATTAAATACCTTAAATAAAAAATTTTATTCACATGCATTTTTAAAAATTTAAATTTTAAACATAAATACATACACGTTCTCTTAAGTATATTCACGTACACACAAGATATTATAATTTTGGCAGTGCACTAGTTCTTTGCCACAAACACAAAAATACACAATATTAAAAATTAAAAAATTTTATATATATATGCACGCATACAATGTATATTATAATAAACTTCTCACGCACACACCACGCACGTTGACAATATATATTTTTAAAAACATAAAATACTTAAAATAAAAAATTTTATTCTTACACACTTTAAAAAATTTCACCATGTGACATTCTATATTTTTAAGAAACACAAAAAATAATTACAAATGTTTCAAAATTAAATACCTTAAATAAAAAATTATATTTACGCGCATTTTTAAAAATTTAAATTTTAAACATAAAATAATACACGTTCTGTTAACTATATTCACGTACACACTCACAAGATATTATAATTTTGGCAGTGCACTGGTTCTTCGCCACAGTCCGGGCACAACCAAAGTCCACAATCGTCGCATCTGGACCACAGACGAATTCCTTGTTTGTAAATGACTTCGCACATCCCCAACAGACATCCCAATTTCTCTTTGGTTTTTCTACTGTAGGATCAGGGCTTCGTTGCCTCCGCGGTATGATTCTTTCTGTTTGTTGTCGCCTATTTTTCAACCGACGTAATCGCCGTTCAGCCCGGCGAATGAAATTATCGCGCTCCAATCGAAGCTTGCGTACCCTGGTGCGCCAGTACTTTTTCATAACACCTAGCACGTGACGCTGACGAGATTCTTGTTTTCTCTCGTAGTAATACTGCCGCATGATGTCTACTTCTTCTTCTTCTTCCTCGTCCGCATCGGGCAGGTAATCAGGATCGCTGTCACTACCCTCGTTCTCCGATCCATAGCCTGAATCTTCTGCTTCATTTTCATTTTCATTATCGACTATCATCGGATCTTCGGCGATGATATTTTCATTATTGATGTCATGCTCAATCGCCTCTTCAAGAGCGATTTCTTGATTATTAAAATTATTTTCCTCCTCGAGGACAAATTCTTGTTGAAAACCGGCTTGATCCGGTACACCATCATCATTGATATCATGCTCAATCGCCTCTTCAAGAGCGATTTCTTGATTATTAAAATTATCCCCCTCATCGAGGACCAATTCTTGTTGAATGCCGGCTTGATCCGGCGCACCATTGTCGGTCAACTCCTGATTCACATTTATATTACCTATTACCCCATCACCAGCGATCACTGGCTCCTGGTGGATGACCATGTATTGGTTTAAGGGTAATAGGAATGGTACACCATGATTAATAAAGTTAATTAATGGCGCAATATTCACCACTGGGTTGACCTCCTCAATAACAATCACACTATCGTCATCACTGATAGTAATCGGTGACTCTACGTTTAAATTCGCGAACATTTTAAATTTAATTTATAAATTTAACTTAAAATGTTACTAAAATTCGGTCTTGTAAGGGGCTGATTGCCGATTTAATTTTTAAATATAATGAACTTATTAATATATACTATAATTAATACTTAATAATAATATTAATATAAACTTTTTGAATTCGGTGTCGTAAGAGGTGCAAGAGTCGTTGCTGGTTGTCGACGAGGACTGATCACGGCCACAACTCCACGATCATAAAAAGTATAATTCCCACCCCAAAAAACTGCATATTTTTTTCAATTCTCACGCTGAAGCTGATATTAAGATACTTTTTGCGAGAAATAATTTTAAAATAGATTTATTATTTCAAATTTCAGAAGGAATGAAATCCGAATAATGCCGACGTCGGTGGTAAAGATATTCTTATTTCACTGCGAACTAGTGGACACAGTGCTGATTTTGTATAAATAATTCTAAATCGTCTGGGAAAATTGTATTTAACAGATAACACGAATGTTGAGGGTGCATCTTATATCAAAAATTTAAAAAAGTCACATACCACTCTCACGCTACGCGTGTCAACTTGATTCCTTTTTCGCAAGAAAAGATGAATTTTAAAGAAATTTAAAAACTTAACACCATCTGGAAAAATTTATTTTATATTCACAAGAAGTATATAGGGTACTGATTTTGTAAAACTTAAAATTTTAGCGTGAGAAACGTCTCTCACTGTCTCTCTCTCTTTCTCTTTCTTTCTTTCTCTCTTTTCCCTATTTTATTATTATGAAATAAAAATATATGTGTATATATATATAAGCCTCTCTCTCTCTCTCTCTCTCTCTCTCTCTCTCTCTCTCTCTCTCTCTCTCTCTCTCTCTCTCTCTCTCTCTCTCTCTCTCTCTCTCTCTCTCTCTCTCTCTCTCTCTAATATGTATGTCTATACATACATAAGACACACTCGTGTACGCAAAAATTTGTATAAAATATATATACAAATCATATGTAAATAATATGCAAAAATTGGACAAATAAACTATGCATTTGAATTGGTTATTATATTTTAAATATAATGTATATTTATTACCAAGATATCGATTCAATAAATATAGAGAATTAGTGATACAAAAACGATAAAGAGTATCAGGAGTCCAAAACATAAAAGGAAGTATAACTATTCTACCTCTTGCGATCAGATGTTTTGACATTCACCGTTAATACGCCCAAGTTGCGTATATAACTGGTGTATATATACATATGCAAATGACATGTAAATATATATTTATTAAAATTGAATATATTATATTGAAAGATATTTATTATTTAAAAATTATTATTCATAAATTATCAATCATTACGCAATGAATATCGATAATTTATGATAAAAAATAAGAAAAAGTATCATGCTATTATAAAAAAGAAAGAGGTATACAATCCGTTATTTTACAATTTTTGTCATTCATTGTGAATACGCCCAAGTTGCGTATATAGCTACTGTACATATATACATATGCAGATGATATGTAAATATATTTTTATCAAAATTGAATATTTTATATTGAAAGATATTTATTATTCATAAATTATTATTCATAAATTATCAATCATTGCGCAATAAATATCGATAATTTATGAAAAAAATAATAAAAAGTATCAGGCTATTATAAAAAAGAAAGAGGTATACCATCCGTTATTTTGACAGTAGATGTGTATGTAATAAAAGAATTCACAATTTATATATTAAGGATATTACCTAATATCGATATTTATTAATAGTTTAAGTACGTATGCAAATTAGGTGCATATGCAAATTTAGTGTATGTATAAAGTATGTAAAGTACAAAGATTTAAGAAGTATAATAGCCATTACTAGGCCGATGTAGAATGGGTGTTCTTAAGAGATGCACTCAAGTCATTCGTTGTAACAGGATCAGCCCAAGTTTGATAACGCGACACGAGAGACGAATGAAATTGCATAACGCACGCCTTAAAGAAAAAAGTCCCACCTTCTTATAAGCGAAATAATGGCAACCCGAGTTTTAATTATGTACATGCTAACTAAATATCTTATATGAGATTTTTAATAAATTGTTAATAATTATTAAAGATTATTAAGAATATTGAATTTCGTACTCACAACTCAGTGGTTCCCACAAAACTGATGTATTTCTTGCTACGTTGGAGGTTTAAATATCAAATTATTTTTACAGGTCTCGACAAGTTAAATATTATATTTTTACGCGCATGCTCACCCTAAAATTTATGATTTATTTTCGGTATAAATAGACAACGATTTATGGTTCTGATATGAGTCTGAGTTTAAACATTGAAACAAGAATAACAAAAAAGAGAATGAATAAAAAAGACTTATATAATATCTTAATAGCTATTTTAAATGTGGCTCTCCTTCGTGAACCACAAATAAAACTATTTTGTAATTATGCATGGCGCAAAAATTTGAAAACTTGCTCTATAAATGAGCTGTTAAAAAAGATTAAATTCATTATAGGACTTTGCGGACTACGTACTTTAGCCTATATGTTTAAGCGAAATATTTTTACCAAAAATCAGATACTTGATATAGTTGGTCGTTGTATTAAGAGCAGAGGAATGCAAGATGCACCTCAAGTCAGACATCTCATGTTACATCATCGTGTCACTACAGGTAAGTTATGCATATTTTCTATCATGAATCGAATAACTAATCTAGAAATGTATTTTTAAATCACGAAATCGTAGCCAATAATCGTTCAATAATCTATATCTTTTTTATTTACCACCGGAGAATTTCGCGGCATAAGATTTTTATGCTGTAAATAAAACAATATATCCAAAAATATGTTTTACTAAAAAATATTGATTGCAAATATCGAACCAATACTCGATAACTTACTTATTTACGGTCAAAAAATTTTGCAAGCTAATACTTTTATGTTGTAAATACAATGATAAATCCAAAAATATATTTTACAAAAAATATCGATTTCCAATATCGGATCAATAATCCATAGATTTTTTATTTATGGTCGGAGAATTTCGCGGGATAAGACTTTTTTGTTGAAAATAAAATAATAAATCCAAAAATATGTTTTACAAAAAAATTGTTTTCCAATATCGGGCCAATACTCGATAACTTACTTATTTACGGTCAAAAAATTTTGCAAGCTAATATTTTTATGTTGTAAATACAATCATAAACCCAAAAATATGTTTCACAAAAAAATACCGATTTCCAATATCGGATCAATAATCTATAGATTTTTTATTTATGGTCGGAGAATTTCGCGGGATAAGACTTTTTTGTTGTAAATAAAATAATAAATCCAAAAATATATTTTACAAAAAAATATTGATTCCCAATATCGGACCAATACTCGATAACTTACTTATTTACGGTCAAAAAATTTTGCAAGCTAATACTTTTATGTTGAAAATACAATGATAAATCCAAAAATATGTTTTACAAAAAAATATCGATTTCCAATATCGGATCAATAATCTATAGATTTTTTATTTATGGTCGGAGAATTTCGCGGGATAAGACTTTTTTGTTTAAAATAGTGTAACTTTGATAGATATGATATTAAAAAATTTTCAGACCTGCAAAACATGATGGAGGACAGTGGTGGGGATGAATTACTGATGAATCTTCTGTCAGCAGAAGAACAGCTGCTTAGTTCGAGAGATCCTGCACTACTGCCGCCCACCGAAGAAGTACGAGAAGTTATAAATTCGTTAGATGATCACGTGATTTATGATCATAGTACTCCAAACACGATGTTGGAGGGGGTAATTGCTGATACTACAGCGCCACCACGACCTAATGAACCGTTACCTGGTTGCTCTCACTGGAATGACCAGGATGCACAAACGTCGAATAAAATAGTTTCACCTGAAACTACATTATCTGCAATATCGACACTAGGTACAGAAGATCTCGACTATTGAGATGTATGTAATTTTATAATTGTATTAATTCTTATATATTACTGCTCGATATTGTAGACGAATGTCTTCAACAGGGAGATGGTACTTCTGCTCAGGAACACATTACCATTCATGAAGAAACTTCACGATATTACAAACAGTTAAAGCTTCAAGGGCGACAATTAAGAGTGTCGATATTACCCCCACCAGCTAATGCAAATGTATATGGCTGGTTGGAGGCTGCTATAAACGATTTATATCGTCACGTGTGTGAATATGCACAACCATCAGATTATATTGGCATGACTATAAGCTCTGAACGTTTTGTGCACAGGTCTCTATGGATTTCTTTTAGACTGCTTCGTGATTTTTCACCGGTAGATTTACTAGAACTGATAGCTAGTATAGCGCAGAGTAATGATGGTTTCGAAATTGACGATGTTTTGAATGTTGAAGTCAGTACTGTGACTAAACCAGAGGGCCGGGGTCGTGTGTCTCTCACTAGCGAATCAGTTTTTAAGAAATCCATTCTAAATATTGAAAATAGCGACAGTCTTTGTCTTCCACGCTTGCTAGTCGCTGCTCACGTATACGCCATACGTGGTCAAACGCGTAGTGGAATTTTCCATGACAGATGGAATAAAATAAGACATCATACAGCACAATATCAGAAAGTGCAAGCATTGAAACTTGTAAGAGCTGCGAGAGTTACGATACCCGAGACGGGCTGTGGTATAGATGAGATAAAATTATTTCAAGAATATTATGCACTCTTTGGAGTCGCAATCGTTGTTTATTCATTTCAAAATTTTGCTCGTGGATATAGACCGCTTTACGATGGCACACGTTTCGTACACGACGTTGGTAATGTCGTTAGACATACTCTAAATATCATGTATTATGAAAATTCCAGACATTACCAGCCAATTTTAAATTTACTCGCAGCGGCTGGGAGTCGAGGCTACTGTATACCTTGCAATAAAAAATTTAGTCATACGAAAAATCATAAATGTGAACAAAAATGCTATAAATGTTTACAGAAGCCTCCTTGTGATATAAATCAGGAAAAAATAATTTCAGGAAAAAAAATAATGCTTTCAATGTAGCAGAGATTTTTACGGCGCCGTTTGTTTTGAAAATCATAAAAATTCAAAATCTTTCGATAGTTCTCGGTCGGTATGCGAGAGTATAAAAATTTGTCGTGTATGTAGCAAAACAGTGCGCATCAACGATAAAGAACCACATGATTGTAATACGATATTTTGTAAAATATGTAATGGTAAAAGACCAATAGAACATCTTTGTTACATGCAACCTATTGTCGATAAAAAAGGATTCATGATGAATAAAAAAACAATTCTTTATTTATTTTATGATTTTGAGACTCAGCAATCAGAGAGCATTTTAGGCTGTGAGGCTGAAAAAGTAAGGCTGCATGTACCAAATTTATGTGTTGTCCAGCAAGTGTGTAGTTACTGTTTGAACGATGAAAATGTATCAAATTCTTGCGAAGTATGTGGGATGCGCGAGTATGTGTTTGAAATTGACCCCGTGAAACAGCTAGTCGATTTGGCCTTGGCACCAAGAAAAAATTTCAAACAAATCGTTTGTATAGCACACAATGCGCAGGGTTTTGATGCACAATTTATTCTTAAACATTTAACAGAACGTAAAGATCTCAGAAATAAGCCAAATGTAATTTTAAACGGGTCAAAAATAATCATAATGGAAATTTTATCGGTTAAATTCATAGATAGTTTGAATTATCTACATATGGGTTTAGCTGCACTACCAAAAGCTTACGGTCTTTTTAATATCGAGAAAGGTACGTTCCCTCATCTTTTTAATACACCGAAAAATCAGAATTACGTGGAAGAAATGCCACCGATATGCACTTTTTCGCCAGATTCGATGAAGATCGAAGAGCGACGCGAATTTATGCAGTGGTATAACGAAAAAAAAGCTGAAAATTATATATTTAATTTTAGAAATGAAATTATAAAATACTGTAAGCAAGATGTAAAAATTTTACGTTTAGCATGTCTGGCTTTTCGCAATACCTTCATCGAATGTGGTAATACAGATCCATTTGTAGAGTGCGCCACCATCGCATCTTCTTGCATGCGTGTGTATAGAAAAAAATTTTTACAAAAAGATACAATAGGTATTATACCTCAAGGTGGTTATAGACAAGCAAATAAACAGTCTATGAAGGCGATGCGATGGTTGTGCTGGATGGAAAATGTGCTGAATCGACAAATTCAGTATACCGTTCGTGCACGAGAAAAGAGGCTTCCCGAAGGCCCTCTAGTGGACGGATATTGCGTACTTGAAAATGGAAAGAAAATCGTTTTACAATTTCACGGGTGTTATTCGCATGGTTGTGTCTGGTGTTACACAATAAACCGAGACTCGAGGCTCGTAAACGGTGAAAATATGGACGAACGTTTCGAGAGAACCGCGCGGATATCGGAAAAAATACGAGCCCATGGTTATGAACTTATCGAAAAGTGGGAGTGTGATTTCGATCGAGAGTACTCGGAAAACGAGAATATGCGGTCGTACATTGAAGATAAAACACGAAAATGGCACGCGCCGTTACATCCTCGAGAAGCATTTTTTGGCGGGCGAACGGGCAATACAGTCAAAATTTACGATGCAAAAGAGGGTGAGAAAATAAAATACGTGGACGTGTGTTCATTATATCCATATATCTGTAAATACGGTCTATATCCCATTGGTCACCCAACTCTCTACGTGGACGAGGATGAGTGTCGCTCTCTGGTGGGTCAAACGAATGACATAAGTCACGTTGAAGGTCTTATTAAATGTGAAGTATTGCCGCTGCGAAATTTATATCATGCTGTACTCCCCGTTAAAATGCATAATAAGCTTTTGTTTCCACTGTGTCGAACATGTGCTGAATTAATGTATACCGCAGATTGTGACCATGAAAATCCTGATGATCGTCTTTTTATCGGTACGTGGGTTGCTGACGAGTTGAGATAAACTGTTCAGATGGGCTATATCATCCAAAAAATATTTGAAATATGGTCTTATAAAATTACTCAGTACAACAAAGCCACGGGTGAGGGTGGTCTATTTCCAACTTATATCGATAAATTTTTCGCTGAGAAAACGTACGCGTCGGGTTACCCTTCGGAATGTGCTGGCGGTGACGAAAACGCGATTGCTCGATATATTGAGGAATTTGTGCAACAAGAGGGCATAAAATTAGACAGAAATCGAATAAAATATAACGCTGGTCTGAGATCTGTAGCAAAACTCTGTTTAAACTCATTGTGGGGTAAATTTGGTCAACGAGAAAATATGCCAAAGACCGAAGTGGTGAATGATCCACAGAGGTTGTTTGAATTACTCTGTAGTGCTGAGAGCGAGGTTGACTCAATTTTACCGATCGACGATACGACAATTTACGTATGCTGGCACAACACAGAAGCGGCTGTCGAGCCATCGGCATTATGTAACGTTGTCGTAGCCGCTTATACCACAGCCTTGGCGCGTTTAAAACTCTACGAAGAATTGCAACCGTTGGGTAAACGTGTATTGTATTACGATACTGACTCTATTGTGTATGTAAGTCGCGTGGGTGAGTACGAAGCGAAAACAGGGCCGTTCTTGGGTGACTTGACCGACGAATTGGCCTGTTATGGTCTTGGCACAAGCATCACATCATTCGTCTCTGGTGGACCCAAATTTTACGGATATAAATATTTGACACCAAATGGCGTTGAAGGATGTGTTTGCAAAATCAAGGGTATAAGACTTAATTCGTCGGTGAGTCAGAAAATAAACTTTGATTCCATACGAAATCTTATTACTGGTGAAATACCGCCACTTTTTGCAAACTATGACGCTATTAGACGCACACGGTTTCACGATGTTATAACATGACCTGAATGTAAAATATGCGAGCCCGTGTACTCAAAGAGACGATTTGTAAATAACGAGATTAGCTATCCATACGGCTATAAATCTAATTAAATAATAAATAAATGTTGATATATTATTACCGAAGTAAAAATATTATGTACATATATATATATATATATATATATATATATATATATCCCACACAGCATGGAAGATTTCACTGGAATATTTCGAATTATTCCACTGGAATATTTCAATGGAACCTTCCATGCAGATTATTGGAAGTCTCCACGGAATATTTCAAAATATTCCATTGGAATCTTCCATCGAAAGCTTCCAGGAATATTTCAGGAATATTTCAAAGATATATTCAAAAACTTTTTTGAAATATTCCATGAAATATTCACGGAAGATTTTTGAAATATTTCATGAAATATTCCATGTAATGTTTATGAAATATTCCAATAAAATATTTCATGGAAGATTCTAGGAAGATTCCATAAACATTTCGCTGGAAGATTCCGAAAAACTTTTAAATCATACAGCGGAATATTACATAAATCTTCCATAAATATTCCACGTAATATTTCACGCAAAGAATTTAGTAATTTTCCGGTGGAATATTTCATAAAAGATTTCAGAAAGATTCTATAAACATTTCACTGGAAGATTCGGATAAACTTTTAAATCGTACAGCGGAATATTACATAAATCTTCCATAAATATTGTACGAAATATTTCACGCAAAGATTACAGTAATCTTCCGGTGAAATATTTGATGAAAAATTTCGGGAAGATTTCATAAATATAGAGCTGAAAGATTCCGATAAACTTTAAAATAGTACAGCGGAATATTACATAAATCTTCCAGAAATATTTCACGAAATATTCCACAAAAAGATTTAAGTAATCTTCCAGTGGAATATTTCATGAAAAATTTCAGAAAGATTTCATAAACATTTCACTGGAAAATTCCAAAAAACTTTAAAATCGTATAGCGGAATATTACATAAATCTTCCATAAATATTCCACGAAATATTCTACAGAAAGATTTAAGTAATCTTCCAGTGGAATATTTCATGAAAAATTTCAGAAAGATTTCATAAACATTTCACTGGAAAATTCCGAAAAACTTTTAAATCGTACAGCGCAATAATACATAAATCTTCCAGAAATATTCCTCGAAATATTCCACAGAAAGATTTAAGTAATCTCCCAGTGAAATATTTCATGAAAGATTTCAGAAAGATTCCATAAACATTTGATTAGAAGATTTCGAAAAACTTTTAAATCGTACAGCGGAATATTACATAAATCTTCCAGAAATATTCCACGAAATATTCCACAGAAAGATTTAAGTAATCTTCCAGTGGAATATTTTATGAAAGATTCTAGAATGATTCCATGAAGTTTTCGTTGGAAGGTTGTGCGGAACGTTACGGGAGGTTTCCAGTGACGCCGATAGGGGGATGTTCGTTAAATGGGAGTTTTATCCCCAAGTGGTTGGAAGATACCTCACTTACTATATAAGCGAAAGAGTATCGGCGCTTTGATATGTACAGTCGAAGCGAATATGTAAATGCGATTTTATAACTAAATGTTTATGTATGCGTATATGTATTGATGTATAAGTTTAATGTTTTATTATATAATATATATACTATCCCCTCATAGCATTTCACATCTTCTAAAAATCTTCCAAGAACATTTCATGAAAGATAAGAGATTGCTCAAACCTTCCATTAAAATATTCTTGAAATCTCTCAAAAATATTCCATGGAATATTCCAATGTAGGAAGAATCAAGGACATACGAATATTAAAGGAATATTTCATGGAAGATTTCTGAAATATTCAAAATCTTCCGTGCCAATATTCTGCGAATCTTCCATAAATAATCCACGTAATATTTTACGATAGATTTCTAAAATCTTCCAGAAATATTTTATGAAATATTTCATGAAAGATTCCTTAAATCTTTTGTGCATATTCCATGAAAGGTTTATGAAATATTTCAAATCTTTCGTTCCAATATTCCGGAAATCTTCCATGAATGTTTTAACGTAATATTTCATGAAATATTCCTGCAAGATTCCTGAAATATTTCAATGAAAGATCTGAGATGTCCTAAATCTTCCAATGAAATATTCTTGGAATTTTCCAACAATATTCCATGGAATATTCCAATTTAGGAAGAATCAAGGACATACGAATATTACAGGAATATTCCATGGAAGATTCCTAAAATATTTCAAATCTTCCGTGCCAATATTCCAGGAAGCTTCCATAAATATTTCATGCTGTGTGGGATATATATATATATATATATATATATATATATATATATATATAGGTTATAGAATTATGACAAAAACAATTTTGTAATAGATTTCATAATTTATTGAAATTAAAATTAATATAACAGAATAATAAATTTATTTTCTGTTTATTAAGTGGTCGTCAATTTTTTTCATAATTATAGGTTCCAGAATAATCTTCATTCTTTCCACTCTCATTTTAAACCTCTCTCTGTCACGAGCCGCTTGCTCCCACTCTCCACGTCGTGCTGCACGGCTCGCGTAATCCCACACGCGTATCACGTGAATATCCGGTTTACCTTCCTTGAAATGCACCTTTTTTGTTTGATTAATTATTATTATTATTTTTTCTTCAAGATACGGATAATCACCACACTTCCTCACGACAAGTCTCTATAAAATTTTATCAAAATTTAAGAATTTGAGTCTTTAATGAATTTTTTGTTAAAATTTGATTACCTTTGCTCAAATTTGTTGACTATAACTTATTTATTTTCACGATACGAAAACTTGTACAGCACTAACCTATAAATGCTGCTGTTTTTACTTTTATACTGGAAATGTGGTGGTGGTGGTGGCAGGTACAAGTAGTGATGGTGACGAGCGCTTTTAAGTAAATAACAGGTTAATACTTGTTAAGCTTTTCCAGCCATATAGCCAAAGAGCGGAATAATGCTGGCGTCAGCCAGCTATATGGCTAATCAGCTAAACGATTGGCTAGCGCCAGCACGATACTGCTCGCACACGCGCGCGCCGCCGCCCCCCACTCTTGCTGATCGTATATGTAGAGTGGTTCGAGAATGTGATGAGGTTAGTAGTAGAAGTTTAGCAGCGGCGGTAACATGGACGTTTGCAGGTGGATGCATCCGTGGACTTTGATGATTTGTGGACCCAGCTCGTGTGGTAAAACAGTATTTGTGAAGAATTTTTTGCATCACATTGATCGCATGAGTGATACAAAATTCGAGCGTATACTCTTGTATTATACCGAGTGGCAGGCAATTTACAGGGAGTTGGGTGACGGAATCGAATTTCACGAGGGTTTACCAAAGAGCGAAGATTATGCCAATGATCCACGACCAAAACTCTTAATTCTCGACGATCTGATGAGAGAATCGTCCAGCAGAGCTGTAGTCAATCTCTTTACCAAAGGCAGTCATCACAATAACTTGAGCGTCATCTTTATCTCGCAAAATCTCTTTCATCAAGGTCAGCGAGAAATCTCTCTAAACTCTAATTACATCGTGGTATTTAAAAATCCGCGCGATCGAAGGCAAATAAATCATCTGGCGCGCCAAGTCTGCCCCGAGGAGCCTCGTTTTTTGCAAGAGGCATATCTCGATGCCACAGCAGAGCCACACGGCTATTTGTTCATAGACCTGAAGCAGGGTACGCCTGAAAATGTGAGATTTCGTACTTGTATATTTCCGTTTGACAAACATCAGTACGTTTATGTGCCTCGTTGCAAACCCATAAAAGCTGGTGCTCGCTCGAATAATGTACCAGTCGTGCGATTGTAATGGAGCCGGTGAGACGTAGTCGTAGCAGCAGACCGATTCCAGAAAAGTACTGGACTCAGCTACATGTTTTGTGTAAAAGCGAACTCTATAAAGTTAAGGCTATAGTACGCGAAGCAAATTCTAAACTTATAACGTACATTTGCGAGTGTGCTTTGAACATTTTACGTGAAAATATTCCACTCAGCAAGTATTATAAGAAACAATTGCGAAAAGTCGCACCTCTGTTGCGGAAACTCGCTAAACTGGGTAGTTTGGAGGTAAAAAGGAAATTGATGGTAAAATCAGCATATTTACTGCGGCTAATTGTGAAACCTGTTTTATCGGCATGAAGTACGCAAGAAAAATGATTTTAGTACCGCAAGAGTGCTTGGAGCAACAGCTTCAACAGCAACAGCATGACGTAGCAACTACCAATCATACAACACCAGCATCCAGTGTCCAGACACCTGGTACAGCCACGACACGCCTCGACGAGGAAATGAGTAAAATTTTACATTCTGCGGGTGATGAGCGCCAAAAATGTTTGCAATATCAGCAAATCTTGCAGCATTACTTGCATCTAAGAGAGAAGGAGAAGGATGAGAGTGGGGGTATAATACGTCCACACGAGACCGCATTATTAGAAACGGGAACGACAATGGATAGAGGCGATAATGACGAAATCGACGACAAAAAGATTGTCGAGTCGGTACCGCAGAAATTTCGAAGCAATGCTAGACATCTCATTAGATACTTGCGACAAGCTGGTAATATTGAATGGGATAGTCGTGGTATAATCAAACTAGATGGCGCTGTTGTCGAGGGTACTAATATTGTCGATTTGGTGAACGAGGCTATGAGAAGTAGAAAAAGACCACCACCACGCGGATACAAACAGTTTGCACGCGTCTTGCGACAAGTTAGTATACCTCGAGAATTCATTGGTAACGATCAACTGTGGCGTAAGATTGCATCTCATAGCGCTGACTCATCGCCGTCATCGTCGTCAGAAAACGAAGGTTATTATACTTCAACAGCTACTAGTCAGACGAGCGTAAAGGAGAAAGAAGTTAAGAATGCAAAAAAGCGTAAAAAAGTTGGTAGCGAGTTGGCAGCTACGCCATCAACCCCTGCAAAAAAGAGTCGTCTCGAGCAGCTAAAATGGAACCGTATGTGAAAGCATGGAAGGAAGTGATGGAGGGGGTGGTGGAGGAGGAGTAGGAGAAGGGGGAGAAAACTGGTACTTTTATAGACCAATTGATTTCAGTTGTACCCTTTGAAATGCATCTGCCAGGCTACCAGTTTCTCGGCCCTGGCACACATCTCGAAGAGCGTCTCAGACGCGGTCAGAGAGGAAAAAACCCTCTTGACAATGCCTGTCTAGAGCACGATATTTCATATTCAAATAAAAAAATAAAGAATCATATAAAAGCCGACAGACTGCTGGCTGAACGAGCATTTTCACGCATGCTCTCGGAGACTGCGGATGGTAATGAAAAGACTGCAGCTGGTATTACAGTTTTGTGCATGATCAGCAAAATTGCGTTTGATAAATTTTTGAAACGCATTAAAAATACATTTAAAAGGCAGCAAAAGAAAGAGAGAAAGCTGATTTATAAGAGGAAGAGGAGCAATGAGAAAGAAGGAGAAAAGGAAGAAGGAGCTGTCAAAGCCGGATGGCCTTGAGCATTATTACTATAATCTTTCTGCACCATCAGCGTACGCTGGTGCTCATCTACTGAAACACGCGAAACCCAAAAAATTTGATAACAATACCATCGCCAAGTGGCTGGAGAGTCAGGATGCACATACCTTACACAAACTCGTGAGACATCGTTTTCCTCGTCGACATTACAACGTTTTCAGCCCCTTTAAGGTGTGGGAAGCTGACTTGGCAGATTTTAGATCACTTAAAACCTACAATGATGGGTACAGCTATATTCTCATTGTCATTGATGCACTTTCAAAGTTTGCCTGGGCAGAGCCTCTTCTCGACAAAACGAGCCGAAGCGTTGCTGTAGCATTGGACAAAATTTTATCACGATGTAATGATAGACATCCTATTTACCTACAGACTGATAAAGGTAAGAAATTTATCGGTCGAGAGGTGCAAGAGGTGCTAAAAAAGAAACATATTACCTACCGAGTCGTGAGAGACCCTGATATAAAGGCAGCCATTGCCGAACGCTTTATTCGAACTCTCAAAGGTCGAATCTGGCGATACTTTACTCACTTGCGCACAAGACGTTATATAGATGTTTTGCAAAAAATTGTGACGTGTTACAACGAGTCGTGGCACAGTGCCATAAAAATGCCCCCTTCCAAGGTCAACTTATATAATGCTCACGTGGTACGTCGAAATTTGACGTTGCGTTACAGCGAAAAAAAGCCGTTTAGAGTAGCTAAATACAGCGTTGGTGATCTGCTTCGTGTCAGTCGTGCCAAGACAGCCTTCAGGAAAGCATACGAGGGTGGCTGGACTCTGGAGCTGTTTAAAATTATAAGAGTCGACACAAGACAACAACCACCCGTTTATACTTTGGCAGATCTTGGTGGAGAAAAAATTGACGGATATTTTTACGAAGAACAGTTGAGCAGAGTGCGCAAGGATTTAGATAGCGAAACGTTTGAGGTTAACGAGGTTTTGAAGAGTAAAGGTAGGGGGTCGAAAAAACAATATTTGGCCAGTTGGAGGGGGTATCCAGAAAAATTTAATTCTTGGATAGCGGCTAAAGATTTGAAAAATTTACAATGAACGATGAATTTTACATGGTTTTACCGAGCAACAGCAGCAAGTTTGTCTTTCCACACAATGTGGCGACACATTTCACAACACAACTATCGCAAAATTTTTATCTTCATGGCGACTAGTGTGTAGGACTCACGGAAATTCAAATACCTATCACATTTCAGCATATATCAATAGTTGAGCGGGAGGGAGTTATTTCTGTTAAAACAGCCAAACGTGAAATGGCGAATGTTTTGCGAGAAACAGAAGAGACTCAACAGGGGGCCGAGGTGTTTGCCAGAGTGAAACCTGGTGTTTATCGTGATATTGAAAGTCTCTTGGAAGAAATAAATAATCTTGAGAATGTGAAAAATCATTTATATTTTGAAATCCAAGCTGGTGGCTATGTACGGGTTAGATGTCGATGTGGAGAAGATTGTACAACTTATAAGCACACGTTTACTCTATCGGAAAAATTACTTAGAATTTTAGGTCTGGAAAATGTACCAATTTTCTCTTGCAAAGGTAATAAAGAACACTACATTACCGGTAATCGTCCAGCAAATCTTGTAAACGGGTTGCCAACCGTGCTGATGGTTTACAGCAACATTTGCCAGCCTAACGTAACAGGTGACATGCGCACGAGCTTACTACGTATAGCCTCGCTTCATTTGCGCGATTACGTTTACGGAGGTGTTGAAATTAAAAACTTTTCACCATCCATGTACCTACCACTGCTGTCTTCAGCGTTTCAGTCGATCGAAATAGATATAAGAGACGAACACAGATTTCCCATTCCATTCGACTACGGTACGTTGACTGTAACGCTTCACTTTAAGCGCATCCGATAAAATGTCTGAGTTTAAAGATTTCTTCAATAACCAAATGGTTGGTGGTGGGGGTAAGTGCGTTAGAGCTGGTAAACCTTGTTTTGGTTATCACCAGTCGGGTGCTGGAGTAGGTAGTTTTTTGAAAGGTCTCTTCCGAGCAGCTATACCGAAGATCAAGCAAGGTGCAAAAGTGGTCGGTAAAGAGGCTCTCCGAGCGGGTAAAAATATCCTAGATGATGTCACTCTAGGTGGCAGACCTGTCAAAGAGGCGGCCAAAGAGCACATTCGCGAGAGTGGTGAAAATCTCAAAAAAAAAGCTGACGTTGTTCTGGACAAATTGCTCTTGGGTGAGTCGAGTGCAAAAGAGGGGGAAGAATCTGAATATGAAAAGAAGAACGAGACATCGTCAGTTCAGTCATCGAGTGCAGCTGGTACTACAAACACCTCAGCGACTAAACGCTCGAAAAGTGGTAAGGTTGCGAAAAAGAAGAAGAAGAAACAGAATAAGAAAGCACGTGTAGCTAGAGATATTTTCGAAAATTAAAATTTCAAGATGGTGTTGTTGCATACAGAATCTTGTCAGTCAATCAAGTCGGAATTATCACTCTTTGAATTATCCTTGACACAGACTGCAATTGAAGGCTCTTACTGGGTACAGTATAAACCGATATCTTCACTCAACGACCAATCACCAATTGAATTTACAATCCCTAGCAACACTGAATATCTAGACTTGGCTCACACAATGTTAAGTGTGAGTGTAAGTGTAACATGCACTAGTGCTGAACCACCTAAGGATCCAAACGTTGGACCAATAAATAATCTTTTGCATTCATTGTTTAATCAAGTCGACGTGCTATTCCATCAGAAACCTGTTTCACCGCCAAACAATGCTTATGCATACAGAGCTTACATTGAAACATTACTAAATTATGGTCCAACAGCTAAAAAGTCTCATTTAACGAGTGGTTTGTGGTACGATGATACAGCAGGGAAAATGGACGATACCACAGGTGGTAATGTAGGTCTCAATAAACGTAAGGCACTCATGATTGTCAGGAAGATTGATTTACTCGGCCATTTACATTGTGATGTTTTTAATCAAGACAAATTATTACTGGGTGGTGTTGAAGTTGGAGTGAGGCTTGTGCGTTCTCGTGATGGATTCTGTCTCATGGATCCCGCTGGTGCTTTCACGGTAAATATTACCGAGGCTACGCTTTTTGTGCGTCGGGTAAGATTAAATCCTTCACTTGTGCTAGCACACGAAAAACTATTGTCACAGACTACTGCAAAATACCCACTGACACGTGTAGAAGTTAAGGCTGTTACGTTACATAATGGTGTGCATGGGGAAACAATCGACAATGTCATATTAGGTCAACTGCCGAAAAGAATTATACTCGGTTTTGTTGAAAATAAAGCTTACAACGGAGATAAAAGTCTTAACCCATTCAATTTCAAGAATTTTAATATAAATTTTTTGTGTCTGTACGTTGATGGAATGCAAGTGCCATCGAAGCCCTTACAGCCAGATTTCAAAAAAAGCAAAATGTACATTGATGCTTATCATACACTTTTTTCCGGCACAGGTATTCACTTTATGAATTCAGGCAACTCGATTAACCGTGAAGACTAGCCAAACGGTTACTGCCTATTCGCTTTTGATTTGACACCTGATTTATCGGCGAGTGATGGTAGTCATTGGAATTTGATAAAAAATGGTAATGTACGAATTGATGTTAGATTCGACGACCCACTAGAGGGCGCTGTAAATTGTATAATTTATGCTGAATACGACAATTTGCTCGAAATTGACTCGTCGAGACAGGTTGTCGTGGATTATAGCGGTTAAGTAGTGGTGGGGATATATTTCTCACTATTTAAGTAAAGCAAAGCCAGCTTTATTATCTCAGTCGGCGAGCAACTTTCATTGCAAACAGTATGGACGTGGTAATTGATGTGCAGTTTTTAAAGGACAACAAAAATCGTTTGATTCCAAAGGAGGTGGCTGTACTTGGTATTCATAAAAACTTTATCGCTCATTGGATTGTGGCGCTTCCTTGTAATTTAAGACGCTTACCTAAAAATGCTTTGAGACAGAACAATTGGGTGACGCTGAATCATCATGGTCTGGAGTGGTACGAAGGTGATATATCGATAAAAAGATTATACAAAAATTTGGAAGATATTTGCATGAATTGTCGTACAATTTTCGTGCGAGGTCAAGAAAAGCTTGAACTACTTTCCAAGCTCACCACCTGTAAGATTGAAAATTTAGAAAAAGAACAAGATTGTCCAGCTTTTAGAAATTTAAATTTCAGCAGTGTACAGTGCATGCATCATTACTTAAAATGACCTTATTCAAATTACGTGTGTGCACTAAATAACGTTGCCAATCTGAAACATTGGCTACTGAAACTTAACCCCAGCGTAAAATCGCTGATTTCGGAAGAATTTTTAGAAATTCTCCGCAATGAATTCAAAAGAGATTGTTCGATATCTGATGAGGATCAAGTTTCACGCAGTAGGCGTTTATCCAGCGGATCGGATTCCTCTGATGTGGGTGAAACCTTGTGCGTTTGTGCTTAATACGCAAAATTATAACCAGCGTGGTGCGCACTGGGTTGCCATATACGTTGATAAGTATGGCACAGGTGCGTACTTTGATAGTCTTGGTAAACCACCACAAATTCAACAACATTTACGACGTATTCAGCAAAATTGTAAAAAATTTAGATGGAATAATAAACGCTTACAAAGCGAATATTCTAACGTTTGTGGTCATTATTGTATCATGTTTCTGTATTATATGTCTAGCGGATTGGGTTTCAAGAAATTCTTGGAAAATTTCTCACAGAACTTGCAAAAAAATGATACTATAGTCAAGAATTTTGTGGGAAAAATCTCGTACGAGTAATATGATATTTGGTTGTCTCTGATTGGTCGCACAACAGCTTTTTGCGGCGCCCCCACCAATTTTTTACAGTATAAAAGAAGCGGCACCCACTCAGTCTAGCCACAGTTTGACGACGGTGATAGCAGCAGTAACAACAAAGCTCAAGCAAGATGGTTGGTCAAAAGAGAAGCCTGGAGCAGACATTTGGTAATGACTTGGCATATTTAATAAAACAAAACAGCAAGAAAAATTATTGGCAGCAGGTGCTGCCAATGGTCTACGGGCTGAACAGCTCTTTTGGAAAAATTATCCAGGTAGGCCTGGAGAATATAGGCGGCGAAGGCAAAAAGGAGTTTGCACCCGTAGTACGCTTCTGTGGAGCCAATTTTCAAGGTTTACCTCTGTCACTGGACTGTTGGGAGGCGTTAAAGCAGGAATTTGATAAAATTGAAGATTTTTTCACTTGCTATAACGAGGAATCTATGCTGGATCAGCGGCTATCTACTCCTGGATACACTATCCGTTTTATGATTAGTTTTCACGAGAGAGCTTTTGAATTGGTACCCAATGACGCACAACCAGAAGGAGAGGAGTGTGGTGGACCGCCGAAAAAATATGGTCGATTCAATCGGTCACTAGTATTTAAACGTGTCACGTTTGAACGTTTAAAAGATTTATCAAAATGTATAGATTATAGAATTAGATATTTAAATACTGTTGTAAAATCTGTAGATTATATATTACGAGAAATGGTTATAAATATGAAAAATGTATTAGAAAATAGTCAGGAATCTCAATATGTATACTATACTTCCAGCGATATAAAAAGCACAATGTCTAGTTTTAATGATGATTTTGTAAATGATCTCATCGAATTATTAAAAAAGAATAATCTAGTTTTAGGAAAAGAAGATGTGTT
This sequence comes from Anastatus disparis, assembly GCA_017163975.1. NCBI lineage: Eukaryota > Metazoa > Arthropoda > Insecta > Hymenoptera > Eupelmidae > Anastatus > Anastatus disparis. Next base: position 2,187,816 of record JAFFSR010000074.1, read on the forward strand.
TATAATCATACACGAATTTATTATTTATCATATGTACACACTAGTTAATTGTATGAATGCTACGTTGTAATGTTTTATTATTAATAATAAATGTGTTGTTAAACTTTAAAACATGAGTATTTCAATCACCTTGTCTGTTACCAACTCCTCATCCTTCATACACACAATAATTTATATGTAAATTTTGTATTTTCTGATTCAATATAAAAATTTATAATAATTGGAAATTAAAAATCTTTTAAATATATATTTTATAATTCAAGTTTTTATTATTTCGATATTAAGAGCAGGCCGGATTCGCTGTCCTTGTCTAATTGGCATTTTTGTTATTTACTCAAGTATTAATCGGTGTATCTGCAAATTGAAGGTTATGCGCAATAGATATTATTATTACAAATATTTATGCACAAGAAAAAAAAAATCTACCGATTTGTTTTTGAGAAAAGTAAGGAACGCCGAAGTAAAAGATTATGTTTATAATATTTTCGCGTTCCTTACTTTTCTCAAAAACAAAGCGATAGATTTTTTTTTTCTTGTGCATAAATATTTGTAATAATAATATCTATTGCGCATAACCTTCAATTTGCAGATACACCGATTAATACTTGAGTAAATAACAAACAACTCAATTGTTACTCGGTCGGTATCAGGTTCTACTCCGGCCTGCCGTTAAAAAGGATTATATTACAAAATTTTAAATTAATAATTTTGAAATATCGATTAAAATATTTTTTATCCCCACTCTAAATTTTGTGGGAGGGGGTAAGTGACCCTCCAGTTTATCCCCACTCTAAATTTCTAGGAGGGGGTGAGTGACCCTCCATTTGTTTGGGTACCATGCCTAACAAACCCCTACTTCGCCTTCTCAGAGGTCATTAACCTAGTGGTCAATAACCTTTGGGGTGGTGGAGTGGGGGTTTGTTGTGACGGTCCATGGTGCCCCAATAACTACTTGCATCCCATATGAAAATAATTTTTGTGAGAAATTGTGAATAACTGGTAATAATTGTAATAAACTACCGTAATTGAGACATTAATAAGAATTAATAAGAGTAAAAAACAGTTAATAACAATTAATAATAGTTAGTAATAGTTATGAACGCTAAATAACAATTATTAACTGAAAGTCATGATTATTAATAATTATTGATAGTTATTCACATTTATTCATATTTATACACATTTATTAACAGTTACTCACATTTTCCAAAATTTTAGAATTGGTGAATAATTTATTATTATTTATACTTATTTATAATTATTTATATTTATTTGCAATTAGTTACAGTGAATTATAGTTATTAACACTTTCTTACAGATATTTACACTTTTTCACATTTATTAACAGTTATTAACAGTTTTTCACATTTACAAAGTTTTTCGCCTATATATAAAAAAAACGATTATACGTGTGAAAATTTTTGAAAGTGTGAAAAAGTGTTAATAACTATTAACGGCATGTCGGAGCTGCAGCAATCGAGTTTTGCTTTTTTTATTTTATCGATATGTTTTTAAATTCTTAAATTAAACAAATATAATGACTTGTCCGCACTAAAGTTATATTAGTACAATAATTTTTGTTAAAATAAAAAATCATTTGGACTTGTTATTTTTTTATGAGCTTGGATTGGAAATTAGATATCAAACTCGACAAACCTAACCTTAAAATACGATATATTGAAAGTTTTTATTATAACTTTGTATGTATAATATTTTGGTGGTTTTCTTGAGTTGTCCGCACTAGAGTTTAATCTTACAAATTTTTTCTTTATAGCAAAAAAACTCAATTAAACGCATCGTATATTCATAAGTTAAGATTGGAAATATTATTAGAAGGCAGACAGCTTCGTCATGCTCTTAATAAATGTGAATAAATGTGAAAAATTACAAATATTTGTAAATAACTATAAATAACAGTAAATTATTATTATTTACAGTCAATCATTATTATTATCTATTCGTAACAATTATTAACTGTTATCAACTGTTATTTACTGTTATTAATGTCTCAATTGCGGTAGTTTATTATAGTTATTAACAGTTATTCACATTTTTTCACATTTTTACACAGTTATTAATAGTTATTCACAGAAATCATTTCCATATAGGAAATAATAAATTTTACTTTTTCTATTTCTAACCTCAAAATTTTCTACTAAATTAAAAGTATAGTTGTGTAAAATATGTAGACGATTCGAAATTTTATAAGTAACAAGTCATGTTAGCGCAGTTGGTAACGTTCACGCTTTCTATCTTTGAGGCACCCGGATCGGACTCCACTCAAGGTCAAATTTTTTTAGAAGTAATTTATTTTAAAAAAATTAAATTGATAAAAAAGATTAAATTACAATTATTTAATAACAAGTTTTGGGTTGAAAAAAAAATAAATAAAATTTTTTTCTACGTTTCTGATTTCACAAATTTTACTATGTGACATAGTAATTATTACTATAACGTAGAAATGTCTCACTCTTTTAATACAATATAGTAATCTTCAATACAACCTATAATTATATTTACTATAGAATTTTTCTTCGTGTATGTACAAGAAATTTTAAACAATTTAAGCTTGCTATGATACAATGCTTATTAAATTTCTTCTAGTAAATCGTTCACTTATTTTATGAGATATGAGGCATTTAACTACAAGCCAGAAGCAAAATTCATTTTAACGTCAAATAAGCGATTAGATTCACTAATTTATCAATGATTATATAACGTGTAGAAACTATAAACATATATATTATAGCACTAAATAACTGATAAACAATTCAACTAATTAATTAATGAATTGATAATTAAATTGTCCGTGCACAAATATTTTCCACAAAAATAATTTTTTCATACATAAAAATTTTATTTCTGCAGAAATAGATAATCAGGGTGATTAATAAATTATTTTCCGACGGCAAAATCCAATAAAATTCATTTTTATTTTAACATTTTTAATTTAAACTTGTTTTGTAAAAAAAATTGAATTATTGATACTTAATAGATGGTCGGAACCATTTTCCGCTTGGTGGCGCTACAATCAGGTAAGAGAAAAATATAAAATACTTTTTATCCATTGATTTACAATTTATCGAGACCGTAATATATTTCTAATGTTGTCAAAAGCACTAGCCATATATATGTAGAATAATTATTGATGATAATCTTGTTTGAAAAGTCTAAGATATTGTTGTAAAACGAAAAATGCAGAGCGAAGTAGAGCTGGCACACTGAGAGAATACTGGCATGACTGCTCACTACTACAGCTGAAATCTAAAACACATGAAACGATTCGTCCTTTGATTTGGTGCAGCTGCCGTCCCAAAACAGTGCCGCATTCGTCTTAGTCTTGCACCTATGATATACCAAAAGCACCTGTGATATCTGAAAAGCGCCTCTGGTGGACGAAAAGAGAAACTCAGCTAATCTATATTAGACCAATCAAATTAGATTTTTTCACATAAAAAAGTTTAACAGCAAACCAACTGCACAATTATATAAAGTAGGTTTGTGGGAGTAAAATATCCAAAATGGCCCCAACAGATGTTGTCCGTTTTTGTTTAAACAATGTTTAAACATTGAAAATTGCCATTTTTTCCCTTTAATTGCAAATATTTCTAGAGCCGTAAAAGCTATCATAATGGCCCAATAAGATAAAATGTAGGTTTTTAAAAGATCTTTAAAATAAATTTTTAATCATTGTGGTTGCATTTACAGTTCCCGAGAAAAATGCGAAAAACTACTAAAAATGCTTAAAACTTCAAAAATTCATAACTTTTTTAATTTTATGATTTAAGAGCTGGCCCTGTGGGAATAAATTGTTTTTAATATGCACAATAAGCAACATAAGCAGAATTCTGTAGGACTAATAGTTTTTCATAATATCAATTACAAGTTATAAACAAATAATTTTTAATAGGCCATTCTATCTCACACGATCAACTTTTTAAAGTTTTTAACATCGATTCTGAAAGTTTAGATATCCCTCTACAAAATGTATATTTCAGATTTTTTATTAATTCGTTATAAAGACCTTAAAAATTCATTTAAACATTGTGTCTTGCGCTCGGACACCTGAAATAAAGTTAGTAGTGGGGGAACAAGCGGAATATCTGCTGTGCGCCTGCAACATAGACAGGCTACCCGACTTACGCTTCCCCTTGGCTTGTAGTTCCCCCACTACTAACTTTATTTCAGGCGTCCGAGCGCAAGACGCAATGTTTAAATGAATTTTTAAGGTATTTATAAAGAATTAATAAAAAATCTGAAATATACATTTTGTAGAGGGATATCTAAACTTTCAGAATCGATGTTAAAAACTTTAAAAAGTTGATCGTGTGAGATAGAATGGCCTATTAAAAATTATTTGTTTATAACTTGTAATTGATATTATGAAAAAACTATTAGTCCTACAGAATTCTGCTTGCGTATGCTTATTGTGCATATTAAAAACAATTTATTCCCACAGGGCCAACTCTTAAATCATAAAATTAAAAAAGTTATGAATTTTTGAAGTTTTAAGCATTTTTAGTAGTTTTTCGCATTTTTCTCGGGGACTATAAATGCAATCACAATGATTGAAAATTCATTTTAAAGATCTTTTAAAAACCTACATTTTATCTCATTGGGCCATTATGATAGCTTTTACGACTCTAGAAATATTTGCAATTAAAGGGAAATAATGGCAATTTTCAATGTTTAAACATTGTTTAAACAAAAACGGACAACATCTGTTGGGGCCATTTTGGATATTTTACTCCCACAAAGCTACTTTACATAACTGTACAGTTGGTTTGCTGTTAAACTTTTTTACAAATATCAGATATTTTTCAGCTAAATTGATTGGGCTATATTAGTCGTTTTGGGACGGCTGGGCCCCCGAATTTTGTAGCGCTTCTGCACGTATCAACGATGCTGCGGCTGTATCTAGAGCTTACAGCAGACGTGCCAACATTCTCTCAGTGCATGAGCATGTGAATATGTCGTCTTTTAATATTACTTTCTCTGTCCTACTTAGGAAGAAGACCCATATGTTTTGCCGAATTTTTCGTTTAAAGACAATATTTTAGAATTTTCAAACAAGATTAGTATCAATAAGTATATTACATATATTTGGATAGTGCCTTTGAGAACATTAGAAATATTTTATAATTCCGGTAATCAGTAAATCGCAGTATGAAAAATATTTTATATATTTTTCTCATCTGACCGCAGCGCCACCCTATGTCGAGCGGCGAATGGTTACGTCCGCCTCTTAAGCTGATTAATTATAATCTGGTTACATATCTCTATAATTTGCCAGTAAAAAAATTATTTTTAATTAATTATTGTAGCAAAATAAAAGGATATAATTAATTTTTCTTTACAAACGAAACATTGCTCTTGGTGATAAAAGATCTGGCTTTCTTCTTATTTTTGGTTAAAATGATTAGTGCTTGTAAAAAAATTAATTCCGTCAATAGAAAAGAAAAAAAATATAACCTGTTGTACATCAACTTTTCGTTAAGGAGATGTAAAACGGACACTACACCTGTACTTATAGATATTAGCTTCCTTTCCATTTTATTGCTGAATTTCCAGAAAAGAAATGCATTAGCTTGTAGTATGTGCCATGATGATTATTTAGATAAATTTTCAAATAAATTCATTCATTAGCTTTTAAGATATTTGGATTCCTGTACAAAATTTAAAAATTTTAATAAATAATTTTGGAACCCAAAATTCTCAATAACTAATGATTAAATTTACTTAAAAATTTAACCGAATAATCTTCATGGTACATACTACAAGCTAATGCATTTTTTTATTGAAAATTTTGCAATAAAATGTAAAGATAGTGAATATTTATGAGTACAGGTGTAGTGTCCATTTTACATCCCCTTAAGACTCAGAATTGTATTAAAAAAAATTTAATTTTTCATATAGGAAAAATTATTCTACTGAACTTCGTTTATTGTCAATTTTTGCAAGTTTCTGCAAATTACATTAGCAAGATTTTAGAAATATTCCAAGAAACGTTGTGAGAAACCTTAAATGAAAAGTTTTAATGAAGTTTCTGCAAAGCTTTATGGAACATTACAAGTAATTTTGCGAAAACCTTTCATGAAAGATTGCTGCATAGTTTTGGCAAGACTTTCAAATTATTTCATATATTTCAAGAAACCTTTTATAAAAGATTCCAGCAAGTTTTCAGCAAGGCTTCATGAAAAATTTTAAAATAGCTCACGAAAACCTTTTTTGAAAGGTAGCTAAACATTGCTCTTGGTGATAAAAGATCTGGCTTTCTTCTTATTTTTGGTTGAAATAATCAGTTCTTATGAAAAAATTTATTCTTTCAATAGAAAAGAAAAAAAATATAACCTGTTGTACATCAACTTTTCGTTAAGAGTCAGAATTGTATTAAAAAAAATCTTATTTTTCATATGGGAAAAATTATTCTACTGAACTTCGTTTATTGTCAATTTTTGCAAGTTTCTGCAAATTACATTAGCAAGATTTCAGAAATATTCCAAGAAACGTTGTGAGAAACCTTAAGAAGAGGTCGTATCATTCTGTCCTTGTCTAATCTAAATTTTCTTTATTATTAATAAATTAAATATTTTCATAGAAAAGTAAGACAACCGCCCAATAGAGCAAAAGACAAGCAAACGATTCTTTTTTATGAAAAAATATGAAATTTTGATTATTTTTCGAGTGAAGTCTGAAACGGAAAAACAATCAAACTTGATTGAGTTGATTCAACTGTTTTTCCGTTTCAGACTTCACTCGAAAAATAATCAAAATTTCATATTTTTTTATAAAAAAAAATCGTTTGCTTGTCTTTTGCTCTATTGGGCGGTTGTCTTACTTTTCTATGAAAATATTTAATTTATTAATAATAAAGAAAATTTAGATTAGACAAGGACAGAACTATACGGCCGCCTCTTAAATGAAAAGTATTAATCAAGTTTCTGCAAAGCTTTATGGAACATTACAAGTAATTTTGCGAAAACCTTTCATGAAAGATTGCTGCAAAGTTTTGGCAAGACTTTCAAATTATTTTATATATTTCAAGGAACCTTTTATAAAAGATTCCAGCAAGTTTTCAGCAAGGCTTCATGAAAAATTTTAAAATAGCTCATGAAAACCTTTTATGAAAGGTTGCTAAAAGGTTATCGGCAAAATTTCAGAGACATTTCACGAAATTGGTGGACAAAAAAATGTAGCTGGAAAATCTAGCTTGAATTTCCATGTGGGAAATCTAACTGGAGAAGTCTAAAACCCAGCTGGATTCTGATGGGTTATTCCGTTGGAATTCTATCTTCTCCTATACAATATTTCCAATAGTTTTTAGCTAGATTTTTGGGCTATTTTCTGATTTTCCATAAATAATTTAGTAAATTATCCTTTATCTTTTCATCTACTTTGAAGCGGAATTCCACCCTCCTCATTCACTTTAGAGTGGATTTTTATCTATTTTCATCTGGATATCCCATTGTAAATACAGATTTTGATAATGTTAGTTCCTGTGCATGCAAATTTCAATTTCCATTTTAAAAAAAAGTAGGAAAAAAATTATTTTTTAAAATTTTATTTAAACATCATGAGGTAATAAATCATAATTATGAGATACTAATCTTACAAATCTTTTTCTATTAACAGTAGGCTGGAGTAGAACCTGATACCGACCGAGTAACAATTGAGTTGTTTGTTATTTACTCAAGTTTTACGCGAAAATATTATAACCATAAACTTTTACTTTGGCGTTACTTACTTTTCTCAAAAACATACCGGTAGATATTTTTTTTCTTGTGCATAGATGTTCATAATAATAATATCTATTGCGCTTGACCTTTAATTTGAAGATACACCGATTAAAACTTGAGTAAATAACAAAAATGCCAATTAGACAAGGACAGCGAATCCGGCCTGCTCTTAAGGGGAAAAAAACGAAATAAATCTCGTAGAAATTTAATGAGCTCAATGAAAAAAGAAGAACTTCTACAATCCTACCTAAAGTGTTCTGGGCTTACATATCTGTATCCTCAAAACTTTTACAAGGAATCGCAAAATTTTAAAGACGCGCTACCTAGCGACATAAAATCGCATTAATGATTGGAGACAAATCAATTCGCCTTCATGCCGCTAGGTAGCATTAATTCAAATTTTGTGATCCCTTTTACAAGTTTTGAGGATACATATATCTAAGGTCGGAGCACCTTAGATATATGTATCCTTAGGTTGGATAGTAAAAACTCTTCGTTTTTCGTTAAGCTTACTTTACGAGATTTATCTCGTTTCTGTTTTTTCCTTTGTAAAATGACAATCTCATAATTATAATTTATTATCTCATGATGATTTAATAAAATTTCAAAAATTAATTTTTAATTTTTTTTTTTAACATGGAACTTTAGTATGCATAGAAATCTACGTTATCAAGATCTATATTTACAATGGAAAATTCAGATAAAATACATAGAAATCTTATATAAAGAAAAAAAGGAAGGTGGAATCCTGCTTTAAAGTAGATGGAAAGATAAAGGAAAATCCACTAAATTATTCATGGGGAACCAGAGAATAGCCCCAAAATCTTCGTGAACATCCAGCTTAAAACTACTGGAAATATTTAATAGGAGAAAAAGGAATTCCAACTGGATAATCCATCAAAATCCAATTAGAATCTAGTCTTCCCGCTAGATTTCTCACATCGAAAATTTAAATGGGATTTCCAACTAGATTATTTGTTCGGAAATATAAATATTGCAAGAAACATTACATCAAAGTTTTCAGCACAGTTTTAGAAACATTACAAGAAACCTTTCATGAAAAATTGTTGCAATGTTTTCGGTGAACTTTTAGAAACATTCAAATAAAAATTTCATAATGTGTATTAGATAATTTACACATTTCTATGTGGAAATATAAGAACACATTATTGATATGCTAACATATTGATTTTATAACAGTAAGGAATTCGATGTGCATTCACATAAAATCCAAATATTAACCTTCAGGCGGCCGGGGTGGCCCCTTTCGGGGTCATCTGATGTTGGCCACTTATCACTAGATATTTTTGAAAGTTTAGTATGGAAATTTTTTACAAAGTATGACTTGATAAGTGGCCAACATCAGATGATCCCGAAAGAGGTCATGCCGGCCGCCTGAAGGTTAATTACAATAGAAACTACAATGAATTGGAATGACGCTATCATAAATTTTATGTTAGATAAATCTTTGTAGCAAACTTCATTTATTAGCGAGATATCGGAGCTGTTGGAATCGATTTTTGTTGTTTTTATTTCATTGATATCTTTTTATATTCATAATTTAAACAAATATAATGACTTGTCCGCACTAAAACTATGTTGTTACAATAATTATTATAAAAATTAAAAAATCATTTTTACTTGTTATTTTTTATAAACTTTAAATAAAAATTAGATATTGCTTTCGGTAAACCTAACCTCAAAATACAATACATCGAAAGTTTGCTTATAACTTATGCATAGTGTTTTAGCGAATCTCTTAAGTTGTCCGCATTCAGGATTAATCTTGCGAATTTTCTTACTGTAGAAAAAGAACTTGATTTGACACAACGTTTATTCATACACTTTGAATAAAAATATTATCAGGAGGGGGAGAGTGCTACGACATGCCGTTAATAAGAACTATAATATAAACCATTTCAAAAGTATGTATAAGTGCAAGAAATTTTAAACAATTTAAAGGGTGGTCAGAATCATTCACCGCTTGGTGGCGCTGCAGGAGAGAAAAATATAAAATAATTTTCATATAGCGATTTACAATTTACTGAGACAATATTATTTTTCCAATGTTGTCAACAACTCTAGCCATATATATGTAGAATAAGATTTTTTAAAAGCATCAGTGAGTATACTGCAAAGATTATTGCAAGATTTCCCAAAAGATTGTTCGCCAGGTATTCAGTAAAATTTTCACAACGATTCATAAAAGTTCTCAACGAGATTTCATCAAAATTTCCAGCATGGTTTCTTGAGATGTTTTTTTAAAATTTCCTTATAGCTTTCTGCGAAATTTCGTGCAAGGTAGCTGCAAAAACTATTGCAAACTTTCAGCGAGGTTTGTTGCAAAGTTTTTATAATATTTCCTGTAAAGTTTCTGTGAGGTTTCTTGAAAAGTTTCTGGGAAATTTCCTGCAAAGTTTCTACAAGATTTTCTACAAGTTTGTTACAAAGTTTCCTGCAATGTTTTTGCGAGATTTCTTAAAAAGTTCCTGCGATGTTTTCTGCAAGTTTATTGCAAGATTTCCTGCAATGTTCCTGTAAGGTTTCTTTAAAAGTTCTTCTGATGTTTCCTGCAAGGTCGCTGCGAGGTTTCTTGGAAAATTTCTGCAAGATTCCCTACAAGGTTTCAGCAAAGTTCTTGAAAATATTTAAACTAGGTTTTAGCGCGGACATATAAAGGTTGCTGCGAGGTTTCTCAAAAAGTTTCTACAAGATTTTCTGCAAGGCTGCTGTAAGGATTCCTGCAATGTTGCTGCAAGATTTCTTAAAAGGTTCTTGCAATATTTCCTGCAAGTTAGCTGCAAGGTTCATTGCAAAATTTCTGCAAGATTCCCTTAAAAGTTTCTACAAAATTTTCTATAAGGTTTCTGCAAGATTTCCTGCAAGATTCCCTGCAAGGTTTCAACAAGATTTTTGAAAATATTTCAACCAGATTCTAGCGTGGACACAGAAAGCTACAACCTTTCCTGAAAGGTTTCAGCAGGGTTTCTCAAAATATTTCTGCAATGTTTTCTTCAAGGTTTTCACAAGATTCTATTCAAAGTTTCTACAAGATTTCCTATGAGGTTTCTGCAAGATTTCCTACAAAGTTCCAGCAAGGTTTTCAGAAATATTTCAACCAGTTTCTAGTGCGGATATATAAAGGTTGCTACAAGCTTTTATAACTTTAATAAAACCTTGCAGCAACCTTGCAGTAATCTTCCATACTGTGTGGGTTATTCATACAAACCTTGTTCGTTTAAGAGAAGATTTAAAAATTAAGACATTACTAATATTGGGATTATTTGTGTCGACCCATTTTAAGCAATGTAGAAGAGTGAAAGATAATAAATACGAAAAAATCCATGAGATCGAGATTGGTTGAACACCGGGGTAAAATAATTATTATTAGGGTGATTTGAGTCAATGGTGTAAAATTTACGCCAAAACAATAAAGTTAAGTCAAAGTCAAAATTTAATATGTTTTTTCGACGCAAAATTATCCAATTTTTTAATTTCTAAATAGAAATTAGGATAATTCTTTTTCAAAAGCGACTTGACCTTCAGATGATCTTGAGGGTCATGGTCAAGGTCGAATCCAACATCACCATTGGATAGCTGGAGAAAAATCAAGAATATTACGTTTTGGACGTTCCCCTCTCGATTTCTGGTTTTCAAGATCGCACCGAACCTGAGCTTAACCTGACCATAACCTTCTAAAGTCAAAATTTGAAAATGGTCAAGAACATATTCAAACGTAAAATTTTTCGTTTTTTCATTTCCGGGGTCAAAAATAGGATGTCCGATTTAAGAGAATCAACTTGTCCTCCGAATAACCTTGAAGGTCATGGTCAAGATCAAATTAAAAGTCATAATCAAACAGCTGGGGAAAAATCCTGAAAACCATTTATCTTATTTTTTCCACTATTGTTAGTTCAGAAGTTATCATGCCGTTTCGGAACTTTTCAGACACTCTGTATATGATAAAGACTACTTCCAACTATTACTACTTATTTCCTACTTATGATGAAGTTGCGATGATATTTATAGGAGAATATGGTGTATAATATGGAATGTGATATTATGTATTCAAAACACGAGAGACTAGTTAGTATTCCATTGATTGCTAAACATGTTTATCTTATAACTTATCTACTTATTTATCCAAACGAAGGGTACGAATGGATGTCTAATATGAAATGAAAGCTAACTGGAAACAATATTTTAAATTTTTAATTCTATGATCATAGATTTTCTGTAAAAAATGGATTTAATACATATCTTTATTTAGGCGAAATTTCTTAACAGGCAATAATTGATGCATTTGTAAAAGTTGAAAGCTCAAGATTATATTTTATATAAAAAAATCAAAGCATGTTAAAAAGCGGTTGTTATAACGGTGTAATGAATTATTTACATCAGAAAAAAGATGCTTAAATTATAAAAATTAAAAACATGTATATTTTACCATCAAATTTTCCCGGAAAATTACGATTCTTAAAGCAAAATTGTATTGACTTAATGATCGTTAATCGTAAATCGTTAAGGCGTGCCAGGCTTATTTATAACTCTCATATGTAATCCTAACTGGAAGAAAAGTGTTAAAAATTTAGAAATTTATAAAAAGGCAATTGATAGGCTGGATATTGTGGTTAAAGTATTTAAAGATAAAGTAAAAAAATTCATTGATTTCGTAAATAAAAAAGGTGCATTAGGAAAAACTGTCGCTTATACTTATATTATTAAATTATAAAAGCGAGAGCTTCTACACGTGCATATGTTATTATTTCTAGATGGAAACGATAAAATTAATACCCCTGATAAAGCTGATGAACTTATAAGTCCAGAAATTCCAATTAGAGATATTTATCAACAATTATTTGAAATTGGTGAATTCATGGTTCATGGCCCATGCGAATAACAAAACATGAGTTCCCCTTGTATGCAGGAAAATGAAAATTAATGTTTGAAAAATTGTTTTTAAAATCATTCAAACTATCTGAATATCTAAATTATATGCAGAGATGATGGTGAAAAAAATTATTACAAAGGTAGAAGTGACGATACAGTAGCTAATAGATTTATCGTTCAATATAATCCTTATTTACTCCTTAAGAGGCAGCCGTATAGCTCTGTCCTTGTCTAATTTAAATTTTCGTTATTATTAATAAATTAGATATTTTTACACAAAAGTAAGGACATAGCCCAATAGATTTAAGGACGAGCAAACGATCCTATTCTATGAAAAATATAAAATTTTCATTATTTTTCGAGTGAGGTCTGAAACGGAAAAATAATTGAATTTGATAACTGTTTTTCCGTTTCAGACCTCACTCGAAAAATAATGAAAATTTTATATTTTTTCATAGAATAGGATCGTTTGCTCGTCCTTAAATCTATTGGGCTATGTCCTTACTTTTGTATAAAAATATCTAATTTATTAATAATAACGAAAATTTAGATTAGACAAGGACAGAGCTATACGGCCTCCTCTTAGAGAACATGGTACAATAATATAGGCTAAATGACACCCCTCGGGGATTCGAAATTTGGTTGCATGGATAGTCGACATATCCCGAATAATGATTTTTAAGATCATCAAACCCCACCTCCCCCTATTCCCCTTCCCACCTTCAAAAAACGTGTTTTTTCATTAATTTTACACCTTAATTACTATGACATAGTCCGGGCAGATTCTGAAATATTTTTTGCATAATTACGCATAAAAAAATATTTCCCTTAAATTTTTTACCCAATTACCTAACCTAAAATCTTAAATTCACTATCAAAACTCGCCATTTGAAGGTGTAAAAAAGATGTTTGGTAATAAGTTTTAAAAAAATAATCTTAGAAAGATATCATTTTTTCGGAGTGACCCGCCTTATTTAAAAGTCGAAAAAAACTCCTTTTTAAGGGTTTTTTAGTAATTTTTTGCCAATAATGCCTTACTTAAGCTAATTACAATAAATCTGATACCATTAATGAATTCGACGGTAAAAAATATGTCAAAAATATATACTATACTTGTTAAAAATATTTCCATATTATTTACTACAAATTCAAAACAAAAATGTAGTCTGCATTAAGCATGTCGGAAGTACTATCTTTTCTTCTATGGTGTTTGAATAATCGTTTGTTATCTTCTTGACATTATATTATACATATTTTTCGTGTGTTTCTTCTGTAGAATGTAGTGGTACTGTGTTGCTATAAGTTTTAGTTTCAATACCTTATAGAAGGGCCCGAAGAGCAGAAGAAAGTCTTTTCTGCTTTTTTTCAAGAGTTTTCACTGTACCTGTTCTTAAACTAAATAGATTTTTCTCAATAACAGGTCAATGCTCTCTACGTATTAACCTTTTACATGGCACATAAAATAATTTTCGTTTGTAAAAAAGTCGGAGGTATCTGACCGGGATTCGAACCTGAGACATGCAGACTAGAAAGCCAGAGCCTTATTCATTACGACAGCCCACTATCACGAAATGAATAGATGATAGATTAATTTTATTTATTAATTGATTAATTATATATAAACAATTTTTTAAAGTCTTATCAATTGCAGAAAGCTACATAAAATAAAAGTGTATAGAAACACTGATATATATATATATATATATATATATATATATATATATATATATATATATATATATATATATATATATATATATATATATATAATAGGGTACCAGCTTGCCAACCCCGGTCCTCATATTACACATCTATTATACTAATTATAGTTTGCATTATAATATTTTAAGCAATATTATTTATTATATAAAACGAAAAAAATTATTAATTCTTTTTTTTAATTTTTTTAATTATATTTTTTTACATGCTTATATGTTATACATTAATTACAAATGTGATGTTATATGATACAATTTTTTCCTAACATCTTATACTCAATTCTATTTCTAAAAATAAAATTTTAATATTTAACTGTTTATTTATACAAAAGACAAGATATATAGTCTTGAGTAACGACTTTCTACATCACTTTACATTTCAAACTGTAATTAATATTATGATAAATTGCATTTATATATTAAATTTAATTTTATGAATTTACTCAATTTTGAAACATAATTTTCACTACACTGAAAAAAAAAATAAGCAAATGCAACTCGGTTCCCATGCTAAAACAACATGGCTCTATATGCAAGTAACTTTTCAGTAATATCATCAGAGGAACCATGCAATGTTATTTTAGCAACCATGCTAAAACAGCATAGTGCACCAACCGAGTCGTTTTTATTAGAAGTAACATTTATGATTTATCGTAAATAAATCAAGTTTAACAAAATTTTATTAAATAATTGTATATTTCTATTTAAAAATTTATTGTATTTACACGTATCTATACTAAAATACATTTTGCAATAAAGTTTTAAAAATTTTTTGAGGTTATGTACAAAAATATACTAGAAAATTTTTACACAAACTCAGATAAATTCCATTAAATAAGATGTTGTTTCACGAAATTATCTATCACATATAAACATTTTTGTGAAATAGTTTTTATTATTTATTATTTTCATGAAGACTCGCTGATTACTATACTTAATGCAACAATAACGTATCTCCGTAGATTCAAAATAGTTATTATATTAAAATGATATAACAGGCACTATGCTGTTTTAGCATGGCTCTACCAAGTCATGTTTGCTTAATTTTTTTTTCAGTGCAATGCACTTTAACTGTGTGAAATATAGAGGTACCGTTACGGCGCGATAGATTTTTTGATTTGTGGAAACCCTTGCCAGGAGCCCCAAGAAACCATTATGTTTTATAGATTTGAATATAGATATTTGTAATATAATTTATTACCTCTCCATTGTCTTTCATCACTGCAATGAATTCTTCAGAATATTAAGCATGTGCCTTTACTATAAATTTTAGCCATGAACAGTTACATTTTTATTAAAATATATAGTTCAAATGTAGATAAGATAGAACTCTATGCTAGTATGAGGATCCCCCTTAAGATTTATAGGATTATTTTTGTATAATTCCTTTTTATATCTTTTTGACTTATTTTTACATTTTATAAGATATATCATAAATTTTTTATTAAAATTTAAATAAGTGACGTAATCATTATTAATATTCGTATGATAGTTAAATCATTATATTTTTCTAATTATTTTGATTTTTATGTATATAAAATAAAATGATTGTGAAATATTAGACTAACTTTGTACAATACTTACTCTTATAATTTTTTAATCTTTTATATTTTCTTAAGAATATTAGCTAATATTAATAAATATCCTGATTAAATTTGATGATTTTGATTAATATAATATTCTGGTATCGGTTCACTTATTTGCATTTTATATTTTATAATTTTATTAATATAATATTTATAATATTCCAGTACTTTATTCCAATTATTATATTCAAGTTTTTCTTCATTCTCGCCAATGTATGAATTGATAATATTATTTAAGAGCAGGCCGGATTCGTTGTCCTTGTCTAATTGAGATTTTTGTTATTTACTCAAGTATTAATCTGTGTATCTGTAAATTAAAGGTTAAGCGCAATAGATATTATTATCACAAATATTTATGCACAAGAAAAAAAAATCTACTACTTTGTTTTAGAGAAAAGTAAGGAACGCGAAAATATTATAAACATAAATTTTTACTTCAGCATTCCTTACTTTTCTCAAAAACAAAGCAGTAGAATTTTTTTTTTCTTGTGCATAGATGTCCATAATAATACCCACACAGCATGAAAGATTTCACTGAAATGTTTCGAAATCTTCCATTGAAATATTTCAATGGAACCTTCAATGCAGATTCTAGGAAGTCTTCATGGAATATTTCGAAATATTCCACTGGAATCTTCCATTGAAAGCTTCCAGGAATATTTATGGAATATTTCAAAGGAATGTTCAAAAACTTTTTCGAAATATTCCATGAAATATTCACGGGAGATTTCTGGAATATTCCATGAAATATTACATGTAATGTTTATGGGATATTCTAGTGTAATATTTCATAGAAGATTTCAGGGAGATTCCATAAATATTTCGCTGGAACATTACAAAAAATTTCGAAATAGTTCAGCGGAATATTACATAAATCTTCTAGGAATATTCCACGAAATATTTCACTGAAAGATTTAAATAACCTTCCGGTCGAATATTTCATGAAAGATTTCAGGAAGCTTTCATAAATATTTCGCTGAAAGATTCCGAAAAACTTCAAAATCGTGTAGCGGAATATTACATAAATCTTCCATAAATATTCCACGAAATATTTCACAGAAAGATTTCAGTAATCTTCCGGTGGAATATTCCATGAAAGATTTTAGAAAGATTCCATTAACATTTTATTGGATGATTTCGAAAAACTTTAAAATCGTACAGCGGAATATTACATAAATCTTCCAAAAATATTCCACGAAATATTTCACAGAAAGATGTAAGTAATCTTCCAGTGGAATATTGCATGAATGATTCTAGAATAATTCCATGAAGTTTTTGTTGGAAGGTTGCGCGGAACGTTACGGGAGGTTTCCGTCGACGCCGATAGGGGGATGTTCGTTAAATGAGAGTTTTATCCCCAAGCGGTCAGAAGATACCTTACTTACTATATAAGCGAAAGAGTATTGGCGCTTTGTTGTGCACAGTCGAAGCGAATATGTAAATGCGATTTTATAACCAAATGTTTATGTATGCTTATATGTATTGATGTATAAGTTTAATGTGTTATTATATAATATATATACTATCCCCTCATAGCATTTTACAACCTTTCATGAAATATTTCAGAAATATTTCATGGTAGATTTCGGAAACGCTGAATCTTTCATCTAAATCTTCCAAATATCTTCCAGCAACATTTCATGAAAGATGTGAGATTACCCAAACCTTTCATTGAAATATTCTTGAAATCTCTCAAGAATATTCCATGAAATATTCCAATGCGAGAAGAATCAAAAACATACGAATATTAAAGGAATATTTCATGGAAGATTCCTAAAATATTCCAAATCTTCCGTGCCAATATTCTGCGAATCTTCCATAAATATTTCACGGAATAAAGATTCCTCAAATCTTTCGTTCATATTCCATGAAAGGTTCATGAAATGTTTCAAATCTTCCGTTCCAATATTCCAGAAATTTTCCATGAATGTTCCAACGGAATATTTCATGAAATATTTTAATGAAAGATTTGAGATGATCTAAATCTTCCAATGAAATATTCTTGGAATCTTCCAACAATATTCCATGGAATATTCCAATATAAGAAGAATCAAGGACATATGAATATTACAGAAATATTCTATGGAAGTTTCCTAAAATATTTCAAATCTTCCGTGCAAATATTCCGGGAAGCTTCCATAAATTTTCCATGCTGTGTTGGTAGTATCTATTGCGCTCGACCTTTGATTTGAAGATACACCGATTAATACTTGAGTAAATAACAAAAAACTCAATTTTTACTTGGTCGGTATCAGATTATACTTTAACCTGGTCTTAATCGAGAAATTTCTGTATCATCTGAAATATTATCATTTAGGCTTTCTAAATAATATTCCTATTCGTCTTCATAATTTAAATGGTCTTTAATATGATTATTTAAATTTTCTATCATTTGTTGATTAGTGACATTATCTACTTTAACGTGATTGCCTTCAATTGGATTCCATTCCATTATTTTTGTTCATATAATCTATGTATATATTTGAATTTTGACTGTCAATTTTAATATTTTACAACTTTATTATTGGTAAATAATTAATATGAATGTTACCTGTAAAGATAAAAATTATTTTATAATATAATTTGTTGAAAATAATTAATGTAGAAATATAAAATTCAATATTGATAAATTTTCAAAATTTTTTGTTAAAAATATAGACACGCTCAATCGTGTGTGTAGTATGTGGCGCCACCGTAAGGCAAGTTATGTTTGATAAACGCGAGATGCGTTTGTTCATTCCGTGGATGACTGTTGGACAGTCAAGTTGTATAATACTTTTATATATTTTATAATAAATTATTTATTACTATTTAATTTCGTTTATTTCATTCAGGTCACCTCTCGCTAATTTTAACAGGTTATGCGTCCAGAGCGATTTTTACTGCGCGTTTTCTTTTACTTTTCTCGCGGCTTGTAAAGTTTGAAGTAGCTCATTATCGCCGCGTTCATAATAAATTTTATTAATTAAAAGTAAATTTACAAAACGTTTTTCTTGTCTGCTTTGTGTTGTGTGTACTGCAATTGTGAGGGTGTAGGGCAGTGTGTGAAAGAAAATACACAAAAGGCTAACATGAGCGACAGAATCTTGTGCAGCACAGAAGGAAGGAACAACGCCAGCACAACAGTAGTACAACATTTGGTAAGAAAATAAAAATATAATAAAACAGAGAAGTGCGGATTCTTACAAGTGAAAAGAAAGAAAAACGTCGCGAGTGTGACTTGAGTGAAACGAAGGATTATACATGTAAAATACTGTGAAAAATAAAATTATCGTACGATTGTAAAGGGTGTATTTTGTAAATTTGGTTAATGGTAAGGGAAGTTAAATAGAGGTTGGTCAAAAGTGAATATTTGAGAGAAGACAGGAAAATTAGTTTTTCGTAAATAAGTGCTGCTTTGATTTGGTGAAATTTCGTTTTAATAAAAAAATAAACACAAAAGCGGACGCATTTTTACGTATAAATGTGAAATGTAGATGCATGTAGAAAGAAGAGTGATTGCTTAATTTCCGAAAAATGTGTATATGGAGGCGCGTGCAAACATGGCGGCCATAGGTACACCCACCGTTAATGGATTCTTTCCGAATGTTTTGAAATCCTGAACTTTCATTGAACAATTCCGTTGTTTCCTTTGTTTCTATTGGAACATTTTGAAAAATTCGGAAAGAATCAATTAACGTTGGGTGTACAAGGCGAGTTGACAAAGAAACGTCGACGCCATGTACAATGAAAAGACCGTGAGGGCGTGCGCGCGCAACTAAGAATAAAAAAAACAGAAAGACGGCGACTGACTAAAGGCGAAAATAAACGCGTGAGCATATATATATATATATATATATATATATATATATATATATATATGTGTGTATGTATATATGTGTACACGCATGAATGTAAAAAAAAAAACAGAATATCAATGGCATAAACAAAAGAGACAGTATATGTGTGAGTATGTGTATAGTGTGAGCGTCGTCGTGATAAAAATGACAGCTTAAGAAAAAGACAGAATGAGTGAAGCGAAACAAACTAAATCAAAGCGGACAAGAATAGAGTTTACGTAGATGCGTGCAAGGGATCGATTGAAAAGAATAAGAGAGGAATGATTTTAGTAAAAACTAAAATTAAGTAAATAGATGTATAGGACAGCTATAGGAATTGATAAACGTAAGGAATGGCGGATGGGACTATACGAACGTGTATATGTTTGTGTGTATGTCTGTATGTGAGCATCGTGAATGTGCAGCAGTGCGCGCACGACTGAAGGCATATATGCGGATGCATATACGTGCGCATGTGGGAGGCTTGAGTGACACTATGATAATGCAATTTAAATACTAACTGACTGATATGAACGAGTATATATAAAATAAATTTAAAGAAAAATATATTTTAAAATATTAATTTAAAATTATCATTGTACAAAGGAGAGAAGCTTATTGTTGATTCTCAAAACTCAAGAGACGGTGAATGATTTTGTAAAGAAGCATTTTCATGAGATGTATGTGACAGTCATCTAAGACAGCTAATCATTGGATTCAAATAAGATAAGACAGCTAATCATTGGATTCAAAACTATGACAGGAATTGAATATAAATTAAGTATTGAACAATAATTATTCTATATTTAAAAATTTTATTTAAGGTGGATCATCCGCTAGCTATAGTTTGTTGTTCATAAAAATTAAAAGTTAAAAGAATTCTTCAATATTTTGAAAATCATTAATTTATACCAAGAAAAAAATCCCCGTAAATTTTCAGCTAGCCTTAACGACTGATTTTATTATTTATGCTCACTCAAAGTTTATCTTTTTACTACTATAAGATACAAAACACGCAAACTTTAAGTGAGCACATAAAAAAAAATTAATCGTTAAGGCTACTTGAAAATTTACAGGGATTTTTTTCTTGCTATAAATTAATTATTTTCAAAATATTGAAGAATTTTATTAACTTTTAATTTTTATGAACAACAAACTATAGCTAGCGGATGATCCACCTTAATTAAGCTTGAACGTATAATAGTACGTACATAAATAATTAAAAAAATATCCATGGTTTTGAAATAATATTGATCGATCATAGTTGCTGCTTTCACATACATAGTAATACTTGTGTTCAGTATATTGTGTATAGGAATAATAGCACATATGTATAATTGTAAATATAAAAATATACTCAAATTACTGACAAATTTGAATCATTTAACATTGCTTGTGTTCAGCATGTTAGATTGATTCTCTTTAATTGTCATAAATATGAATTACCTAATATTGCTTGTGTTCAGCATACTGGGTTGATTCTCTTTATTTTTCATAAATATGTGATTGATATATTGAGCTCGAAAGGCTTGTGTTCGGTCTGTTAAGCTCATAATATATATAATTGACTCTAACGTAAATTATCTAGTTTTGCTTGTGTTCGGCAAAATTATATAAATTTTATTTATATTGGTTTACTATTCCTTTATAGTTGAGAAATACGTTACGAGTGAAGAATTTGACCTGGTGATAAAGGCAGTTACAGAGATGGAGACAGATTATATATGCCCTATTGTACGACAGGTGGCCACACTATGACTGATAAGGAAGAGAGAAAAGACAGAATTAACAACAGTTATGAGACCGAAAAGACGGTGGGGCTATATAACGAGACAGTGTGAAAGCTGTAATTAAAGTAACTGCAGGAGGTCAAATTGCGACAGATAAGGAAAGACAAAAATAAATTAAAGGTTTGACAGCAAAATTGAATGAAATGCCTGAAGCAAAATTAGCAGGTAAACAAATAATAGTAAAGTCAAATGAAAAAGTTGGTAAAAAAAAAATAAAATAAAATATTTGTAAATAAACATTTCGATATTTCGTCAATAAAACCAATAGAAAATTACGACAGAAAAATTGACGATGAGAGTAAGATTTTTGAGCATGATTATTATAATAAAAATTTTGATTTAGACCTATTTGACAAATTGGACAAGGTAATGGATAAGCTTAATTCAGTTAAGGCAAAAATGGCAAAGAACAAGAAAGACAAAGAAAAGAGAAGAAGAATAGAGCAGAAGGGAGATGACGCTTTGATGACTTTGATAATAAAAGAAAAAAAACTGATTGTTAGAATGTTTGTGTTTCTTTCTGATTGAAAGAAACTAATTGTTTCATTATGAATGAGTATTTTTGTCTTCTTCTCTTACCAAGGCCTTTTCTCCCTGTGGTTGTTTAGATTTAATAGTGATTTGGAATAAATTTTGTGGAGAATTAAAAATGATGAATAAAAGAAAGAAACGCCATGCAAATTTTAAGCAACCACACTCTGGAAACGATGAGGGAGGAATTAAAACAAAAATGATTATAGGTAACGCGGTGATACGGACAGGTAAATCCAAAGGCAGCAAAAAGACATAAAGGTAAACAATGATTTTGAAAATTATACACTTAAGAGGTGGTCGGAACCAAATCGGTGACTTAGTTTAATGTTTACAATAAATGCTTATAATGATTTATTTATTCATTTGCATGGCAAAAATATAGTCATTTCCTCTAACCATGTATATAAAAAATAATTTGAAACAGTTTCAGTGGCAAAAAAATATAAAATATTGTCATGAAGCGAAAAATGCCATCTAATAGTCGATGCGGCTGTTATTTGCATGCAATAGATTTCAATTTAGCATTTTTCGCTTCATGACAATATTTTATATTTTTTTGTTGCTGGAACCGTTTCAGATTATTTATTATGATTATGGTTAGAGAAAATGACTATATTTTTGCCTTGCAAATGAATAAATAAATCATTATAAGCATTTATAGTAAGCACTGAACTAAGTCACCGATTTGGTTCCGACTGCCTCTTAAAGCAGAAGGTTTCGGAAACTCGACAGTCTTGGACTAACACCTAGGACCGGTAAATAAATTGAAAATATCGTGTTTAATACAAATAAAGCTTAATAAAATAAAGAAAACGAAAGTATTTTAGACGTTTCTAAACAGTTGACAAAAACTATCAAAACCGGACTGACTGAAGAAGATAGACCAGTAAAACGTTATTATAAATTATAAATTAATGACTTAATTAAACTAAATTTAATTCGAAAATTTTTTGGATTATTTTATGTCTGAATTAAGTTCGATGGAATTTTTATTGTATGTTGTTGATAGTACTATCATAAATGAAAAACATAGATATAAAATTCTTGATATTTTAATGAGTAGAATAGATAAAGACTATCATGCTAGACTTATGGAAATTAAAGATCCAGTTAAATTGTTCAATAGAATTTAAAGAAATTAAATTGAGCAAGATAAATGTAATTTCATCTAGTATAAAGAAAATTGTACAACATACAGTATAATCGAAAGAAAAGGTTGTTAATTTTATAGACAAATTTTAAGAAATAGTAAGAGGCTATAATAACATGTCAAACGTTAAATTGTTGTCTGAAAAAGACCAAAGAGATTTTTTTCTATAATGTTATCATAAGCAAAGTACATCAAGTAGAAGGACTAGATTTTATGAGAAATAGTATAACGGGGAAAAGGGTTACCATATCATAAACTAAAGTTACTTATTATGCAGGTTGAAAGCCACCAAACGAGAGACAAACATCCAGCCACAGCTATGACGGCCAAGTCAGGGGTCATGTTCTGAATGCCATGGTTATAGATACTATGCCAGCGACTGCCCACGATAGGATACTAGTACAAAGAAGTGTTTCTTCTATCAGAGATTTACCCGTGACCATGTAATCTCAATATTTTCAATATGTCAGGGAGACTCGAGACAGAACAACATAAAAAGGTATGAATTAAAATATTATAATAATAAAAGTAAAGAAAGTATAGGTCAGACAGCATTCAAACGTAAGATAACTAATCTAATTAATTATGACAAAACGAACGAAATCTGATAATAAAAGGAAACAAGAAAATGATGTAAAATACAACAGAGGATAATATCAAAAAGAAGGCGATTCTAACCAATTAAAATCTAGAAACGAGAAGACTAATGAACAGAGTGCTGACAGTGGTGTGATAGAACATTTGACAAATTCAAAGTTGATTTTCAAGAAATTTATTAAACAACCGGACAAAATCCAATGTGCAAATAAAAACAGCAGCGCAAATCTTAAATCTGGAAGAGAAGGAAGCGTACAAATAAATACGGCTGATAGAAAATTTATTATTTCAAACAAGAATAATCTGCGTGAAAAACTGAAATAATCCTTACGCAGGTTTGCAAATAAGGTTTTAAGGATTTAATTAGGAAATAAAATAATAGATATATATGACTCCATTTCGAATGAATCATTTTTGACAGAAATATATAATAGCCATATTGGTTGATTGGATTTGAATCAGATGCAACGGAAAATAACTTAAAACAAAGATAGGTTTTAGCATATGTGACGATAAGAAAAATGAATGAAGAACAGAATATTGAAGAAAATAATTAATTTAAAGAAAAGGAAGAAATCAGATAATCAAAGAAGAAAAATATTTAGATTTTGAAAACACGATTGCAGACAGAAATCTCCGTAAGCCACATGACATTGAAGTCACTTATGATTGTAAAGTTTAACTAATTGCCATTTAAAATAGTTAGGCATAGAGCGACTGAACCTCAGCAAATAATATATTAAAAAGTGCGCTTTTTAAGGACAGATCAAGGCATTAAGTACACAGGGGAATTTACTCAAGAAGTTTTGGAAAGACTGGGTGCAGAAAATCAATTTGTTTATACAGATACATTTCAGGACAATGGAATTGCAGAAAGGTTTTATCAAACTGTACAAAAGAAGGTAAGAGCCTTCATATATGATTCTAGTTTACCAGAGAACATGTGAAACTCTTGGCATTAAATGCGTCAGTTCATGCCTACAACATAACATCGCATGCAATAAATGACATGGTACCAACAATTCAAAAATTCAAGAATAATTAAGAAATAGATTTGAATCAAATAAAACGTTTTAGACGTTTTGCTTACATGGAAGTGCAAATGAAGGTTGGTCCAAAATTTCATTTTATTGCAAAGATAGTTATTCTAATAGGATATGAAGAGACTAGATACATCTTACTAAAACCAAAAGAAGGGAAATTATACAAAAGCAGTGACATACGATTCAACGAACAAAATTGGTCTACAAGGACAAATATGCAACAAATGATATACAAGATTGGAAACAAATTGATGAACAGATAGAAATACATGGTTTGTGAATTTTGAAAAAGAAGACAGAGAGAATGATATACGAATACAAAGACCGGTGGGAGAGAAAGTCAAAAGATCAGTTAGACGACCAAGAAAAGAAAATAATAAGACTGATAAAAAGAAACAAAAACCGGAGGGAGAGAAAATAAAAAAAAAATCTGTAGCACGATCGATAAAAGTTAAGAAAAAAAATACTGAATATGAAGTGCAAGAATCGGAGGGAGAAGAAACAAAATGACAAATTGAATTACTAATGGAAACACAAACAAGTACAGAAAATAAGATGGACGAAGAAACTCATGTTTTATTAGCTGAAATAAATAGTGATCTGACTACATGCTTGGAAGCTATAAAGTCAAAAGATAAATAAAAAGGGACCAAAACTATTGATGAAGGCTTGAAATCTATGTATAAGAATAATGTATGGAAATAAGTTGTTAATCAATTGTAATGAATGACAGAAAAAGATCAAACATTATACATTCAAGATGGATATTTAATAAAAAGAAGACAGCAAAATCAGAAATAAAGCCAGACTAGTAATTCGTAGTCTCAAAGATAGAAATGAATATGATTTGCAAAAAAAAACATATGCACCGATTTGACGATTACCTTTAATGAGGTCTATACTGGCAATGGCAAGCAAACTGTATTTAGAAGATGGACGTGAATACAGCTTTTCTAAATGGATATTTATACAGTGAAATATATATGGAAATACCTAAAGGGATGACTGTTTATGAAAAGATCAAACAAAACAAGATTTATAAATTGGGAAAGGCTTTATACTATTTGAAAGTCAGTCTAAAATGAAAAATTTAAAGAGGCAGTAAAGAAATATGGACTTAGATAATTCAACGATCAGCCTTGTTTATTTACTCAGCAAGAAAAAGACCGATTTCTTATCTTAATATTGTATGTAGACGATATTCTAATAGTTTTCAACAATGTACAGATGCTTGAGAGAATGAAGACAAATTCGAAGAAAGAATTTGAAATGAGAGAAATTGGCGAGCCTAAAAGTTTTTTTTTAGGCTTAAAAATAAAGCGAGACAGAAAGAAAAGGATACTAACCATTAAGCAAAAAGAATACATAAAATGGTAAAGAAATTTAGTTTTGATCAATCAACTCCTCAACGAATACCTATGGTAACCAATCAGGTGGAAGAAAAAGCAGCGTGAAGAAAAGGATAAAGTAAGTGAAAAACTAATAACAGAAAGTAAATGTAATCAACCCTATCACAAAGCAGTTGGCACATTACTATATATAGCCAATGCAAGCCGGTCAAGTATTGCCTATGATGTTAATGTTCTAAGCAGACACCAAATTAAACCCACTGAAGATGAACACTAACAAAGAATGACGAAAGATGAGGACTAACAAATGGTTGCAAGAGTATTTAATAATTGTATTTAATAATAGTATTTAATAATAGTATTCAATACTGACAAAAAAAAATATATATATATATATATATATATATATATATATATATATATATATATATATTTATATATTTACATTTATTTATTCAAATTTTATTTTAATATTCCTTACTTCGTATGTATTACAGGTCCTAAATGAAACAACAAGCGACAGAGCAAACGACAATTATCTTTATATCAAGATTGAAAAAGCTTAAAAATTTCATTTCTTTTTATAAATTTTCATTAATGTATTCAAATAAAAAAATTATTTATGTATGATAAATAAAATTGAGCGTGGGAGGGAGTGTTAAAAATATAGACACGCTCAATCATGTGTGTAGTATGTGGCGCCGCTGTAAGGCGGGTTATGTTTGATGAACGCGAGATGCGTTTGTTCATTCCGTGGATGACTGTTGGACAGTCAAGTTGTATAATACTTTTGTATATTTTATAATAAATTATTTATTACTATTTAATTTCGTTTATTTCATTCAGGTCACCTCTCGCTAATTTTAGCATTTTTGTTAAATTATAATAAAATAATTTTTCTAACGTTTCTTCCCACACTATATTAGGCATAGTATCATTATTTTCTGATTTATTTTGAATATACATTTTATTTGCATTTTTACAGCGCGAAAGAGCAACGTATAATTTACCGTGAAAAAATCAAGATTTTCATATATATTTATATATATATATATATATATATATATATATATATATATATATATATATATATATATATATATATACCCACATTTCCAAAACTTCGTGCTTGAGATTCATTTATTGTTATCGCAAACGCTAAAAACAATAGGAAATTGCTTTCTATATAAAGTAAACAGTAATGACGATAGTATTTTATGTTATTCTAAGTATACAAACTTCATTTCTTTTATTTTCTCCTGTAATAATTTCAGCTTTTATGCTATTTAAGTAATCTAGTTATTTTTAATCATGTTCCATTACATAATCCATATTTGATACTTACATTTCGAATGAACATTATTGTTGCATTCACTTTTAAATTTAGTTCATGTAAAGGTAATCCTTTTTTTATATTATTCAACTTTTATGATGATACTATTCATTCTAATTATTATGGATAAATTAAATTTATATTATTATCTGTTTGATCTGCACCTTTGTACGTTGCATAATCAATACTATAATAAGTTATTGTTTGATTGTTAATTAATTTTAATATTTTATTATTTAAAATGTTTACTTCTTCATTTTGTGTGCTTAAAATAATATTCAAAAAAAAACAAGAAATATCGTTAATGCTTTTATAAATTTTATTATAAACGTCATTAGTTCCAACGATCAACTTTTCCTTCGCTGATATTTAATAATAAAGAAGAAAATTTGTCGTCACTAGGTCTTATGTTATTTTTAAATTTTAAAATATGAAATAGGGGGCAAAGATTTGAATACTTTATAGTCTTTTCAAAAATTTTTTTTATACTTATATAATGATATATTTATGTTTTGTATAAGAAAGTTTTTTTAGAGAAAATTCAAGAGAAAGACTTTTAGAGAAAATTCAACTGACATTAATTAAACCTCTAGTTACACATTCCTTTACATAATGTTCTTTTATTTCGGTCATATGTCTTAATTTGTTTTCACCTCCAGTCTTAACGCTTGCTTCTGCTGCCTTGTTATCACACCATAATAGAATTGGTGCTATTCTTGTTTTAACAATCTTTTAAAATTTGATATAAGGATATCAATTCTTGAGCGCATTCGTTTATAGAAACATATTTCTGTCTGTGAGTTCTTCAGGATGTTGTGTCTTCGAAAAACTTGATCACATAGCTACTGGTCGTAAGAGAATTTTTGCAGTCGTCAAAACTTGCATCTAAAAATCCTTGTAAACAATCGTTCTGTCCTTTATATCTTAGTTCAAAGTTTTTTGTTCTTCTTAATTATTCAAATACTCTTTCAATCTTCTACCAGTCATTTTTCAGTAAACTTGATTTGGTGTCTGCATAGAGTATTTACCTCATATGCAATTTCTGGCCTGCTTACATTGGTTTCTTCTTTTCTTCACGCTGTCTTCTCTTCCTATTGGCTACCTGATTGATTACCATAGGTGTTCGTTGGGTGGGTGATTGATCCAAACTAAACTTCTTTAGCATTTTATTTATTTATTGTTCTTGCTTAATGCTCAGTATCCTTTTTTCTGTCTTATTTTATTTCTGAGCCTAAAGAACTTGTAGTCTCACCAGTTTCTGTCATTTTAAATTCTTTCTTTACATTTGTCTTCATTCTTTCAAGCATCTTTACATTGTTGCAAACTAGCAGGATGTCATCTGCATACTATATCAAGATAAGAAATCCGTCTTTTTCTTGCTGAGTAAATAGACAAGGCTCATTGTTGAATGATGTAAGTCCATATTTCTTTACTGCCTCTTTAAATTTTTCATTTTAGACTGACTTTCAAATCGTATAAAGAATTTTCCAATATACACATCTTGTTTTGTTTGATCCTTTCATAAGCAGTCATCCCTTCAGGTATTTCCATATATATCTCACTGTTTCAATATTCATTTAGAAAAGCTGTCTTCACATCCATCTGAGATATTTCTAAATCCAATTTGTTTGCCATTGCCAGTATAGATCTGATTAAATGTAATCGTGAAACCGGTGCATATGTTTCTTGTATATCATACTCATTTCTGTCTTTAAAACTATGAATTACTAGTCTGGCTTTATATCTTATTTTACTGACTTCTTTCTTTTAAATACCCATCTTGAATGTATAATGTTTGATCTTTTTATGTCATTCATTACAATTGATCTGTCAACTTATACATTATTCTTATACATACATTCTAATTCTTCAATAATAGTTTTAGTCCTTTTTTTTTTATCTTTTGACTTCATGGCTTCCAAGTGCGTACTCAGGTCATTATTTATTTCTGCTAATAAAACATAAGTTTCTTCATTTATCTTATTTTCTGTACTTGTTTGTGTTTCCATTTATAATTCAATCTGTCGTTTTGTTTTCTCTCCCTCCGATTCTTGCACTTCATATTCACTATTTTTCTTAACTTTTGTCAGTCGTCCTACTAATTTTTTTTTTTATTTTCTCTCCCTCCAATCCTTGTTACTTTTTATCAGTCTTATTATTTTCGTTTCTTGGTCGTCTAACTGGTCTTTTGACTTTCTCTCCCTTCGGTTTTTGTATTCGTATTTCATTTTCTCTGTCTTCCAATACAAAATTCACAAACCATGTATCTATATCTTTTCATAAATTTGTTTCTTAGTCTTATATATCAGTTATTGCATATCTGTCCTTGTAGACGAATTTTTCGTTGAATCGTACATCTCTGTTTTCGTATAGTTCACATAAAACCCATTGTGTCTGAATTCATTATTTGCAAAGGTACAATTGTTCTATGCTTGACTGTCTTAAATGGCAATTTGTTAAACTTTGCAATCATACACACTTCACAGTCTTTCAACGTATAATCAAATACAGCCTGTTTTAAAGTTTTGATATTAGGAAATTTTAATTGTAATTTTCTTAAATAATCAACTGATGCATGGTCCATTTGAAAATGCCGGAACATAGCATAGTTGTTTGTATTTATTTTCTCCGTTGCATTTGTATTTTCAGTTTCACATTGAGATTCTTCACTGACTTTAATCTCATGTAATTTATAAATATTTATGTCTGCAATCTAAATATTTTTCTTCTTTGACTGTCTGAGTTTTTATTTTATTTTATTTTTTTTTTTTCATTAAATTGATTATTTTCTTCAATATTCTGTTCTTCATTTATTCTACTTGTCGTTACATATACTAGAACCTGTCTTTGTTTTTAATTATTTTCTGCGCTTCTTATTCAAATTCAATCAACCAATATGGCTGATCATATATTGGTAAGGATGAAAAATTTTCATTTAAGTTTCCCTTGCAGATTACTCCGTCTAAAATAATAAATTTTCCATCAGTCGTATTTGTTTGCACGCTTCCTTCTCCCTTAGATTTAAGATTTGCGCTGCAGTCTTTAATTGCGCATTGGACTCCATCCAGTTGTTTAATAAATGTCTTGAAAATCAACTTTGAATTTGTCAAACGTTCTTTCGCACCACTGTCAGCACTCGGTTCATTAGTCTTCTTGTTTCTAGATTTTAATTGGTTAAAACTGCCTCCTTCTTGATATTTTTCTCTGTTGTATTTTACATAATTTTCTTGTCTCCTTTTATTGACAGATTTTGCTCGTTTTTGATTGACAGATTTTGCTCGTTTTTGATTGACATTATTAATTAGATTAGCTATCTTACTTGTGGCTGTTGTCCTACTTGTACTTTCTTTACTTTTATTATTATAATATTTTGATTCATACCTTTTTCTGTCTTTCTGTCTTGAGTGTCCCTGACGCTTTGGACATGTTGAGATCACATGGTCACGGGTAAATCTCTGGCAAAAGTAACACTTCTTTATGCTATTTCCCTGTCGTGGGCAGTCGCTGGCACAGTACCCATAACTGTCGCATTCAAAACATCGTACTTTCTGTATCGCCCTTGATTTGACCGTCATAGCTGTCGTTTGATGGCTTTCAACCTGTATAATAAGTAACTTTAGTTTATCATAAGATAACCCTTTTACTGTAACACTTTCTGTCATACAACTTATTCCTTCTACTTGATGTACTTTGTTTATGATAGTATTATAAAAGAAATCTCTTTCGTCTTCTTCAGCCGATGATTTAACTTTTGGCATGTCATTATAACCTCTTACTATTTCTTCGAATCTGTCTATAAAATTAACTGCCTTTTCTTTCGCTGGATTATACTGTATGTTGTATTTTTTTTTTTTTTTTTAATACTAGATGGAGTTACATTTACCTCGCTTCATTTAATTTCTTTAATTCTGTTCAACAATTCAACTGGATCTTTAATTTTCATGACTCTAGCATGATAGTCTTTATCTATTCTATTTAATAAAATATCACGAACTTTCATTTGCTACTATAGTACTATCTACAACATACAATAAGTCCAGCGAACTTAATTCAGACATAAAATAATCCAAAGTTTTTAAATGTAATTTGAGTCGTTGATTTATAATAGCGTTTTACTGGTCCGTCTTTTCCAGTCAATCCGGTTTTGATAATTTCTGTCAACTGTTTAAAAACGTCTAAAATACTGTCGTTTTTTTTATTAAGTATTTTATCAACCTTTATTTGTATTAAACGCGATATTTTCAGTTTATTTACCGGTCCTAAGTGTTCGCCCAAGACTGTCGAGTTTCCGAAACCTTCTGCGTTAAGTGTATAATTTTCAAAATCATTGTTTACCTTATATGTCGTTTTGCTGTCTTTAGATTTATCTGTCCTTTCTGACTCGTTACCTGTAGTCATCCTCCTTTCCCTGTTCAAATTCCTCCCTCATTGTGTTCAGAGCCTGGCCGTCAAAGACCCACATGGCGCTTCTCTCCTTCACCATCAAAGCCATCGAATCGTCATCTCCTTTCTGCTCTATTCTTCTTTTCTTCGCCTCTCTTGCTCTTTGACATTTCTGCCTTAACTGTATTGAGTTTATCCATTACCTTGTCCAATTTGTCAGATAGGTCTGTCAATTTTGCTTCAGTCATTTCATTGATTCTGTTTTTGGTCTCCGTCTTTATTTCTGCCATTTTGGTCATATTGTAATGCCTATCTGTCTCTTCTCTGTCTTTAGCTCCGTCTTTGTTCTTATTTTTATCTGTTTTTCCGTCATATACATATTTTTCCATATCGCTATTTGACCTCCTGCAGTAACTTTAACTACAGTTTTCACAGAGCCGTCTTCAAAACTGTCACTTTATTCTACTTTCTGTTCTGTCTCGTTATATAGCCCCTCCGTCTTCTCAGTCTCATTGCTGTCGTTAATTCTGTCTTTTCTCTCTTTCTTATTAGTCATAGTGTGGCCACCTGTCGTACAATAGGACATATATAATCTGTCTTCACTCTGTCTTCATCTCTGTGACTGTCCTTATCACCAGGTCAAGTTCTTCACTCGTAACGTACTTGTCAACTATATAGGAATAGTAAACCAATATAAATAAAATTCATATAATTTTGCCGAACACAAGCAAAACTAGATAATTTACGTGAGAGTTAATTATATATATATATATATATATATATATATATATATATATATATATATATATATATATATATATATATATATATATTATGAGCTTAATAGACCGAACACAAGCCCTTCAAGCTCAATATATCTATCAAAATAAAGTGAATCAACCTAGTATGCCGAACACAAGCAATATTAGGTAATTCATATTTATGACAATTTAAGAGAATCAATCTAACATGCCGAACACAAGCAATGTTAAATCAATCATATTTGCCAGTTATTTATGTATATTTTCATATTTATAATTATACATATGTGCTATTATTCCCATACACAATATACTGAACACAAGTATTATTATGTATGTGAAAGCAGCAACTATGATCGATCAATATTATTTTTAAAACCATGTATATATTTATTAAAAAATATTTTTATATACGTACGTTCAAGCTTAATAAAATAAAATTTTTAATTTGAAATAATCATTATTTATTACTTAATTTGTATTCAATTTGTCATAATTTTGAACACAATGCTGTCTTCAACAACTGTCATATACATATTCTCATGAGGATGTTTTGTGAAGTTGCAATAAACCCTATTAAAAAAAAACACGTGTTTGTTGCACGTGAAAAAAACACGTGTAAAATACACGTATTTTTTACACGTGTTTTTTACATGTAAAATTTGCGTGTTTTTTCACGTGTTTTTTTCACGTGCAACAAACATGTGTTTTTTTTAAATGGGGAACTTCTTTCCTCTGTATAAT
Source organism: Anastatus disparis (assembly GCA_017163975.1). Classification (NCBI taxonomy): domain Eukaryota; kingdom Metazoa; phylum Arthropoda; class Insecta; order Hymenoptera; family Eupelmidae; genus Anastatus; species Anastatus disparis. The sequence goes on from JAFFSR010000074.1 coordinate 2,221,248, forward strand.
GATAATTTCAATTAATTAAATATTCTTAAATGTATTTTTCTTAAAGTCGTTCTTTTCTGTCTTTTTTTTAATCGGTCTTTTGTATACATTTACGTAAACTTTATTTTTGTCCGCTTTGCTTTAGTTCGTTTCGCTTCACTTATTCTGTCTCTTTCTTAATCTGTCATTTTTATCGCGACGACGCGCACGCTCCTATACATATACGATCACACTTATATACTGTCTCTTTTCTTTATGCTATAACCATGTTATACGTACATATGTATATGTATATACCTGCGAGTTTATTCTCGCCTTTTAGCAGTCACCGTCTTTCTATTTTGTTCTAATTGCGCACGCACGTCTTCACGGTCTTTTTATTGTACACGGCGTCGATGTCTTTTCATCAACTCGACTTGGGCCTATGGCCGCCATGTTTGTGTGCATTATTATATTTCAATTTTTAGAAGTCAGGCCAATGCCTTTCTTTCTTCAAGCAATTATACTTAGTATTTCAACATAAAAACGCGTCCGTTTTTACATTCATTTTTAATTATAGTGAAATTTAACCAAATTCAAGCAACACTTTTTACAAATATTATTTTTTAACCGGTTTTCATTTATTTCTGTCTACACCGTCATAAATCTGTTCAGACCTCGCGCGTGCATCCACTATACATACATATATATATACACACATACACATATATATATATATATATATATATATACATATACACACATACAGGTCTTTTCTCTCGTTCTAGATACATACACACACACGCACACACAAAGCATAAAAAATAATTTTTCTCGTGCACGCATGAATCTGTCATACTCAAATACATTGCGTCATTTTACCCAACATGGCGACTCATTTTATTTCTCTCTCACTTTCTCTCTCTATAGACTAGCGCACGACGCTATCAATTCTCTGTCCTTTTCTTTCTTTCTATAAGCGTGCATGCGACGCCATTACTGTCTTATAGAATTGAGAGAGAATAAAGACAAATTCTTACCCGGAGTCAACTTCTTTTTCTTTTTCTTTCTTTCTCCTTTTTCTCCCCCTGCTGTCCTTCGTCCTGTCTTTTTGTTCCTTGACTCGCCATCTCTGACGCTTCAACCAGGAGATAAAGAACAATAAAACAATTCACCAAACAGACTGACGCACGCTCCAAACCACACAAATTCCTTTCTCAATTTTATTAAATAAAACGCGCAGTTAAGAGGCGGTCGGAACCAAATCGGTGACTTAGTTCGGTGCTTGTAATAAATGCTTATAATAATTTATTCATTTATTAATATGGTAAAAATAAAGTAATTTCCTCTAGTCATGTATATAAAGAATAATTTAAGATAGTTAAAGCCACAAAAATATACAAAATATTGTTATAAAGCGAAAAATGCCACCTAACAATCGACACGACAGTTTTTTGCATGCGGTATATGTCAAGTCAGTTTGATATTTGTAATAAATGCTTATAATAATTTATTTACTTATTCATATGGTAAAAATATAGTCATTTCCTCTAGTCATATATATAAAGAATAATTTGAAATAGTTTAAGCCATAAAAATATACAAAATATTATCGTAAAGCGAAAAATGCTGACTTGATATATACCGCAAGTCACCGATTTGGTTCCGACCGCCTCTTAAAAGCACTTTGGGCTCATAACCTGTTATAATTTTAATAATGCAGAGCACAATTTATATTAAATGAAAAGTCTTTATTTAATCCATACAAAATAATTAAATGAAATGATCTCTTTATTCAATAACGAAATACAAGTTCTGGCTTTAACAGACGGACTTGAACTGAACTGAACGACGACGAGACGCAACTTGATTCTCTTCAACTGTCTACTACATATTCTCAATAGGTGACGACACCTAGTATGAGTGTGTATATTTTCAACATTTGTTAAAAAATATTTTTTTCTAATCATTATTCAATTATTTATATATTTTATTAAATTTTTCTCTATTAAAATTTATAACTTCATTATTAATTTTGTCATTTTCTCCAACATATGTTTTATTTGGTTCTGATAAACCAAAATTTTCACATGATATATATTTTAAATTTAATATTTGATTAATATGTGATAAATCTTTATTTTCTTTGTTTTCTTTGAAATCTAATGTAAAATATTTTTTATATTTGTCCCAAATAATTTTATCTTAAATATTTTCATATAATAAAAAACTGCGAAAAATTTACGTGATTGTATTGGTAACGTAACTTGACATGCTTCTTCAAAAATATAATAAATCTGATTTTCGTGTTCAATTAAATTCATAGCTAAAGCGGTTTCTTCATAAGTATTATAAGTGACATTTTCATGAGTTCGTAAATCTTTATAAGATGTCGCACTTTTTATTCTGTTCAATATCAATTTAAAAAAACGTTCACTATCTTTTGGAGATACTACATTTGATCTACCACTACCTATATTTTTCCTATTTTGTGATCGTTTTATCCAAGATTTCGTATTAGAATTAAAAATATAATATTGCGATTAATTTTTTCAGCAAAATCATGTTTTTTATTTCAATGAAACCATGCGGTTAACGTTCTTTCGTAATTATTTAATGCTGAATGTATATCATTTTCATCGAAAATTATTTGTTGTTAATTTTATGTATGAATACTTAATCTTATTACGGAATGACTTCTACCACATAATGGTAACTCTTATAACCTCCATTTTGCTTCCATTAGGCTCAAATATCTACCATTTATATATTGACCCTAGTTATATAACGATAGACATCATCTTTATTTTTTTCTTTAATTTTACTTTGTTTTATTTTGCAATAGACTTCCCTATTGAAAAAAGTCAGATAAGATCTCACTTGATTTCTCATTTGAGATCTCGTGCCAAAATCGCAGCTGAGATTTCATTTGATTTCTCATTTAGTGATGGGCGATATCACCCTTAGTTATCGATATTTGATATCGATATTTATCGATCATCAAAATATCGATACCTAAAAAATATTTAAATTTTATCAATATTAACTAATATCAATAAATATTGATTAAAATTTTTTAACATTACATACACAAAAAACAAGCTTAAATGATAAAAATTAATTACGAATTTCCTAAATCTGTTTATTTATTAAAGTCGAAAAATATCAGTTAGTAAAAAAAAAATTCTCTAAATACTTTGTATTATTAAAAGTCTCAAAATATAAATAGAAAATAACATTTTCAGATTTTTTATTTATTAATATTAAAAATGAATTTATATATGTACATGACGTGGTTATAATAAATATAATAAATACTAAAAACTATAAGTAACGATTCATTAACTCAAGTACCAATCTACTAGAGATAGAGATGTTAAAAATCATAATTCTTGGAAATGTTTCGGTGATAAGCGCGATCTTTTTTCTGTTAAAATTAAAGCAGCTTGGGAAACAAGTTGCTCTGATGGTACAGATGTGACAACGACTGTGAAATATTATAGTCCAATTTTTAATGTTAATGCTGAATTAGGCAGTTTTTTCCAAAACTGTACAGGATCACTATCCAACTTTCTTACAGATTCGCTTAAATAATATCTAAATTACTATACTATACAATATATCATTTATGGATTTCATGTTTAGATATCCTGACTGTAATAGTAACATGTATTTTTCTAACCTTGTAAACAAATTTGCCCGTAGGGTGGCGCTTACAGCATTCAGCATCATAATAGTTCGCAAAACTTTTCGAGCATATACTACCGGAGGAAGCTTCTAGGTAAGGTACGTAGCTCTCTCTCTCTCTCTTGTCTTATTCAATTGGCTTCTTCCGTTTCTCGCGAACAGAGGTAGTCAATCAAATGTGACAAGAGAGAGATAGTACGTCCCTCAATAGCAGCCTTCTTTCTCTTCGCTCCGTCACGCTTTTAATAACTGGTAGGCTTCCTCTAGTAGTATATACTTGAAGGCAAAACTATACTTCCAAATTTTTGTTAAAATTATTTTCAACAGAAAAATTATCGATCTTTCATTACAAAAATATCGATATGTTAAAATATCGGTTCTTAAAATATCGATAAAAAATATCGATATTTTAAGGGACAAATATCGATATCAGCATTTATCGATATTTATCGCCCATCACTATTCTCATCTGATTTCTCATCTACCGATTCATCGAAAAAAAACTAAGTTAGTAATTGGTTTTTTAAAATCTTGAGATCTTTTCAAAACCATTTTTAGATCTATATTTCTGTTTTAAATAGTTTTTCTTTATATTGTTCTGGAATTATTTTAATATCTTTTTAAGAATAATTATTCAGTACAAGACATATAAGAAAGGGAGACAGTACCACTGAAAAAAATACTACTGACTAGTAAAGATTTACTTGAATAATGACAAATAAATATTTTCTAAAAATAATTAAATATCAATTGATCAAAATACCATTTACAAAATTGAAATAATACTTTAGAAAGAATAATAATTTAGTAAATTTATATATAATAGCCCAGCTAGCATCACTCATTTCTTCAACGTGGTGAACTCGTAGTCCAGTCATAGGAGGCAAAAATAGGGTATAACCTGGAAATTCTTTCGATTAGCACCGATTTTCATAAAACATTAGAATGAAGCTTATATTACCCTACAGATCAAAAGTTATATATATGCGAGGTGCGCTTTTTGCTTTAAAGGGGTAAAAACTACCCTTAAAGTTGAAAAATAGTAAAAATGCCGATTTACGCTTATAAATAATTAAAATAATCTTGGAATGTCTAAAATAAGTATTGTTTAATATTGTGGAACATAATTAATGATATTAAGCATTTTTGCAACCCTTAAAAACCACCCCTTTGACTTAATAAAAAGAGCATATATAGTTTTTAACATTAAAAAATATTTTTATGATACAATTATGGAAAAATATTAACGTTTTAAGTTAATGATATAATTTTTAATTTATTACATCATTTCAACCCTTAAAAACTACCCCTTATGATGAAAAATAGAAAAAAATAATTTTAAACATGAAAATTATTTTGTAATTACATATTTATATTAAATTAGACATTTTTTCACAGTTTATAATGATTTTTATTTTAGTGTAACATTTCAACCCTTAAAAACAACCCTTGATGATAAAATGCCAAAAAAAAGAGTCTTTAGTACTTTTAATAATTTAATAACTTTTATTCTATTAATAATATATTTTTCATGTCTTATTATAGAATTTAGAATATATTTAAGTATTTTACATTTATAAATGACTATTTATGGTTAAAATTATAAGACTATCACAACTTAAAAATTATTATTATTATTATTATAAGAACAAAATAATAAAATACAAATATTTCACTTAAATTTTAAACAAATTTTTTTAAATTCTATTCATGATCAATTTCAACTTCTTCTTCTTCTCCTGGATCTGTAATCGGAGGACAGTTTAAACAATTGTCACCGGAGCATGTTCCACATGTCGAGTTACAAAATAATCCTAATTTTCTGCAACTGCAATTAGCACCGCAAGTAGTCTTACAGTTGCGAAAAATCATTCTTAGAAGCTGTTCTGGTGTAGGATGGTTTAGCATTCTTGTAGGCTGTAAAAAACCATCTTTATGGATCCATCCCCAATTTGTCAGAAGAATATTTTTATTTCCCAACCATATTTGCGTTTGCAAATATATTCTTTGAAAATGTAAAAACAATCAATGTCAAAAAATTATCTGTTACATTTTGAATGCACTAACACTTTAAAAAAAATCAGAAACATTACAATATTGACTATTTTATTAATATTATCAAAACAGAATGTGCTTACACTTTCAATTTTGGAAAGATACTGACGCTCCGCAAAATAGATTTACGTTACATGTACAATACATTCAAATATAAAAACATACACACCACACACACACACACACGCACACGCACCCACCCACCCACGCACGCACGCACACACACGCACACACACACGCACACACACGCACACACACACGCACGCACACACACACACACACACACACACACACACACACACACACACACACACAGACACACACACAAAGACAGGTAAGAAAAAGAAGAGAAAAGGTATAGAACTCTTATTTGTATAGACGTATATATCACACATGACAGCTGTTTCCAATCGGCAAGCTACATAGTCTCATTTCTTTTCTTCTACCTGAGTTTATACTTATATGATATATATATATATATATATATATATACATATATGTGTCCACTTACAAAATATACATATAGGAACTGAAAAGAATAGAAGCTTTATACTGTACAGACTCAAAAAAGCTGTAAAATATTTATATGTATGTATCTAAAATACTCGAAAATAAACGAATTTATGCGCTCCGAAAATTTTACCGAAAAAAATATACATATAGGAACTGAAAAGAATAGAAGCTTTATACTGTACAGACTCAAAGAAGCTGTAAAATATTTATATGTATGTATCTAAAATACTCGAAAATAAACGAATTTATGCGCTCCGAAAATTTTACCGAAAAAGTACAATTGGTTTTTTTATGATAACTCCGCTAATTTTTAAGCTTTTTAATTGCTCCAAAATGGATTTTGTAGGTAATTGTATCATCTTTAAGTCATGTATATATCAATTTTTAAAAAGTTTTATTTTTTGAGATTTTTTAGTTTGAAGGGCCAAAAATAGGTGGTACTTGGCTCTGATTACAGAATTCGAACACTAATATCTCAGTTGATTTTTATCGGACAAAAATAAAAAAAAAAGCGAAATATTCATGAAAAAAAGCTATATTTTTTAACTCCAGTACTTTTTACGTACATCTGTTAATTATTGAGATATTTTAAAAAAAGGATGAATTTTTGAAAAATAAAAAATTTTTTTTTTTATAAACTTGATTTTTTTAAAAAATAAGCATTCTGAATTGCTGAAACTTCTAGAACACATAGTTGGTACATAAATAAGATGAACCCTAAAGGGATTTCTTTATATTTCAAAACCTGTCTTAATGACAGTGGTTTTAATATTGAAATTTTATTGTCAAACTATATAAAATAATTTTATTATTCTTGTAACTCCTTTAATTTTTATACTATTGACTTGAAACAAAATTAATTTAAAAGGTTATCTCAATACCTTGAAAAAATATCCTATACATTTTCCTTAAAAAGTATGCCATTTTCTGTTATTTAACGTTGAATATTGCTCTTAAAGTTTTAAGCGTAACAGTATTAATATTCAATAATTTATAATTCGTTATGTATTATATATAAAATAATGATTGAAAATGGAATCGTTTTTTTTTTTTTACAAGCTTTATTTTTGTTTCTTATGAGTTTTTTGATAAAATTAAAACTTTTCAAGTTATTTCATGAAAAACCGCCAGAAAACATGCTTTTTTACACTAAAAATCTATTATATATGTTTTCAATCACCTATAACTCGAAAAGTATTCATTTAACAAAGAAACTCATTAAAAACTTTTTGCTTTAAATTGATTTTTACATCGAACTATGTGGTTTTTTTTTCTCACCGCCCCGAGAAGGGGCGGCTCCCGCCCCCTGGGCAAAAGCGCACATCGGCATTATATAACTTTTGTTTTTTGGATTATTCCTTACCTACTGACAAATTTTCATGTTTACCCATCCTAACCGACAAAATTTCAAGCTGAAATGCTTCAATGACTGGACTATCGTGTTTTTTTCGCCAAGTTTACGAGTTGAAGAAAGTTGTAACGACGTGTTGATAACGTATGAACCACTGGGGAAATGTCCGCTTTTAGAAAAGAAAACACTTGTTTGAAACGTTCTAAACTAATAGTTTGCAATGTTGAGAAACAAAGCTAAAACGAATTATTGCGCACGTCATCACAACGTTTCTAGCTTGAAGATATAACTCTGAAGATTTTACACATTTTACCGGGATGTCGTTTTTAAAACGTTTTAACAACGTAAACATGTCTCTGTTTAAACGTTGTGATAACGTGATGATGTTGTCGTAGTCACGTTTTCAAATGAAGAATTTAAACACGAGTTCCCAACGTTTCTTAATCGTGAAATCGTTGTTGATGCTAATTTTTGAGTGTGAAAAGTGAACGTATCTAAATCGTGGTAGCAACGTAAAAAGCATTCAACGTACTAGAAACGCTGTGAGCACGTTGAATATTTCATAAAAAAAATTTTTCAATTAATTGAAGAGGTAACTACAACGTTGCAACCACATTCTTCATTATAAAAAAAAGAAAAATAATATAAAAGAAATTATGTCAATTTCACACAAAAGTTTAATTACAGATTACAAAAAATATTTTAAATCCTTCAAGAAAAAATATAGGATTTATTATTCTAACTTATTCTAGTTATAAAAAGGTACAACGAATTTAGTCTTCATCAGAGACATCAGGAGAGATATGATTTCGTTTTTTCCCATTTTTTTTTATAATTGTTCCACTATTTGTGTTAATGTTTTGCTGAAAAAAAGAAAAAAAGGTAATTAGCCATATAAATCTTTTCTCAATTTCAATATTCATTTCATACAAAGCTCAATTCATTTTTTTCTTTCGCTATTCTTTATTCTGAACCCTACGTGGTGCTTCTTTTAGCCACGACTTCACACTTGCTTCACAGTCACTGCTGGTGAATTTTGGTAAAAATCGCGCAACGACAATATCTGAAACTGCAAAACAATAATCATTAACCTCTTCAATAATGTTTAGAGATAATTTTAAACTTTGCCATACCTGATATCGTAATTAAAATTTTCAAATCCTTAAATGTATATTTATTTCCTCTTTGACCACAAAAATTGAATTGAGATGCAAGTTCGTCGGTCATTACTGCACTCAGCATCCTTCGCACTGTTTCGTGGGCGTTCGGACCTCCTATTGATTCCAAATAATTATTCTAAAATAAAAGAATAGCATTGTAATTAATTACAATTAATAAATTAGAATTAATTAATTAATTACAATTAGAAATGACATTTCAAACACTTAGTACTTTCGCAAACACTTCTTGTTTTTCAATCAAATCTTGATTGAACCTATGAAATGTGTCTACCTCGCTTATTGGAAAAAGTGCTCGCATTTCAACGAAATTGCACATACGAGGCTCTGATGATTGCATATTCATCAAATTGGCATTAGTTTGATTCGAGATGACTTCACGACATGTTTCTATAATGAAAAAAAAAATATTTTAATACCAATACAAATTTCAATTATAAGTAAAATAAAAAATATGCCCACCATAAATGCATAACAACTTCCCATCTGTATCTAAATTTTGAATTTCCCGAACAGTTAATGACTTCCTCTTATTTTCATTGGAAGTCATTAACTTTGAGGGAGAATGAGGCTTTGGCCCATTTATGCTTTTCGAATTGGTTATTTTTATTTGTTGTTTATGATCACTTTTAATACATTGCTCTTTTATTTCGATCGCTGCTACATAAGAATCTGTAAATTAAAAAATAATACATTTAGATTACTTCCATCAAACATTATTTTTATCAGAGTGAGCAAAATAAGAATAATAAATAATTAGTAATTCATAATTTAATGTTTTTCCACGCACACATTTACGTGCATGCCTGCGCAAATTTATATCGTCACTTCTATCAAAGAATAGCCCATTTCAGAATTATTAAAAAATTATTTTAAAATATTTTTAAAAATTTCGTTTAAATTGAAATAAACTTTCTAGAAATTTTATATGTCAATATAATTCGCATATACATTGATAATAAAAACTTTTCAGCAATTTATAGAAGACTAAAACCAATGTAAAACAAATCTTGCAACAGCTTTTTTCTATAATTTTGGAATATGCTACTCTTTATTAGATGCAACGATATTCAGCTTGATACATTAAAATGTTATGTATTATGTATAGTTTCATATAGTGAACTATATAATACATTACGTATGAGTGTATAAATCACAAACTTTGTTAGCGTCTGGACAAATTTCGCGCATTCCGTTAGGATGCAAATAAAAGAATGATATTAGTCTAATGAAAAATGAATAGATAATTATTATTATTATTACATACCACAAGTTGGATAAACTTTAGATATTTAAAGTAATTTCCAACCTCTTCCAGGCTTTTCTTTTTTCATAAGACTGTTGATAATTGATTTAGAATCATATGGAGGCCAATAGCAGGTTTTATTATCAATGTCTATCCAAGAATTTAATATTATTTCAATAGAATTGTCGGGAAATTTAATAATGCTCGAATACGTTTTTGTATTACCTACAGAAAGTCAATATTTCACTTGTGGTTATTGCAAATATTTTTTTAAAAAAATCTATTGACGTACAATAAAAATTTTTTTAAGTATTGTAATATGAATTCAGATGATTGTATAATGAAATTATTAAGTTAAAATTTGTTACATTGACATGAATCTGTAGATGTCGACGACAATTCGAGGTCTTCATCAGAAAAGCTATTTAAGAATGAATCTTTTTGTCGCAGATTCTCAAGATTTTCTTTTTGCGTGGTGTCTCCTTCATATAGATCTGGATTGAAAGAATAAATAATTATTTTCATTTTAAATAATAAAAAATTTAATATTAATAGAAATGAGCAATAATGCGAGAATTAATTATTGTGATAATATAAAAAGTATGTTAGAAATATTGTAAAAAAAAATTATATTGTAAAATGATATTGATTACAATTTTCCATAAATTCACTAATACTATCATGTTTACACTAACTACAGGAAATCATGCATTTGTTATCACAAATAAATCAATGAAAAAAAATTCTTTATGAAAGGAAAATTAAATATAAACTTTTAAACAAACTAATTCTTAAAGTAACATTTTACATTAATTTCAAATTTAAGAGTAATTTATTTTCAGTTTTTCTTACAAATATTAACAAAATGTTATTTTATATTGTAACAATGAAATCATGGAAAAATATTTTTATACATACTTTTAGGCTGAAGAATATCCTTTTTATTAGATGATTGTTTTTCCACAGAATTATTTTGCCAGAGATTCTGAAGACGTACCTTTTCAAGGACAGCATTTGCATACGAATCTATATTAAAAGAAAATTAATCGAAGCTTTAGAATAACACTTATTTTATATTGTAAACTGTCTGCTATTAGACGAATTTAGCTGAAAAATGTATTTTCTCTCATAAGAACGCGTGTTAAAATCTAAATTTTTTAAATAAAGTTTTCTTCCGATTACAGATGGCAAACTATTTCTTTTTTTTCTTTTTTTTCATCATTATAAGATAAGTCCAAAAAATATTATTTTTTTTATTTTAACAAAAACTGACGGCAACTTTGAATATCGTTTAAGAAACTTTCGAATAAAAAGTTAATATTCAAACAAAATAGTGCGTAACTTTAGAAAAATCCAGTATTAGATCAAAAAGTGATAGTTCGCCACATAATTTTATTTATTGAAACATACCCGATATTTACAAGATAAATAATAAAATATTATTATTTGCAAGAAGAATAAATCATCATTGCGTTAGTATTATATTGCATATCATGATTTGAAAACACCTCTGATATTTGTAATTCATCCCAGTTATTTGCAGGTTTTTCTAAAGAGGTGAGGCTCGCAATGATCGAATCATTATTCTTGTAAGGAGGCCAATTAACCTTCAGGCGGCCGGGGTGGCCCCTTTCGGGGTCATCTGATGTTGGCCACTTATCGCTAGATATTTTTGAAAGTTTAGTATGGAAATTTTTTACAAAGTATGACTTGATAAGTGGCCAACATCAGATGACCCCGAAAGGGGTCATGCTGGCCGCCTGAAAGTTAAATATCTGACGAAGAACACATTGGCTGTATGAATTTGAAACTATTATATTGAAAAAAGACTTGAAAGCCATTCCATTTTAAAAGTCTTAAAAATAATTCTATTCAAAAAATATATTGAAAATCATTATATTCCTATCGTACCTTTAAACGACCGTGTTCTTCAAACGGAATGAGGCTGTAATGATTCACAAGATATTTTTGAAATGGAATCATCATTTTCGTTTTGAAATGGATAGACTTTTTTAAAGTAATGTTACTTTATCGTTAAATGGTTTTAATCCAAACCAACGATATAGTCAAATAATAATTTTCAAAAAATGAAAACATGCGTGATTACATTTCCTTTTATAAAAAATTAATTCAAATAATATTGAAATGGTTGTGATTAATTACAACTAAAACTTTATTAAAGAAAAATTAAAATCCAAACAATGATTTGAAAATAGTAAATTCAATTTAATAATTTATTTCTCAGAATAAAAAAAAATCATCCAATATTGTAAATTTTTAACATTGAAATTACACAATACTTTTACACTTACTTTTAGGAGTGACAGACTCACAAGGAGAGTGTTTCACCTTCGGGTCACCGTTTTTACTCAAATTTTAGGAATATTTTCTAGATGCAGATATATGAAGAAAGCCAAAATTTTAGAGGCCAACGCTCAATATTTCTCTAGTTACAAACCAAATCGTCTACAAACCTTCAAACGTCTTAATTGTTGTGGGGGAGAGCGCGAAGACAGAGAAAGGTAGTCCTCTCTCTCCGTTGCTCTCACCCGTCTAATGCATGGGAACCGACGCCAAGTCCCCACTTCAACTCAACGAAGTAGAGAAAGAGTAGAGACGAAGCAACGGCTCCCGTCAACGACCAAGCTTGGATTCTTGGAAAACTGATAAAAGTGTGAAAAGAAAGTGGCCTTGATGCTTTTAAGACCTATTTCTTTTCACTATAGTAATAAAGTGAGAGAATAATTTTGGAATTAATTAAATCATTTTCTCATTAAAATAAAAATTTAAGAGGCGAAAATTCGTCACTTAACACCCCCCCTTACTAGGAAAAACTGCCGTCCCCGGTAGTGGCGCGTTGGAGCCACAGCGAGTTCCAGCACCCAGGAAAACCTGCATTACAAAGATAAAATACATAATATTTAAATAAAATAAAAGAAAACAAGATAACAAACATTGTAATTGAAATTTAAATTATTGAAAAAGTAAGATAATTTAAGTTTCCTCAATCTTGAATTTTGTCTTTATCCATCTTCACAGGAGGAGCGGGGTTCTCTTTCATTTGCTCCCCCTGTAGGTAGGTTGATTTTTGTTTGTATCGCTGCCCCGTAATGTTGAGAGGTTGAGGTGGTCTGGCCAAACTTTGGCCCGTCAGAATAATTGATACCGGCCAGCTGTTTTGCTGGCGATTTCAGCAGCTAGGTGTCGTTGGTTCAGGCCAGCTGTCTAGCTGGCGTCATTGATCACGTCTCGGTTTTGGGTCTTTTACCTAAAACAGAAAAGTGCATAAGAAAACTAGTTTTGGAAAATGGTAGTGTTAGTCGCATGCATGGTTAGTTAATTGCTAACATTTAGTGTTATAAAGCATTAATAAACCTTATTAACTTGTTAATCAAGGTCTAAGTTGGTTAGTAAATTAAGCGGCTTAGGTTTAGCAGGATTTAGGATAAGGCGTATTGCCTGTCGGAGCACTTTAAACTCCGTCGAGGAAAAAGAATGCTCGTCAGCATTGTCTTGTGGTAATGGGTTATTTGTCTGAGCAGCGTCTTGGGTAGACACGTTTGCCCAAGTCAAAGAGTTAGATTGTAACTCTGTCTTTTCAGCTGCCTGACTAGAGGTGGCTACCTGTAGTTCAAGTTGGTCTTGCGTATATACGCAGTCTTTATTATGCAGCGCATAGTTACCTGTAATTGGATTTTTGCATAAATTGCATATGAACGTAACTAGCTTCTCCTGCAGTCTAGCAGAATCGTATATTGATCCTGACTGGTCTTTGCATAACAGCTCATGTGTGCGTCTATGCAGTGTAGTAACGTTATAGTTACAGTTTTTACATTTAGTCCATGGGTCCTGAGTGTCGTTGCGTTTGCGTTTTTGTCGTATAGGCTCAGCTTGTCTTGCTCCGTATTTACTACGGGTTTGCAGCAAAGCCGTTTGAGCGTCTGTTTTATTTAGGAATCTTACGTATCCGTATCTACTGTCGTTTAATTTCCCACGGGTAATGTACACATAGTCTAACAGGCCAAACCGTCGGAATGCAGAAGCTAAGGTCTGCATTGTGTCATTCCTTGTTACTAAACAAAAAAGTCGGTTTGGATCAATATCTGTCGCGTCAGCTTTGTCAGTTGGTACAGAAGTTTCTGCAAGCACTGGTTGGAAAAATTTTATTTGTAGTCGGGTATACTTATGGTTACGATACTCCAACGTAGTGATTTGTTGGATGGGCCCTTGTCGTTCGAGATCTCGGATGATTTCCCAAAGGGTCTGGTCTTCGTTGTTGGTTAACCGCAAGGTCTCATTTGTCGACATCTTGAGAGATGGTCGTCTAGAAAGAGAGACGTCAACTTACATATTAACTGTCGAGTAAAGCGGTCTGTGCAAGCCCTCGTTCGTTAGTAACTTCAGTCGTCATAGGGTTGTTTTCAGTCTTGTGGTCGGTGTTGTCTTTTCTACCCGAGGTCACAGTTGTTAGTTTTTGGGTGATTCCAGATTTGCACTGCCTTCTTCCTTGTGGTTTATAATTACCACGGTTGCGTCTACACGTTATGACCTTAGCGGATAATATTATAACCGTAATGCACAGTAGTATTCCCAATCCTAAATTCCCATACATAGTGTGATGTATGTGGTTGTTTTCCAGTTTATGCTGAGCGATCTCTTTTAATTTAGAAGAGATTTGCTGCATGTCATGGTTATTCCAATTGTAGTCACCTTTAAGATTTAAGATTTGCGGTAAGTCGTTGGGATGAATCACATTGTTAGGAATATTCTTGATCAATAGGTTAGTGATATCCAGTTGTAGCGTAGGTTGGTAAGTATAGACTTGTCCGAGCGGTCATACCTCCTAGAGTCACCTGTGTTGTTCTTCCAATACAGCCTTCAGGTATTTGGATCTTCCCGGTTCCGTTTAATTGCAATATTTGATCTTTCTGCTGGTCGCAGGTAATTCTGACGGTAGTGAGTTCAATCAACGAATACAGCCATGCAGCTTCGTTGTGAAGGTAACTCCATTGAGAGCTAGGCTCGGTTAGATAAAGTATATTGCAATGCTTGAAATGGTTCTTGGTAGGCTGTGTCAATAATAAAAGTTCACAATCTTTAGAAGTTGGAACGTCCAATAGCGGCCAATGGGTCTCGCATATTAACCCGTACGCATGAGTGGTACATTCATGTAGGTAATCGTGGTCGAATTTTACATACTGCTTGTTCCTTTCGTTCAATGCTAAAAAGGCATGGGTTGGGTGAATTTTAGCATAGCCCAGCTGTTGATTTTCCCATGATTGTATGGTCAGTAATGGGTACATGCAGTACAGTATATATGGTTCTGTTTCAACCATGGGTATATGCAGTATGGTGATTAGTCGATTGTTGTCGTACACAGCGTCTATTTTGGCGATTTTTGCTATTTCTTCTGGTCTGAGGTGTTGGTTTGGCAGGGGCAGATCCCAGTCACTTGAATGTTTTTCGATGTCATGGCTCATTTGGGTTAGCAGTCGCGTTGTCAATAAATCACTGGGTAATTTCCCCTGTAGTAAGGTTTTTACCAAGTTAATCAGCTGTTGGAAAGCGTCTTGGGCGCGTTCCGATGCCAAAGCTAAACGGTCATGATGCGCAGTGAGACTTCGGAGGTAGGAGTCTCGTTGCTGCTCAGATTCGATAGTTTGGATACTTTTCTCCAAGTTTCTTAGAGCGTCAGCATGGTTGTTCGTTATGTTCTCGAGTTTCTTGAAATTTGCTGTTATTAGATGGGTCTTCTGGTTAGCCAGTCTAATAATTTCCTTATTGTCGTCTAGTAGCTTATTAATGTTTCGGTGAACTTCCTCTATTTCGTCCTCGGTAGCTAGTCCAAAGAGAGTATTACCAATGCTTCCAATAATACCTAACGGCGTTATAGATCTTTTTATTGCCTCCTGGCTTGTGCTTGATTCATCCCTGAAATGCAGTCTCATCAGCAGGTCCTTAGCTTGCGTTTGAAGCTCAGAAGTTCGTTCTTGTTTTCTCAATAGTACCTGTACATTTAACGCGTCTTCACAATCATTGCTTACAAAATTCCTTAAGGGGTGTCTTCATACCGGCACAGAGATCTACCTTATCTATATTTGAATTATGCATTTTAATAAAAATTTAACTATTTTTGACTAAAATTTATAGAAGAGGCACATTCTTAACATGCCAAAGAATTTATTGCAACGTTAAAAGATAATATTAGGGTAAAAATAAAGGCGAAAACTGCTTAATACGATTAACTTTTCAATGTAGTTATGAATAATCGTATTATGCAGTTTTTGTCTTCATTTTTACTTCTATTCTGTCTTTTAACGTTGCAATAAATTCTTTAGAATGTCAAGAATGTGCCTCTTCTACGAATTTCAGTCATGAATAGTTAAATTTTTATTAAAATTCATAATTTAAATGTAGATAAGGTAGAACTCTATGTCGGTATGAGGATTCCCCTTAACGGCATATCGGAGCTGCAGCAATCGAGTTTTGCTTTTTTTATTTTATCGATATCTTTTTAAATTCTTAAATTAAACAAATATAATGACTTGTTCGCACTAAAGTTATATTAGTACAATAATTTTTGTTAAAATAAAAAATCATTTGGACTTGTTATTTTTTTATGAGCTTGGATTGGAAATTAGATATCAAACTCGACAAACCTAACCTTAAAATACGATATATTGAAAGTTTTTATTATAACTTTGTATGTATAATATTTTGGTGGTTTTCTTGAGTTGTCCGCACTAGAGTTTAATCTTACAAATTTTTTCTTTATAGCAAAAAAACTCAATTAAACGCATCGTTTATTCATAAGTTAAGATTGGAAATATTATTAGAAGGCGGACAGCTTCGTCATGCTCTTAAGCAGTCTCGGTAGCTGTCCATCGCCGTTGAACGCTGGTCAGTCATTTTAGGTTGACAGTTCACTTTAGCGAGTTGCTCATGGCAGTCATGGATCGATTGGTTCACAACTTCAGAGATGTCGAATTTTAAGTCGATCATGTCCGCATTTATGTGTATCAGAATTTTCCATTCTGCCCTTTTGAGTCGTAAAATGCCGATTTTTTCATAGTAAATGCCAGGATTAGTTGTCAAGTGAGTCAGCTTATGGGTTGGTAATCCATTTATGTTCAATCCATATAATGTCATTAACCCAAGCAAGGTTGATATGATTCGCCCCGTCATGTTGGACATATGAGTCTGTAATGGAAGTTTAATTTTGTTAGGCCAGTTTAACCTTGTCGATATGTTTCAATAGAGTTTTATGATCGGGGGTCTCCAGCAAGATATTATTATGTTCGAGTATCCCCGTTATTTTCAAGGGTGCTGAATAATATTCGTCAAATTTTGAAGTTCTGGGCTCCTCCTTATATATACGTATTGCCCAGTCGGAATATCTTAACTCGTTTGTCATAATATCCTTTTGAACGATATTTCTTGTCCACTTGGTTTTGTCCGGCAGTGAGTTTCATTTCGTCTAATCTCCTTACGCAGTCTGTCAAATACTGGTTGTACGTTGCCAATCGATCTCCCGATGGTATGACATTGGTGTTTCTTGTCTTTGGCCCGCCTGTTCTTGATTGCGACGAGCCAGCTGCCAATTTAAAGCAGGCTGGTTGTTAAATACTGGTTGGTGTGTAGCTCCAGTTGGCGTCGGAGGCATCCGGTTATAGTTATCCGGTGCTCGATATGCATTGTACTCTTGAGCATACCCTTGTGTTTGCTGGTAGCTAGTGGAGGGTTGTGGTTCTCTGGGCCCATAAGGATTGAACAATCAAGCGTCCTGTGAAAACATCTGCTGCTGTTGCTGCGCGTGTTGCGGTCGAGATGTATTTTGGTTTTGATGGTACCTCGGTGGTGAGTTGTTATAGTTGCGTGATATCTGTCGGACCTGATGTTAATTAGCCCGTTGCACATTGTAGTTCGTGCGTCCTTGCCTTGGCTGATATTCAGGCGGCAT
This sequence comes from Anastatus disparis, assembly GCA_017163975.1. Classification (NCBI taxonomy): domain Eukaryota; kingdom Metazoa; phylum Arthropoda; class Insecta; order Hymenoptera; family Eupelmidae; genus Anastatus; species Anastatus disparis. The sequence goes on from JAFFSR010000074.1 coordinate 2,239,196, forward strand.
ACTAAAGTTTTCTCTTTGTTGTCCAGTCTTCCCATTAACCCACTGGTTAGGGTTTGTCCTTGGCCTCCATTGGTTTACTGCAGAGAATTCCGTCTGTTCCCAATTTATGGGGACTTGACCGTGGAATTTGTATCTGGTGTCTGGTAAAATCTTTGCTTCCATGCGAGTCTCAATTCGCACTGCGTCTTTATATGCATCGGCCAAAGTGGTGGGGTTTCTCCCGTCCACTTGTACAGAGATGTCCGCGGGTAATCCTCTAATGAAGATGTCTTTGGCTGCGTACTCTAGAGGTTTTATCATGTCATTCCGGTTGGCGTCTGCTGCTCCTGGTATGTCATCTTTTAAAGCATTCTTAGCCCCGCTGAGCAGAATGTTTAGTCGATCATAGAAATCTCCTACGGTCTCTCCCTGTTTCATTCTCATGTCATTTATTTTAGTCGTATAGTAAGTATACGTCTTGCCTGGCGCGAATCTAGTCCTTAAATGATTCACAAGGCTGTCAATGTTGGGAAAGGAATGTCCGTATGTGCAGTCTCGCGCATTTCCGCGCAATTTCGTTAACACGGCCTTGACATACTGTCCTTCACTTCCTGCAGGCACATATTCCTTTCCGTTGCGAATGTCTTGGATAAAATCCTTTAAAGGCATGTTATGCCCATCGAAGCCGCGCAGACCTTTCAAGGCGTTGTGTAGCGCGAAGCTGTTCGCCATAGCTGTCATCATAAGTGCAGATGGGTCGGCTTGCCCTTCTTGGTTTTGAGCGGTTATCGAGCCATTCGTCATTCTGTTTGGTTCGTTTTTCTAAGTATGAACGGTACTAAGTCTTGCTAACTACCCCCTTAAAGAACTAATTCAACTATTACCTATAAAAAGTTCCGTTGAACTTAACGTCCTGGCTAAGATAGCGTAGTTTCGCACCTAAAGAAAATGTACACTGTTAGTGAAATTAAGTTTATTGTTTTTAATTAATTACCAAATTTTTCACTCGCATTCACGCGTGCCGGTGTAGCGTAATAAAGTTCAATTTTACATAAATTTAAGTGAACAAAAAAAAGAAATAAAATAAGTTTAAATTTAATTTTAATTTTAAGTATTCCCTCAGTTCGTTCAGAGCCATGTACATAGTACGGGCGCGTTTATCAACCCTACTTTCGAATAAGTCAATACACCTCACCATTCGCGTTCAATAAACTTTTAACAACAAAAGAATTCCGAAATTCCACTGCTATAGTTCAGATTTAATTAAGAATTTATTATACAAGAAGGCTTATTTTTGTTTACTTGTGTTTTATTAAGAGTTAATGTACCTAGTGAATAGCGGAAAGATGCATGTCAATAATTGCAGTAAACTAATAGAGGACTATTGGCTAGCAACAATCTCCACACGCACTCGTATTGTAACCCGATGATATCACGTTAAAGGAAGGAATAGAAGATGGTTGGGATAATTAGAAATATTTACAGATACAGCCATTAAAAACTGGTTACAGAAAAATATAATATACATTTTAAATTGACGCACCTGTGTCTGTTGATTTAACTGATATTAAGTAACAGACGAAAAAGTTAACCGAGTATACAAATACTTTTAACCGCAAAGAAGCGGAATTTAAAAAGTTATTAATGGTTATCTAGAACCATTTGTTATAGTAAAGACACGGTGGCGCAGTCGGTTCGTATTTTAAGTATAATTTTTAGTTATAAGAAAGAATATGATCACACAGAATGGATCAACACGATTTAACGGAATGGCAACACCAATCTTTGAAGAAGAAGAAAAGCTTTTCGAGAAGTTATAAGCAAATCTATCATTGTAACAACTACAACAATTACAGCGTATTATAAACGGAAATCTACCGTGATGGTAACAGACACGATCTTCTCCATCAGTTGGGATTATTCAGAAGACCATTACATTAAAATTACTAAAGAGAGAATCTCAGAGTGTAGCACTCCATTAAAGAAAATTAGAGTGTTAAACAATTCGTTATATTCAAGAATAATTATTAATTCTGGTGATTTAAATTAATGTAACTTTAAGATGAATATAAAATTTTCCCTTATATATATATTTTCTTTGTTTTTAATTATAGAATGTCTACTTTAAAATCGAAAGTAGCGTACTCGGATTTGAACCCAGGCACAACATATTAAGGTCTGATAAAAGCGATAACTCCAAATATTATGAATAGAAATATATTGGATACTACGGAGAAATACATGAAGATAAAGAAAATTTTCTTTTATCCTGCCGTTTATTTCATTGAGGAATTCCGTTAATCTTACCTATTTAATTGAAAAATAGTAAAAAAAAAATCATATACACTTAAGTAATGTGGGATTTAATGGAGTATATTTGGGTTGGTTTCTCGATTGAAAGAGGTAAAATAATTTGTTAATTATTACTAAACGAAATTGTTAATTAAGCAAAATTAACAAGATTAACCCACAAATATTATCAATAGGATATGATACACCAGGGCGAGACTAAATGGTGCATACGAAATATTTATCAAAAGTTTATCAGAAGTTTGTAATAGTATATCACACACAAAGGAAGTAAAGTATTGGCGAGTCGAAAGCGAGATTACAAAATACAACTAAATTTGACCCTTGAAAATTTCAAAGAGCGCAAAAATACGAATAATCGATTCGAATTCGAGCTGCTGGTTGTTATTCTAGAAACGACGAATATCAGACACGAAAGAAATTAATTCTGAAGATAGAAACTCAGGTATTAATACTTAGGTATTAATATATTTGATTTAAATAATTTAATAAGTCACCTGTTGACCTCTCCCCCTCACTAAGTTTATTGTCGTCCCCGACAATTAACTTTTGGTTAGAGTGAACAACGAACAAATGGTGTTTAAATTCACAGTCGTTAATACAAAAAGAAAAGTGTCGACTAATGATTTGACAGAATTAAAATCAATTATAAGATCATTATTGATTGCAAATGGCAAAAGGGATACAACACTACGAGCTTTGAATGCAATGTAGAGAGAAGAGTTAGAGAGTGATATTTAGGAAATACAATAAAGTAACGAATAAGAGGCGAAATTTACCCAAATACAAGGGTAGAGTTAGAGACTGATTATTTTCCTTTAGACTGTTATAAACGGATATAATTTACATTAGTTGGTTAATCGTTATTTGTTATACTGTTATTCAATTAGACGAGTTATTTTTATTTGTATTACTTTCATTGCCACGTGAGTTTTTGTGTTTACGTAAAATTATTGGATATTTGTACAGTTTTCGTTAATACAAAAAAGAAAATGTCGACTAACGATTTGAAAGAATTAAAATCAATTATAAGATCATTATTGATTGCAAATGGCAAAAGGGATACGACACTACGAGCTTTGAACGCAATGTATAGAGAAGGGTTAGAGAGTGATATTCCATTTAGGAAATTTAGGAGATTTGAATTTGATCAATAGTTTTATTATTTTTTTTTTTTTTTATCGTTGCGTGGTGAAATAGAAATTAAGTTAAAATACTTTTATTTAAGATATTCTTTTTTTTTTTCTTTTTAACAATTGTTTCTTTTATTTTCCATGTTTACTCGAGAATAAAAAAAAAATCGTGTGAGTAAATTGTATATTAAAATGTACCTTTGGGTCGAATTTCCAGAAGAGTAATATGATTTAAAAATTCAATTAAAAGAAGAATGTGTACTTGAGGTTAGTATATTGTTATTATAAGATCAGTATCGATCATAACCTATACTCAGCGATTACCTAATGTGGAATAGGATTCCAACATTATCATATTACTATGTTTAGACGTACGAATTGGAAGTTAAAAGTTACAATTATTTGTTGGTTAGGATACGTATACTTAGAACAATAAAATACAAAATTATTAATAATTATTTAATTCTTGTACTAACTTAATGCGGTTTAAGTTATGGTTACGTGGTATCATTTCAAAACATTATTTTAGTATGAGTGGAAGAGAAAACGTCAGAATTTCTTAACCATATATGTTTTTCTCTTTTTTTTTTAACGAAAAACTAATAGAGCAAGAAATAGATATTAAAAAAAAAGAAGTTTTGTATGAGAAAATTGAAAATGTTGATCGACAGCAATAATGAAGGTAGCAACATTATCAAAATTAAATAATTCAGTCATATGTTGAAAGATTCCTTGAAGGGTTATGCTTAAGTCATAATATAAGAGTATTAAGAGCATGACGAAGCTGTCCGCCTTCTAATAATATTTCCAATCTTAACTTATGAATAAACGATGCGTTTAATTGAGTTTTTTTGCTATAAAGAAAAAATTTGTAAGATTAAACTCTAGTGCGGACAACTCAAGAAAACCACCAAAATATTATACATACAAAGTTATAATGAAAACTTTCAATATATCGTATTTTAAGGTTAGGTTTGTCGAGTTTGATATCTAATTTCCAATCCAAGCTCATAAAAAAATAACAAGTCCAAATGATTTTTTATTTTAACAAAAATTATTGTACTAATATAACTTTAGTGCGGACAAGTCATTATATTTGTTTAATTTAAGAATTTAAAAAGATATCGATAAAATAAAAAAAGCAAAACTCGATTGCTGCAGCTCCGACATGCCGTTAAGTAAATTTAATATAGATCAAATTTACGATTTATAAGCGATTGAAATTTTCGAGGATTTAGTAATAAAGAAAATAAATACGCGATTGTTAAAAATCAATATTAGGCTGATCAATAATTCTATATTTGCATTATTAATAGTCTTTTAGAAAGGTTTTGGATAGGAATTTAACGAATGGAACATGTCGGGGAATAATTTAGGGATTTAATATTAGCCAATGCGGTCTAATTTGTTTAATTCTTTCCGGTATTAAATTGAAAGTGTTCAAAAGTAGGATTATAATGTATAAAAATTTCATTTTTTTAGGAACAGTGAAAGTGATCTTGATACATCGGAATAACATACAATATGACAAAAACTTATGTTTTAGATAGAAATCTTTGATTAATACGTCAAATTAGATTAAGTTTCTACCTTGGAAGAATTAGATTTAAAATATAATTGATCAATAGTTTTATCTCTCTTTATTTTTTTAATAGTCAAAAGTTTTTTTGGCAAATATTATTTACTGCATCTTACTGACGATGGCTTTTAACAGTTTCAACAAGTTTTTCTAAAAATTTTAACTTAGTAACTTTATCAAGTGGAATAGTTAAAATAGTGCACTTAACAACGAGGTGTTAATGATAGTATAGGGCCCTGGCTTGGCGGACGCGAGGCAGGAACGTATAACAATTTTCAATGATTTTATGAAATGTTGTTAGATGTTTCCCGGGGCTTTTGCTAATCCGTAAAATAAATTTTTGGGATTTGACAGATAATTTGATATTAAATGCCAATATGGGAATTAATTTCGTTACTATGTTTTGTTTATGGTAAGGTTAAGATTGACTAAATTAATTTCGGGTTAATTAGTGCCGCTTGGATGAACGTGTCATCATAGGGAATTAATGGGTTAAACCACGCAAATATTGAAATTTATTTGAATAATAAATATATAAAATAAAAAAAAAAATTTAATATGAAAATTAATAGTTAATTTAATAAATAAAAGAGTAGTAATATATTAATAAACAAGATGAATATTAACAAAATTATTATTGTAGGACGTACGATGGTAGTACATCCAGAGTATATATAAAAAAATGATTTTACCTAGGTTTATCCTAGCTTTAATTGAACTTGAATTCACCAGACAATGTCACATTAACACTCTATATAACTACTAATTTGAAAGCTGTAGTCTTATTCCCTAACTAACTATTGTCACTTTTATAATAATTATTAAGCTTGGTGAGAAACTACTGCAATGCTGCTGAAACAAGACTGATGCGCGTTGTCTTGTCCAGGTAGCTTATATACTTATGAACTAGTAGGAGAGGTACCCTCTTTTTTTGAGGTGTGCCATCTTTATATCTAATTTACTATCTTTCTTTTTCCCACCTTTAAACATTTTTATTCCTGGGAACGCATCGCTTTTCATAACGCTTTTTAGAAATTAGAGATGTTGAGTTTGCAAAAAGAATTTTGCCGTTGTATTTCGCGACGGAGTCACATTTATGATAAAAAGAATGAAACATGATGTTATATTAAAATGATACTTTTTAATCTATGTAATATGAGAAAAGAACTTACATTAGTTTCTTAAACAAAAAATGAATCTAATCTTTTACATTTGAATTTATGCGCTGCTTTATTATATTTTGAATTTTTAGCTTTGGATGTATCTAGCTAATCTATTTGCTTTTTTTTTTTTCTTGAACCTATAGTACAAAACCCTAACTTCCATGTAATTAATTATTTTTCTTGAACCTAAGTACAAGAATCCTATATTATTGCAATCTAACTACTAATTTAATTTTTTTTTTTTTTGTGTAGTTCCTTTGATACCGTACACGTTTTAGATATTTATTTATTTATTTCATCTTAAACCTTTAGTACAAGATTATTATGTAAATTTTTTTTTTTTTTTGTTTCTTCTTTATTTATTCTTGGTAATTTCCTTGTTTGTTTCCTTTTTTTCTTTTTGTATTTGTATTTATATTGCCTTACTTATACTATTAGCGTATGCTGTGGGCATCTCTACTCCCTAATAGTGCTCGAATAACATTCGCAAGCGTATGCTGTGGGCATCTCTACTCCCTTGCGATGCATTCGACGTCTTAATTATGCTACCGTGGGTAATCACAAATAGCGCTCGAATATCAACCGGCCAGGATATACTTATTGCATTTCTACTCCCCAGCGCGTACCCGACGGCTTAATTATACTACAGTGGGTAATCACAAATAGTAGACGAGATTAAGCTACGCGATTTTCTTCATATTTCTTCTTTTTGTAATTTTCATTTAGTCATCGGACCTTAACAAAAAGCATCCGGTAATAATCATCATCTCACGACCTTAACAAAAAGCATCGGGATGGCATTTATTTTCAATTCATTTGTATTCAATTTTGTATCTCATTTTTTTTTTTAGTTCAATTTGTATTCTTTTTCATTTCGTAGTTTTTCGCATTATACTCGAGTCACACATCTAATTCGACTAATCATGGTTGCTTTTTCTATGATAGAACATGGTGATCAGTCATGTCCTATAAGCCATCGTGCGTGGACCATCTGCCCACTACCATGAAAGTCAAATATTTCCTAACCTAACTTACTAACTGCAGTTGTCTAGGTACCGTTTTCTTTCCTATTGTTTTTCTTGAACCTTAGTACAAGAAATCCTACTCTCAACTAATCTTTTCTTTCTCTTGCGCCTTTAGTGCAAGAGTCCTATTATATACAATAAAGCAGCTTTTATATTAATTTGTGTTTTTTTTTTATTAAATTGAATTACAAAAATAATTATGTAAGTTAGAAAGATCCGATTAGACGTTTGTTTAAATTTTCGTTAGATATTCGCCAGCAGATACACTATTAAATATTCCGGAATTGAAAAATATTACTATATTTCAACGCGGTTAGATTTAAAAATTTATTTAGTGACTCCGCCCAAAATTTATTTGAATTTGTTAAACTTAATATTAAGGATTAAGCTACTACGGTTCTATTATAATATTAGACCTATCTTAAATACTTCATGCTACAAATGGTTAAGACTAAATGGGATGCATATTAATTAAAATATGCATACCTGCCATTTATTTATTTGGATAAGCGTAAATATTCCCTCTGATTTGGATAGGTTGAATATGTTCATCTGATACTCACGAAATTTATTAAAATATTTATTTATTGATATACCTATAAATGTGTTATTTAGTACAATAGCAATTCGTTCACGCGGTTTTTATTAATATATATGAGATGATATATTTTATTTTGTGTACCATTTGAAATACTAGTTATAATACCACGGGAGAAGCATACAGTTAGTGCAATGCCTTGCACTTTTATTGCCTTACTTGTTTTAGGTGACAACGTGAGAACGACAGTTACGTTAAAAAAAAGAAAATCGCATTAAATTTCTATTTTTTTTTTTTTTTTTTTTTTTTTTTTTTGAAACAAGATTCTGGCTTGCAGCATTCTTTATATTACTAGTAAGCATTAAATTTTAGAATTAACGGTGGTAACAGAGAGTGTTGAGTTTTTACGGTATAATCTGAGAATTTCTATATTTATTTATATTGTAACCTATGAATTGTAATTAAATAAAAGGAGGTGTAATAATTATTTAACTTATTATACTGATTATAATTAATTATTAATAAAATTGTAGTTTATTTAAAACATATTGAGGTTGTTTTAATTTCGAGTTTTAAAATCTTTTAAGTAAAAGGTTAACTGTGGATGTCTTTAATTATTAGTATTTACCTAACAGAATGATATAATTATTGAATTAAAATATTTAAACAACTATAACTTGTAATTTTTAAACTTTTTTTTTTTCTGTTTAAGTGTTTTACTGTTAAATTACCTGTTTAATATTTATTTGTAAATTTAGTTGATTATTATAATGGTATACAGGTAGATTTGTTTATTAGTTATGATTATTATAAATATTAATTTATTTTAAAATAAAGGAAACCAAATATTGAAAATGACCTACAAAGTTTTCGGATAATTAAATTAGCAAATTGCGTTGTTGGAATTAAAATTAAATTACATTAGTTTAGAATTTTTAAAAGTTATTGTTCAGCGGTAAATACTAAGTTTAAATTGGAGTTACCATGAATGGTATTGATTATAGATCGTTACCCTAAGTTATTCCGCACGGATGGTAATGGATAAGTACAGATTTCGGTGATCATGTCGGTAATTTTTAGAGGTTTTATCGACCGGAAAAATTGTTATAAAAGTTATTTCAATCTTAGCGCGAAGATTTAATGCGATTGTATACTATTAAATTGCTTAAATGATTTTATTTCTAGAAAGTTTCTTTAAGATTTAAGTTGATGCTTAGGTTTTTAAAAAAAATTTTGAGTACCGCATGGCAACAAATTCGCGTGTTCAATTAAATAGTATTTTAGCTTCAATTTTTAAAACGACCTTTAGTTTATTCCGGTTCCAATCACGTTATCACTTGTACGCATAAGGTTAATGATACAATTGAATTTTGTTAAATCACTTATTTTAAATTTAAAAATTGGCAATATATTAGATTTATTTGCCAACTTAATTTATCAATCGTACGAATTGCTATTATTTACTAGGAATAGTTTGGATAAATGCTTGCGAATTGGCGAGCATTTTATTTATATGCTGATAATTCGATATTCATTTAAAAGTGGTGCATTTGATTTAAATTTTATATTTAATCTATTAATTAATGCGAGCAAATTTGCATGCATTTTTCTATCTTAAATCTAATAGTTTTGAAACTAATTTTAATTCCAATTTACTCTTAAAGTAATTGGATTAACCATTGTATGATTCGCATGTAGAGATTTTTCCCTATTTTCGGAATTTTATTTTTATTATATTTTAGCGCATATCCAATTTCTTTAGTATTCTATGAAATTTTATTATCCTTGTTAGTGCATGGCGAGAAAGTCAGTTCGATTAGCTTAATCATTAAATATTCTATTTAATTACTGTTAACGTTTCCCTCCGAAGACAAGTTTAGCACCTTAGATGGAAAAAAATCGTGAACAGAAAAACTCATTGGTCAGAATATCAAAGAAAATAATATAGAATTTAAAGATGGGAATTTCTCACCATGCTTGCTACCAGTTACCTATATTATTTCTAAAATTTTCATGCGGTGAACGCAACTACGAATTTTTGCATGGACACTAGTTCTCGAGCGTCTGGTATTTTTTTATTTCAGTTGATTATTTCGCATCTCGCAGGTTTTTAACATTAACTGTGTGAAAGCATTAAGTTTATTTAGATAAGAGAATATCCAATTGTACTCTGCTGCCATTTAGCACGGAACTCGTGGTTTTATATTTAATTCTTGGTGAAAATGAATCCCCTCACTCCAGAGACCAAAATCCCGCCGTGTGAACGCATTATATTTTTTTAAATTTGTAATTCAAGATTTTTTTTTTTTTAGACCCCTCTTTAACGATAAGTTTTCGGTTTATGCGAATGTTTTAATAAAACAACTTATTTATGGTCAAAATGTAAAATTGTATATTTTATGTTTAATATTGTCAATGTTGTTTTTGTCTATTTAATTTTATTAGTTTAAAAAGGCAAAGAAAGACAAGCTCTTTTAATTTTGGGACGTTTCAGGTTCTCTTAAACTTCTAAGCAAAACCTTTATTAGTTACAGGAGTATATTAATACTCCTTCTTTATTTTTTTTTTATTAAAGGGGTTTTATCTTCTTAAAATGTAGTTTAGTAAATAATTTTATTTTAAACTTTTGTTTGAGGTTTTATATGTTGTCTTTTTTTTTAAATTTATTTATTAGAAATTAATTGTATTCGGTTTTTATTGGAATAATTTGCGATTGTACAATTTGTGAAAAGAATTTTATGTTCCAATTTTAAAATTATCCATCGAATAATGAGGACGCCGTACAAGAAGCTAGAGAAATTTTATAGAGATAAATTTTAATAATATTTAATAATCATTTTTCTCATGGCATGCAAATTATTTAATTCAAAATAAAGTGATGTTTGCAACCTTTATATTTAATTTCAACAAATTTATAATCATTGTAATTAATTAAGTTAAATTTTTGCTATAGTTTCATTTTAGTTTTATTAATAATTAATGAGCGAGTTAATTAAAACTATGAATTTATTAAAAGAATTTAGTATTGTATTTATTCTAAATTAGTATATTATATGCACGATAAATCCTTTCATATTATGTTATTTTATAAGTTTGAAGTTACATTATTTAGTTTAAAAATAAAAAAAATATTGTGAAAGGGTTTTTATTTTTCCGGAAAAATTCATTAACAAAATTATTGCGAAAAACAAGATTTTATCAAAATTAAATTATTTGGAATAAAAACGATTTTAATTTCGAGGTAAAAGATTTCACACATCCCTCATCTAGATTTTATAAAGCAGAGATGCTTTTAAGCTTCGAGCGTACTGTAAGCGCAAGCCAGCATGACGTCACTTCGCTTCAGACTCGAGCTGCTTTAAAGAGCACGCTAGCACATACAACGTATACTTCAACGAAGAGATTGAAATGTGCGTTATCGAGCGCAAAGAAACACAGTCTCACTGTCTGAAAGCAAGTACGTTTTACGCTTGCTTGGTTTCATTCATAGATATTATTTTCAAATTTCAACATTGATGAGTTTGGTTTTATTTAACGATGTCTCTTTATTCGAGTTAAATAGTTATATAATTTATACTTATCATTTTTGATGTAAAAGTTTTACCAAATTTGGAGTTTTTACATATTTTTGAACTTAAAAATGATTTTAACTTTTATTAGCATTTTAAAATTATTGTTGTTACATTTATTTTTGAGTTGAATTTATTTCATTGGAGTTAAATTTATTTTTTTGAATTTTGAAATATGTTCTGAACATAATTTATCAAAGAGAATTTTAAAATGTAAATGATTGATTTAACTGGATTGACTACTATATTAACGTTATTGCTTTGTAAATTTTATTCTTTAATTAAACTTCGATCGGAATTTTTTTTTTAAACGTTTTGAAAAATTTTAAATATGGTTTAATAAAAATGATGAGTTGTACACAAGACTAAAATATTCTCCACGGATTTTGAAAGTATACATATAAGGAGTGTTTTGAAAAATTTTAAAATTAGAACATCGTTTTCTTTTTCTTTGTTTCTTTTATTTAAAAGTATCTTAAACAACTTATTTAAGAAATATTTTGATGACAAAAATTTTATTTCTATTACCGATAATTAAATCATAAAAATATTAAGGGCTTTGTTTCGTTTTACTATTAGCATTTCTTCTCACACGCGTGGTGGTTATATTTGAAGGTTTTATTTCAGTTTAACTGCTAGGATTAAGTTGACGTTTTATTCCGAGTAGTAACGATAATAAGCAAGCCGATATTTTTGTAGTTTCAAACTCGAGCCGTTGTTTTAGGATTCGGTTTTCGTTTAGGCGAGTAACATTATCCTTTTACGACTTGGAATTTTTATTTCTTTATCGCGTACGCTTAGCAAGTTTGAAACCCATTGTGATATTTCATACATTACGTTGATTTTTAACAAAAATTTTAGTATTTTACTTTAGTATTATTTTAGTTAATATTATTTATAAGCTGTTAGAATTTTTATTAAAATTGTAAATTCTTAGGATTCATGGATACTAAATTTTCGATGTTTTATGCATGAAGTTTGTTGTTATTTTTATTAAAAAAAATTATTATACGGTAGAAAATGTGAATATTATTATATTTAGATATATTTATTTAAACCACACATTCGTTTTAAATTCTTTTAATAAAACAAGGTTAAATTGTTTGTACTTTTCCTTATTAAATTTTTAAATATTTTAGTCGTTATTGTAGTAATGTTTGCTAGAAAGTTGAAGTTTTTATCAAGTTTGATTTGAAAATTTGTATTTTAAAATTTGAATTTACGAATTTTACAGAGGTCCGGCCACTAGAAGCGAAAGGGATCACCTTTCCCAATACTAGTGCATCCTTATATATGAAAATGTAGGAAATTCGAAAAACTTTTTATTACAATTACATTATTTTTAGGAATTTTAATAATATTTCAAACGGGCAGTTATTGGAAGTCCGCAAAACCCCATGCTTTCACACAGAATTTTTATGCTTTATTTCAGGCTTATAAATCTATTCTAGCTACGCATCCTATACCTGCCTACCTATTACCTGTACTTTATAATACGCAGGCTCAAGGTTAACACTCAAAATGTCAAATCCTACTTTCATTATTTCGGATATTTTAAGATATTTAATTTTATGATAATGCAATTTGTAAAAATAATTAAAAAAAATGGTTTTCAATTCTTCCCTCTGGGGTTAAGGAAAATTCCATTTCAAAACGATTGCAATGAAGTTTTACTGTTTTAGTTTAACAAACGTATTTTAATCGTTAAAATTAATTCTATTAATTTACCTTGGGAAAATCGCATCACTCTTAATTTTTCTCCTACTTGTGTTAAAAATTTAATTAATAAAAGAAAACATAGCAATTGTAATAATTCGTAATTATTTGATTGTTTAGTTACTATTTAACATCAGTGTTTTTAATTACTAAGAGTGTGTACTTGTATTGGTTAAATTAATTAAAGTTGCGAAGAAAAATTTTATAGATTACTTAAAAATTTAAACAGTAATAAAATGAAAGAGAAATTTATTCAAAAAAAATTTATTATATGTAAAGTGTTAAAAATTTTCTTTTAGTGATATTACTTGGTCATCATTAAGATACGCTTGCATTTGTCCGTATTCGGAACTCATAGTATTTATCTCAAAGTTAATTTCTTAAGTTACATTTTTACTACTTGCTGACTCGTATGATAACAACAAGGATCAGTTCGGAGTAGCCGGGATATTTAGGTAACAAGATATTTTTTTTTAAGCTTCAAACTCGAACTCGATATTTTTATTTTTCACTCGACCGGATGTAACTGTATATTAGGCTACCCGAAGCTACGTGAAAATACGTTATTGTTTAACGCGCATGCATCGCATGACGCAATGACATTCACGATAAGAAAACTTTTGTTTAATGTTCACCCGGTTAACTGAAAAGAACGTTTTATAATTTGAATTTATTCCATATCATTTAACTATGCACAAATTTTCCTTTTTTTTTTAAAAAAAAATTTTAATATTAATGAATTGCAAGCTTTACTTTAAAAATTGATTATTTATACTAAATGATAAATTACATATTATTCTTAGTTCTCAATTTGTTATTTAAATTATCCAAGGATTATTATACTGTTGAATTTCTTCTTCAGTTTTATGTTTGGGTTGAAAGTAGGAATTTGTTGAAAAAAAATTTTTTTTTAATTAAATCTGTACAAGCTCTGATTTTAAGTTGATTCCAAATTTACTAGCGCGATTTATTTAATTCTCTGAATCTATAATTTTGCTTTTTGAGAAAAAGGAAAGAAAATTTTTCAATGGTCAATCCTTAACAATTTTTATGTAATATTGCTTAAATTTTTGTGGCGAGATTTTAAATTCCAGTTACGTTTTATTTTTATTCATTTAGGTTGATTGAAACGGCGCAGAGAATTTATTATTAAAATTCTTGTTAAAATTAAACAATTTTGCGATTTTATTATTATTATTTAAAATGTTATAGGTTTTATTACAGTGGGTTATTTCTCTTTTTTTTTTTTAAATTTTCTACCTCCAGAGGGAAAGTTTTAATAGTTGTAGGTATGCTTTCCGTTTTATAGTTTTATTGAGCTGTCTTAACTGCTCTAAGATGAAAATCCCTTTTTCCTTTAGGAAAGAGAATTCTTTAATAATATAAGTTTAGGGTTTTCCCTGAACCCTCGCATCAAAACAGGTAAACCGAATTGTCATAAGTACTATCTCTATTATTATTTCGCCAATAAAATTTTATTAGTAAAAGTTATTGTTTATTATATCTAAAGCTTCGCATCTATATAACTTCTCTATTGGCACGAACCTTTGATTGTATCATTTCTTCCTATTTGCCACAAAAATTGTTCTACATTAATATTTTTTACTTTTACTTAATTTTCCCCCGCACGGAAAAATTATATAATTAAAATAATTAAATTTTTGCTGAAATCGTTTGAGTTCAATTTTTCTTCACGACTCTATGACCTTAAAGAAAATATTCTTTAAATCATTTTTCCCTCGATACATTTCCCTTTAAAAAAAAATCCTTGTTCCCTTGCGGAAACACTCTCTTGATTACTGCCTCAATTTTCTACTTTAGACAAAATTAAGTATTTCATAATTAAGGGATTTTTGGAATCAACCATGATGATTTTTTCGCGAACGCGGTTGGGTCAGATAAAAATTTCGTTTGATAGAATTTCGTTGCTAGTTACTTTTTTGGTTTTATTTTTTTATTTTTATGTGGGTCAGATCGCGTAATTTAGCGCAGGTTAACGGGCGGATGGCAAATAGTTTTACTTTTATTATTTGTTTAAAAAAAAAAAAGAAATTTTCGCCGCGGTATTTACTTTCTACACTCCTGGTCCACCTGAAAAATTTTTTTAGAACGAGGGGAGATTCCAATTCGTTCACTCCCCTTCGTTTTATCGCGGTCTATCTTGATCGAACTATTGGTTCCGGCAACTACTAAGTGATGGGCCTACTCGGTTCGTTTACCTCACTGTTCGTACCCTTCCGCCATAGCCGATATGGCTAGAATTGTGGATAAAAAAAAAATAGAAAATACATACTAATTAAGTATATATGTGTATATATATATGTATATTATATAATTGTAATATATGTATATTGAAATTCATCATTTTAATATTTGGAATAAATACAGCGGGCTCGTGGGTTCGAGTCCCGACCGTACTAGAAGAAAAAGAAAATTGAGACAGCAATCAAGAGTACTTATAACAACAACACGAAAGAAGACACCCCAGGAAATTGCCTGGAATTTATTATTTTTTTTTTCTTTTTAAAAAAAAAATTTTAGCAATTAAAACTGAACAGTTTGTACCCATAAATTTGCAAACTCATAATAAGATAATGAAAATCTAGAATTCGGTGATAAAGGAAAAATAATATTCTTTCTTCCTTGCTTTGTTTCTTAATTTTAACGTGCAATTAATTTAAAGATTAACCTATTAAAATTATATCACCCATTAAAACGCTTAAAAATTTTCCGAGCTAACTCGGGCGCGAACTTACGACCTACTAGATGCGAGGCATCGACGCTACCTATTACACTACGAAACGCTTGTTGTAAATTATGGTAATTTCTCATATTTATTGTTTATTATTATAGAAATTTCATTATTTTTTAAACACTTCTAAATTGAAATGAAATGAATAATAATAATCACGAGCAATCAATGATAACTCGAAGAAATAAAGATCAATAAGATAATTTTTCTTGTATAATTAAAATGAATTTAATTTTTTATCAGACAACAATTATTTTTTTTTTTTTTCAACAATACACGTATGTGAAAATTGCCTATTTTCTTATTAAAAGATCTAATTCTTTATTGATGAAAACTAAATAATTTATTTGATAAGATTAATATTGATTGCTGAACTTAATATATATAAATCACCGAATCAACGAAATGATATAATTAAAAAAAACTTAATTGATTCAAATAACCATTCAATTGATTTGATAAAGAAATCAATTAATAGAACAAAACATTTACTTGGAACATAAATAATAAAATATTTGATTGTTAAAAATAATAATTAATTGAATCAATCACCAATTTCATAAATGCAATATAATTAAATAATCAAAACAATAAAATAATTTTATAGAACAAAATAAATCAAATATTTAATTCAATCAAAACTTAATCGATTCAAATGCATCCAATTAATTACAATATCGCAATGAAGTTATTCAATTACAAGACAATGACTTATTTCAAAGAATCAATCATATATTTCATAAAGAGTAAAAACGCATTTATCAAAGCAGCCAAATATTGAATCAAAATGATTAGGCATTTCATTGACCAGTGACACAATTCAATATAAGTCATACAATACTCAATTGAAACAATGAAATATCTCCCTGTTACCATCCAAAATTTAATTATGGTCATAGAACATGAAATTAATATCAATTATGAAACACTTAACTTGTTTCAATCAAATTTTCATTGATTCAATAAAACATCCCCCTCAGTGCATGAAAAATTTATTTAAATTTCTTGTTAAACAGTAAAATATCGACACTTATTAATTAAAGCAATTTTGATAAGAGACTATATAAAATTTGAGATAGTAAATATGGTACTAGTTCTGATGCAATTTAACGTTAAAATATATATATTTATTTTTTCTTAAAAACACAAAACTTTGATTAAAAATTTTCAATGACGTATTGTAAATAAATGTATCAATGTATATAAATTTCAACCGCATAAAGGTGTAGACTTGTGCGCTTATGCGCGCAAACTCCACATCAACCTAATCATGTGTGCAGAATCACTCACAACGTGTTATTTTGTGTGTGTTTATTTTTCTATATTTTTTTTTCTTCTTTTCAATAATATCAAACACACTTAACTGATTTTCATTTACTCCTTTTAATTGTAAATTGTCTTATGTTACGTGTCTGCAAATTTAGAGCAAGGTAGTTATTAAATAAAAACGAGAAATACTAACAGCATTATACTTTACAATAATATTCATACTTTATTGGTTCCATGAAGGTATTAATCACATTTCTCTCCAAATTTCATACTATAGCTTAGCCATTAATATTTCCTTTTTATTTGAAGAAAAATATTACGTTGAATGTTCGCATATGCATGTGCGTAAAAACAAACGGAAGTTTTGTTTAGAAAACTTCCAGTGCACGAGTACCCAAGGCAACACGGCACTGCAGTATATCTTAAGCAAATCGAATACGTTAATTTTTTTTACATTTTTCTTTATTAAAGTTAATGTGATCTCTACGGAAAATTTGCAGTAAGATATTAATGAAAATAAGATAGTCCCTTCTGTTATATAATTATATTATCAAAAGGAAAGATTAAAATCGTAACAATGTAATATTAAGAAATCAAACTACCTTCCATAATAATTATTTATACATAAGAACTAATACTCTTCTAAACATAATGCATTTTATATTTTCAATCAACTCTTAATTATAGAAAAGAAAGATATACGAAAAAGAAAAATTTTTTTTTCAAATTTGGCAATGAATATTTTTATAAAACTAAACCAAAATCAAATAATTTAATAAAAAAAATTTTCTTTTCTTTTAAAAAAATCTTAACTAACTTTGATTTATTAATTTTTCCAACTCCTCCGAAACTTGATATAAAACTTACAAATACAAAACTTCGTATTTCCTGTATACGCAAATTAGTAGCTAACCTTATGCACTAGGTTGTTTACTTTCAAAGTCGAGTCATGAGGACAACAGTTATGCGTATGTACTCAACGTTTAAATATAATATAAATTTCGAATACTCATCTTTTTAGTAGAGAAAGACAATGTTGGCCGGCGTGGCGGCATTGCCGGCTTTCCTGGGTGCTGCTGTCTCGCTCGCATTCCCCAGCTGCTTCTTGTTTTCTCATCTTAAATCACCTCACTCCCGGACGGTTTATGTAATAAATTTACTCGGGTAAATTTATAAGACACTAAACTTTATCAATCAAAATAATATGCACTAACTGAATTTCTCTCATGGTTTAAGATCATGCGAAGAAAAAAAATAATAAAAAAAAATTTTAAATAATGGATAAAGAAGAAAAACCAATTAACTTTTACATACGAGGAGGAAGCTGCGCGAGCCTCTCTTCTCTCGAACTTGCCCATCGAGCCTGTCCCGCGCGTCTGCTGTCAAGAGCTTTTTTCTCGCTTGACAATTAGTAGTCAAGCCAACTTCAAACGTCTTAATTGTTGTGGGGGAGAGCGCGAAGACAGAGAAAGGTAGTCCTCTCTCTCCGTTGCTCTCACCCGTCTAATGCATGGGAACCGACGCCAAGTCCCCACTTCAACTCAACGAAGTAGAGAAAGAGTAGAGACGAAGCAACGGCTCCCGTCAACGACCAAGCTTGGATTCTTGGAAAACTGATAAAAGTGTGAAAAGAAAGTGGCCTTGATGCTTTTAAGACCTATTTCTTTTCACTATAGTAATAAAGTGAGAGAATAATTTTGGAATTAATTAAATCATTTTCTCATTAAAATAAAAATTTAAGAGGCGAAAATTCGTCACTTAACAATTATAAATAACAAAAAAGAAAAAAAACATTTGATACATTTTTGAATATGCTAATGTTACGTTTTCACGTAATTGATTTATCATATTGTGGGTATCTTTTTATCACGACTAAGCTTGGTAAATCCAAGTAGTCAATTTGCGTGAAGGTAATTAATTTATCAAGACGATATTTAAAATAAACTGTTTGATTTATTATTACGTTAGTCGCGAGAGAGAGAAATGTCTACTGTACTACTGGTGTAAAATCGCTGATACGTCCTCGCTGCGTTGATCGTCGATTCGTGATTCTCTATTCTCTGATCTCATTCTGGTAGGGTAGTAGCCAGTAGGCCGCGACGTGATTCGCTCGGTCGTATTTATACTTGCTGGGTTCGTAGTTTCCCACTTCTTTATTCTTCTAGAAGTTTCTACCTCGTGGCTTCTGTTTTTCCATGCTTCACTTTGTTCGTTCTCTACAGGTCTTAACTTGTCGGCTAGTTCGTCATCATTTCTTTCGATCACGAGTTGTTGCTAGCTGGTTTCAGACGTCTAGTCAGCGCTTTCTTACTGGCTTATTTAATTAATTTAATATATTTCTTATACTTCTACGTTTTATTATTTTCTAGAATATTCCACCCGTAACACGTCTGAGGCCGCGGTATCTACGTCCTCGTCGATTAATAGCCTATACTGAAAAAAATTTTTTTTTTTGACTCTATACAATTATTAAGTACGCCTAATCTACCTATTTATGGGTAACTGTTACAATCTTTGTGTAGAGTTGTGTAGTGTACCTAACGATTACAAATCTATTTTATATATCTTTCTCTCTCTCTTAATACATTATTATTTAGTTCTGGTACATATGGATTTTGTTAAAACAAAAATTTTATTTTATTATTTTTCTTTGTTATGTCTTCAATAATTTTTTATAATGTGGATACTTTAGATGTTGACGTTGACACTCGCTAATATCTGGTAGATGGTTTAGTTTATTTCTTGAATGTGATGCACTTGTTTGCGTGTATGTACTTCTTTGGGTTTGTATTTGTATCTGAAAACATTCTTTTCCGATTAATTATAGGGGACCCCCCATGGCTGGAGCCTTCCAAATTAAAATAATTAATTCCTAATGTATTCTTCTGGATTATCTCTTATTTATGTAATATTAGGTTTGATTATAAGCATATTATAACCCCTGTATACCTGCAATACGTTAGACAAGTAATTTTAATTGATCTTTTTTTTGTTTATTAGTGGTTATTTATTAGTTCTGTGTTATCCCCAGTGTTCTATTTTATGTTTATTAGGTTATTAATTACGATTTTTGCACTGTTTGACCCTTGGTATATTTAAGGCAATTTTATAAATAATTTAAATAACGTTGCAATTATAATTATTCTTATAAGTATTATTATGTACTTCAATAATATATTCTTAGTTGCAAAATTACAGTTTGGTTTTGTTTCGATTAAGTCATTAGGTTCTGAGATAATGGCTTATAAACAATTTATTGTTTATACGAAAATTGTTATAATATGATATTTGTATATGGATTTATTTATGAGATATTATTATATAGTTGCATTTTTGTAACTCTTGAAATTCGATATAAACAATTTAATTTGAAAATGCTAATTATTATTATTTATTTAAATTTATATGGGGTTACAACCCTTATGCTTTATTGTAAAATTACAGGTGGTTTTGCAATTGATGAGTTTATTAGTATTCGAGATAATAATTTATTAATTAATAACTGAAGTTTTTAATATTGGACCCGAAAGTGTACCCTTAGTTAACAAACTAGGGTCAGGTAAGAAATTTTTATCTATGTAATTTTCCGAGATATTAGCATTTATTTATTAATTTATGACTTTCATATTTGGGTAGCTTTTTGTCTCTATATTGGTACTATGTTGTCCCGATATGGTTTTAAGCCATATTTCACGTTTTATTTGCGTTTATTTATAATTTTATTGATACATTAATTAATTAATTATTACTTTTATTATTTAACTTAGGTCCTGTGTAGATCCCATGTATTAACTTTTTAATTTCATTTATTAATTAATTATGTGAACATCTAGATTTCGTATATGTTTTGTTATATTAATAATTGTGAATGCGTTGAACCGTCTTGATTAATTTTCTTACTTCATGGCTATATGTCGTGCACATGTTTCATTCCTCTTTATGCGGATCTTCGTACTTTGTACACTTGATGGCACATGTATATGCATGGTTGTGTTAGAGAACGTCGTGTCACCTATGTATGCTAGTACGTATACTCGCGCATGGTAGTGTGAGATGACGTTTTGTCACCTATGTGTGCTTGCTGGCTTGTACATATCGCGCATGGTTGTGTTAGAGGACGTCGTGTCACCTATGTGTGCTTGTACGTATACTCGCACGTGGCTGTGTTTTTATATGCACTCTATGCATATGGTATAGCTATAGCTTATAGTGTAGCTTGCACGTTACCGTTGCAGTATATACTTCTATTATTTTTGTTTCTCTTTGATTTTTAATTGCTTTCCCATAATTTATTGTAGGGTTCTTTTTTTGCGTATAAAATTTGTTATTCATCATTTAAATTATTTTAATTTTATATATGTATTAATAACTTGTGCTTGTTTAATGTAATTCTTAATATGCAGTATCATGTATGATTTTTATTTAACATTTGTTTCTATTAATTTATTTATTTGCATTAATTTTAATATAATATAATTACGCATGGTTATTGTCACGCACTCTTAGAATGTGATAACGTATTATAAAGATCTTAGAATTCCACTTGTGGATCATTTTTATTGTAGAAAATGGACAGGTAGCACGTGTGCATTCTGTAACTATTTCTTGATTGCGATTGGATAAGCAAGACGTACTTGCCATTCCACATTTTGTCTTAATAATATGTGTGTATTATTTTTTTATTTTTTTTTTGTTTCTTCTTTTTCTTGAAGGTGTATTGTCGTAGATAGACGTCAGATTCGAGTATTTCGCGCAAACATTCCTCATGGGATTGGGCTGCGTATTGGACACAAACCAAACGTATCAGAGACTTTTCTTTATGATCCTTACGGTAGAAGGTTGATCGTGTTTTGCTTTTTGAGAGTTTTGCATTTTACCTTTTCTTAATTTTCTTTTTTTTTTTTTTTATTTTATATATTTATTTTTGATGTACATAAAATTGTTGTCCTCTTTTTTTGTTTATAATCATGATGATCAAGGTATTTTTATTTTCTTGATGCTAGGATTTAACTAGACTCTATGTGCTTTATGTTGGTCGATTTCTTTCTTTTTTATAATGCAAGGAAGAGGGGCATTAACCTTCAGGCGACCGGGGTGGCACCTTTTGGGGTCACCAATTGTGACATAGTAAAATATTATCACAAACGTTAGTTTTTGATAATATTTCACTATGTCATAATTGGTGACCCCAAAAGGTGCCACCCCGGCCGCCTGGAGGTTAATAATTAGTCTACATAGCAAATTTAAATGTTTTTTTTTTTGTTATTAATTATATGAGTGAAATCTTGAATAAACGAAATATTTTGTATTTACATCTTATTGTATTTATTATTTTTTTCTTAATTCTTTTTAGAATTACTGACAATGATCATGTACATTAATAATAAAGGGTACCCCCCGTTAAGATAGTCAATTTTGCCCTGTCCCTGAAATTTTTGTTTGACCTTGTAACTTTCTTTTGAATGAAAAAAAAATAGTTTTTGTCATATTTGCAGACCGTGACCCCCCTCCCCCTGTCCACAGCATGGAAAAAATGACTAATTGACTATTTTTTTTTCTCCGCATCCAGTCAGTAAAAAAACCCCAAGAAAATCGTGCCTATAACTTAAATGGTTAAAAATCACGTAGAATTTTTTCATAAAGATTTGATGATGCTATATAACTAAAGGATGAAAAAAAAATTCAAACCCTTCCTATTTTCACGGTAAAGGCGGTACAGGGCCAATTCTTGCAAAAAAAACTTGTATTTTGTTTAAAATTACTCGCCTGAATTTTTTCAGATATTTCCTGTTGGTGCGCCATAGTTAAAAATGCAAAAAACTCATTTTTTCGACGTTTTTGGCTGATTGTAGCTCATTTGCAGACTTTGTATTATTATTTATATCATTAAATTATATTCTAGAACTTCATTTATGAATTTAATTATGCAATTAAGTCAGAAAAATGAGATTTACAAATATCCGCATCATATTTTTGCACGAATCCACATTTTAGATTAGGTATTTAAACACTTCTTTCATGATTTTGTTGATAATTCACTACTTTATTTGAAATAATATATTTTAAATATTACGTTGCTTTAATAAAAGAGAATATTTTGGTAAATAAGTCATTTCACAGGTACAGCTATATTAAGTACGGTCGAAATATCAACTTGCGATTATGTATGAATTTATATTTCATAAAAAAAAATTATCAATGCAAACATTATCATCATGATTTAATAATATAAACCTTGACAATACAAAATGGCACAGAATTTACTGGAGGTAAATTCTCAGAAGTGATGAAACAAGAAAATATTGAGAATAATTTTGGACCACTACATACACCTCAACACAACGGAACAGCAGAAAGGTTCAACAAAACAATTGAAAACAAAATTCGTACCATGATGATCGACTCAGGTCTACCTGGCAGTATGTGGATCCTAGCAGCAGTATATACATACAATAGGTCCACTTGACGTGATTCTGCCAGATTCTAAACACCATGAGGATAAAATCAGAAGATTTAGATGTATAGCGTATGCTAAGATTCTAAACACCAAGTCAAAATTTTCAGAAAGAGCAGTCAAAGCTGTTATGGTAGGATACTCCACAACAGGCTACATCTTATGGCATCCTGGAACAAGGAAATTTATCAACTCCAGAAATATCAGATTCAATGAAAAATTATTATATAAAGATGTGTTCAAGCGAACACCGCAGGATCTTGAAAAGGTTGAAATTCAAGATGCGAAAGGAAATGAAAAAACTAACTCCAGAGAACCAGAAGAACACTCAGATGACGTAAGCTTAAATTCAGAGACAGTAAATAAAAATACAGAAGTCACGGATAAACGCAAAAGAGGGAGACCAAAGAAAAGACCTTCAGGTGGACAAAACGAACATGAACCAGTGGAAAAGAAAGCCAAGCGACCTGAAAGGGTAGCCAAAACCAACTGGAAGCTCAGTGTAAGAGCAAGAGAAGTGCATCAGGACAAGCTAATAGATGGTGAATCATACCATGCTATACTTGCCAAAGTCAACAAAGATCCAAAGGACTACAAGGAGGCTATGTCATCAACAGAAAGAAATGAGTAGCAGAACGCAGTGGAAGAAGAACTGCGTGCAATGGAAGAAAATGAAGTCTGGGAAATAGTTGCCATACCAGACAAAACTTCAGAAGGAAACAGAGTAAATGTGATACACTCCAGATGGGTGTTTAAGAGGCGGCCGTATCATTCTGTCCTTGTCTAATCTAAATTTTCGTTATTATAAATAAATAAAATATTTTCATAGAAAAGTAAGACAACCGCCCAATAGAGCAAAAGACAAGCAAACGATTCTTTTCTATGAAAAAATATGAAATTTTGATTAGATTTCGAATGAAGTCTGAAACGAAAAAACAGCTCAATCAACTCAATCAAGTTCGATTGTTTTTCCGTTTCAGACTTCACTCGAAAAATAATAAAAATTTCATATTTTTTCATAGAAAAGAATCGTTTGCTTGTCTTTTGCTCTATTGGGCAGCTGTCTTACTTTTCTATGAAAATATTTTATTTATTTATAATAATGAAAATTTAGATTAGACAAGGACAGAATGATACGGCCTCTTCTTAAGAGAAAAACCGACGAAACAGGCAAAACCAGCTATAAAGCTAGGTTAGTAGTCAGAGGATTCAAAGACAAGACAGAATACAGCCTGAGTGAAACATACGCTCCAGTGTCAAGAATGTCCTTGATTAGATCAGCCCTATGTATCATCAACAAATATGACTTGGAAGCTACACAGCTGGACGTCAAAACAGCGTTTCTACATAGAACCCTGGAAGAAGACATCTACATGAAGATTCCAGATGGACTTACATGTGATGATGCGACTAAACGCACCAAAGTATGTAAAGTACACAAGTCCCTATATGGACTGAAAGTAAGTCCAAAAAGATGGAACAAAAGATTTTCAGAAGAAGCTCAGAAACTGGGACTAGAAAAGGATGTCAACGAACCTTGTCTCTTCACCTGGAGAAAAGATGAACAAGTAGTCTTCATAATACTATATGTAGACGACGCAATTTTGGCTGTAAACAACCGAATCAAAATGCAAGAGATCAAAACTAAATTAAATTCTGTGTTCAGAATGAAAGATTTGGGTGAACCCAGATGTTTCTTAGGAATGAACATCTCAAGAGATCGTTCAAATCAAACACTGAAGTTAAACCAAAAGGATTATACTGAAAAGGTGTTAGAACGGTTTAACATGGAAGAGTGCAAACCTTAATCGACACCTATGATTACCAGACAGGTCAGAAACAGAGAAAACAAACAACCTGCCGAAAATACTTCAGGAGAAAGGAGAATTGAAAAGAAAATTCCATTCAGAGAAACCATAGGGAGCCTACTGTACTTGGCTGGCACAATAAGACCGGACATAGCGTATGCTGTCAATTATCTATCTAGAAGACAAACCCAAGCTACAGAAGAGGACTGGAAAGACGTTAAAAGGATACTTCGATACCTCAGAGGAACGACTGATTTAAGACTCACCTATAGCGGAAATGGCAATTCATTAGAAGCCATGACCGATGCAAGTTTTCACAAACAAGAAAAAATGTAACTTAATGATCCAATGTTATTTTTCAAATACTAATATATTATCTAGGTTTTCGAACACAACAGTAATTAATGGATTCGTTAACTTTGATCAAATGTTACACAAATTTCATAATAATGATTTACTTTCTTGCGTCAAACTTACAACACTTGATATTGTAAACTTTGTTGAGTTTAAAAATAAAAAAGTCTATTTGCTGCAAAAATAAAGATCAGAATAGTTAAAATGAAAATGATTGAATATATATATATATATATATATATATATATATGTGTGTGTATATAAAACCGGTCTTTTGAATGCGCGATACCCCGCGCTCGTCAGTAGGGTTCTTATTACTTATACTAATGAATAATTATATGACAATCACACTCAGGTAATTTTTTATTCAGTCAAAAAATGTATTCGATTCGTTGTATGTTTTTATAACTAATATAAATTAGAATAATAAATCCAATATTTTTTCTCAAAGGATTTAAAATATTTTTTGTAATCTGTAATTAAATTTTTGTGTAAAATAAATGAAATTCGATTGACATAATTTCCTTTATATTATTTTTCTTTCTTTTATAATGAAGAATGTGGTTGCAACGTTGTAGTAACCTCTTTAAATAATTGAAAAATTTTTTTAATGAAATATTCAATACGTGCTCACAGCGTTTCTAGTACGTTAAATGCTTTTTACGTTGCTACCACGATTTAGCAACGTTCACTTTTCACACTAAAAAATAAGCATCAACAACAATTTCACGATTGAAAAACGTTGGGAACTCGTGTTTAAATTCTTCATTTGAAAACGTGGCTACGACAACATCACGTTATCACAACGTTAAAACAGAGACATGTTTATGTTGTTGAAACGTTTTAAAAACGACATCCCGGTAAAATGTGTAAAATCTTCAGAGTTATATCTTCGAGCTAGAAACGTTGTGATGACGTGCGCAATAATTCGTTTTAGCTTCGTTTCTCAACATTGCAAACTATCAGTTTAGAACGTTTCAAACACGTGTTTTCTTTTCTAAAAGCGGACATTTCCCCAGTGGTTCATACGTTATCAACACGTCGTTACAACTTTCTTCAACTCGTGAACTTGGCAAAAAAAACACGAGTTCACCACGTTGAAGAAACGAGTGATGCTAGCTGGGAGCATTTCAAACCTTTAAAAATTTAATTATTTCTGAAAAATATTTACTTGCAGTTGGTCAAGTTCATTTTTACTTATCAGCAGTATATTTTATTTTTAATTTAATAAATATTTGATAAAATTTTTTAAAAACATTGAATATTTATTAAATTTTACATGCTAATATTTTTAATACTAATTTAATTAGAAAATTATTTTATTCCAATAATATTTTTATTTAATAATATTTTAATATTTCCATTAATCTTTTTGTTACATATAAACAATATTTACGTTTTCAATAGATTTTCGAAAGATTTATTTATCTTCGTTGGTACCCCGTCAAAAACGTTTAGCTAAAAATATTAGTTAAAAAAATAACTAAAATATAGCTAAAAATACAGCTATATTCAACTGGAATATAGCTATATTTATATGGATTTTTTAGGTAAAAATTCAGTTATTTTTTAGGTAGAAATTTAGTTAATATTTTCAGTAGCTTACAACAGCTGAAAATATAGTTGTATTTTCAGCTATATTATCAGCTATATTTTTAGATATATTTTTAGGTACATTTTCAGCCAACTTTGCAGCTATAAAAATATTGAAAATTAGAATGTTGAGATTCATTTAGTACCTTGTAATTTTTAGTCATATTAGATATGTAAATAACAATAATTTACCAGATATGGAATAAAAAAAAAGAAAAATTTCATATATTAATAGCTGCAAAGTTGTCTGAAAATGTACCTAAAAATATATCTAAAAATATAGCTGATAATATAGCTGAAAATACAGTTATATTTTCAGCTGTTGTAAGCTACTGAAAATATTAACTAGATTTTTACCTAAAAAATAACTGGATTTTTACCTAAAAAATCCATATAAATATAGCTATATTCCAGTTGAATATAGCTGTATTTTTAGCTATATTTTAGTTATTTTTTTAACTAATATTTTTAGCTAAACGTTTTTCACGGGGTAGAATCATTACTGTTGTCATCATTTTTATCGTTATTGTCATATTTACTATCAGAATCAGCATTATCATTAGAGTCGGCAGCATTATCATGTTCACATTCATCGTTGCCATTATTTTCTTCAGCATTAGAGTTCTCACCACAAGAATTTCTCTCATTATGATTATTCGGTACATATAATGAATTAATATAATAATAAATATATTAGTAAATTATTAAAATGTATAATAATAAAAATGGCATTTTTTATTTTAAAATATATTAATCAAGGACGTATGTTTTTTTCTTTAAATAATAAATTTATAATAAATGAAAATCCTTACAATATATAAATATTTGGTGCAACAATTTAAAATTAAATGAGTTACGTAGAGTATATTTTATATATAAATATAAGCATTCATCATTTTTTAACAATATTAAATGGAAAAAAAATATTTTCGAATTATTTATAATGTAAAATATTATTCCTTCACAGAAAATCCAATAAAAGTATCTTACTTGAATTTGTTCACTTGTCATCGGTTCCTTTTATGATCCCAGTCTTTCAGAGCTTTGTTTATTCGATATCGTTGAGTTACTTTTTTTGAGTATGGAAAGGTTTCTTCAACATTTGAACTATTAAAAAATAACTAGTTGAAATTATTTTTGAGTGGTTAGAAAATACTATAGTAGATGACTAGTATAAACGAATGTGAATATAATATTTATCACTCAAACAGCGATATTTTTTGTAGATTAGAATTTTGCCTCGTTACTATAGAAATAAACATACTTGATACACAGATTTTCTTAGATTAATTCAGTATTAACTGTACCTAGTATAAGGATTAGCAAATTTAATTGAAAAACTTATAAATTTACTTTTATTTTCTAAGAATTAATTTGAAACCAATAGAATTAAGTATAAGATGTTAGAAAAAAATTTTATTATATAACATCACATTTTTAGTTAATGTATGACATATAAGCATGTAAGAAAATATTTATAATAGAATAATTAAAAAAATTAAAAAAAAGAATTACTAATTTTTTTCGTTCTATATAGAAAATAATATTGCTTACAATATTATAATGCGACCTATAATTTGTATAATATATGTGTAATATGAGGACCGGGGGTCGGCAACCCTACTAAAAAATGTCAGGTGAAAAATCACCTGATTTTTCACTTGATTTCTCACCTGATTTCTCATGCCAAAATCTCATGTGACTATTAGCGTAAAAAAACTAAGTTCCAAACCTATCGAAAAATTCTAAGTTTTTATCACGGAAAACAACATTGAGAAGTATGATTCTTTTTTCATTTTTCATAATTTGAAATTGATTTTTTATACGTAGAATTTCAATTTTTTAATTTCATTTTTCTGGTCATAGAAATAAATTTCAAACCACTCTAAAAATTATAAGTCCCGATCTTATAATTTTTAACACAAGCCTCTTTTATTTACGTGAGAGAGAGAGAAAGAGAGAGAAAAACATCAAAAACACATGCACAAGAAGCCTCTTTTATTCTTTTATACACTATTTATGAGTTGAATTAAAATGGAAAAAAAGTGTGTACATACTATTGATAAAACTACACTATTTATAAGTTAAGATTTTAAAGTTTTTACTATCGTAACCACGTGCGTCCGTTGTTCCTTTACACTAGAAAAAGCAACACATTTAGCTATAGCTGAAACGACTCATGCGCCTCCTGTCGGCACCTCTCGTGCCTCAAGCGAAAATATCTCTCGACAACAGACTTGGCCTAACGCAAACTATTGCTAAAAGAAATATACGCTCGTATTTATGAACTATTGTATTCTGTCTATGTTTCTCTCATAACAAGAAAGAAAAGACAAGCGATACTGTGCACGTTACGTTTATATAAATTTGAGCGAATTGTATTTTAAAAAGTACGATGAGAGATGTATTATATTGAGACAATGCTCAGGAACATTTTACTAAATGTGTTGCTTTTTCTAGTGTAAAGGAACAACGAACGCACATGGTCACGACAATAAAAACTTTAAAATCTTAACTTATAAATAGTGTAGTTTTATCAAAAGTATGTACACACTTTTTTTCCATTTTAATTCAACTCATAGTGTATAAAAGAATAAAAGAGGCTTCTTGTGCATGTGTTTTTGATGTTTTTCTCTCTCTTTCTCTCTCTCTCACGTAAATAAAAGAGGCTTGTGTTAAAAATTATAAGATCGGGACTTATAATTTTTAGAGTGGTTTGAAATTTATTTCTATGACCAGAAAAATGAAATTAAAAATTGAAATTCTACGTATAAAAAATCAATTTCAAATTATGAAAAATGAAAAAAGAATCATACTTCTCAATGTTGTTTTCCGTGATAAAAACTTAGAATTTTTCGATAGGTTTGGAACTTAGTTTTTTTACGCTAATAGTCACATGAGATTTTGGCATGAGAAATCAGGTGAGAAATCAAGTGAAAAATCAGGTGATTTTTCACCTGACATTTTTTAGTAGGGAAGCTGTGCAAGCAGGCGTGTGCCTCCCTATTATAAATATATATATATATATATATATATATATATATATATATATATATATATATATATATATATATATATATATAGAATATATGTAGAATATATTCTATATATATAATGTGTAATAAATGTGTACACAAACAATGATATATATCATTGTTTGTATACACATTTTTATTTGATGTAACTTTCTACAGTTGATAAAACTTTAAAAAATGGTTTATATGATGAATTCTTGAAAAATCGGCCGATTTCCGTTCTTTGTCAAAATTTTCATATAGAATAATGTGTGACAGGACTGAAAATTTTTTTTCAAGTTACCTTATACTTTCTTGTGATAGAAACCAAGATGAAATTATTCATGAGATACCTTATTTGTTGATCAAAGAATTGTGAAATATTAGAAAACTTAACTCCGTTAGTTTCCACACGTCGAATCACAAAAGTATTATTACATATCATCCTTGATCCATAATAAAAGTTTATTTTATTCCACTCGTTTTACTTTAATAAAAAAGTATATTTGCTTGTTTTTACTAGTTTTTAAATCCATTATTAAGTATTGATAATTACATCAGTTTCACCCCCAAAAAAATTGTAAACTCCGTTAACTCGACATAGCCGCCGTTAACTAAGGTACTCATTGAAAGGTATTCAAAAATACTTAAGTTCAAATTTCATCTTCATTAAAGTATTATTCAAGTTTAATATATTGCATGAGGATACAAGATATCAATTCTTTTCAATCGTCAACATTAAAAAATTTTTGTGTTCGGCTAATTTTTGAAGAATTTACCATATGAAACTGATCAATTAATAAATTGAATTAATTTATTATCTATTCATTTTGTGAGAGTGTGCTGTCATAATGAATAAGGCTTTGGCTTTCCAAACTGGATGTCTCAGGTTCAAATCCCGGCGAGGTATCTCGAACCTTTTCACCAAAGAAAATTAGTTTTTGTGTCATGCAGAAGATTAATGTGTAGAGAGCATTAACCTGTTATTGAAAAAAAATCTGTTTAATTTAAGATTAGATACAGCGGAAACTTTAAAAAAAGCAGAAAAGACTTTGTTCTGCTCTTTGGACTCTTCCATAAGGTATTGAAAGTAAAACTTATGGTATCACTACATTCTACAGAAAAAAATACACGAAAAATATGTATGATATAATTTCAAGAAGATCACAAATGGTTATTCAAACACCATAGAAGAAAAGATAGTATTAACGTCATGCTTAAAGTAGACTATATTTTTGTTTTTAATTTATAGTGAATAATGTAAAAATATTTTTACAAGTATAGTATATATTTTTGACATATTTTTTACCGTCAAATTCAAAAATACTATCAGATTTGTTGTAATTGGCTCAAGTAAGGGACCAGTAGTGAAAAACCACTAAATACCGTTAAAAAAATGGTTTCTTCGACTTTTAGATATGGCGTACCACTCCAAACAATCTGGAAAAATCAAACCTTTCTTAGATCATTTTTTTAAAACTTTTCACTATTTACTTTATTGACTTATTTATCAAAAATTATAAAATATTTTAAATAATATATTATATACAAATTTAATTTTTCATATTTATTTGAACTTTATTTTCGTTAGCTTACACAACAAATAAAATTTCCAAGCTATAAAAATATTTAATTTATAAAAAAATGTTTAATTTTTAAACATAAAAAAATAATTTATTAAGTATATTATTTCTAAAAGTAAAAGTAAAACTTAAGTAAATTTTATACATAAAATCTATAATATCTAAGGCAATGGTTTTAATATTTTCTTTTAGTATCAACTAAATTTATTATAATTTGTTAATATATTTTTAATATGAAACTATTTGTAATGTATTTATTTACATTTATTATAACTTATATATTTTATATTTTCTTTGTAAAATTCTTGCTGCACTAAATTAGTTTAGAAATAAATTAAAAGATAATGACAAATGAGATTTGTATTGGAAATAAACATTGAAGCTACATGGAAAAATAATATTTTATGTATAAAATATTATATTTTACTTTTAATTGACACAATAACTTTCTTCTGAATTACTTTTTTATGCTTAACATTTTATATTATTTTCTCATACACCAAATATTTGTTAACATAGGAATTAAATGTAATAATTTCATAAATTTATTTCATGAAATGTTACTGAAAAAGCTAGTACGATTACGCTTAACTTCCCTACTGAAAAAATCCACCTGTATTTCCACGTAGATTACCCATGTGGAAATCCACGTGGGTCTTACATGGATTCCATGTGGATTTGCATAGGAATCCACGCAGATTACCCACGTAGATTTCCACGTAAAAAATCCATGTAGATTTTATGAAAGTCATGTTGATTTTATAAAGCCCTCGTGGACTGTTGAAGAATCCGTATAGATTACATGAAATCTATGTGGACTTTCAAGGAACCCGCATGAATTTTATAAAATCTGTGTTAATTTTATGTACTTCTCGTGGATTTAAAAAAAATCCATATGGGTTTTGTGAAATCCATGTGGATATTTAGAAATCCATGTTAATTTTATGTACTCCTCGTAGATTTTTAAGCAATCCATATGGATTACGAAAATCCATGTGGATATTTAGAAATTCATGTAGATATTTAGAAATCCATGTAGATCTTTGGAAATCCATGTGGATATTTAGAAAAATCCATGTGGATAATTAGAAATCTATGTAGATATTTAGAAATCCATGTGGATTTTTAGGTAAATTACGTTGATTTTTCACTAGGATATCCACGTGGATTAAAATAGAAATCTATGTGGAAATCCACATGGATATTTTAAATAGGAAATAACTCAATATTTATTTCGCATTCAAAGTAAAAACCAAAAACAAGGTAAACCTCGTAGTTTCAACTCTTTAAAGATCAAAGAGCTTCTACGAACTAACTAAGAGGATTCTGGCCTCATATATCTACGACTTTGAAATTTGTATGAGGAATCACAAACCTTAGAAAAATACCACCTATAGATTCAAAATGGAATCGACGGAATCAATCATCAATTCGACAGTAAGTCACAAGGTGGCGTTTCTATAAGTTTTGTGATCCATCATATGAATATCGCAGATATATAAAATCAGAATACTCTCAGTTGAATCATAGAAGCTCTCTGATCTTCAAAGAGCTGAAATAGCGAGGTTTACCTCGTTTTTGGTTTTTACTTTGAATGCGGAATAAATATCGAGTCATTTCCTATTTTAAACGTCTATGTGGATTTCCACGTGAATTTTCATTTAAATCTACCTGGATATCCAAGTTAAAAATCTACGTATATTATCTAAAAATCCACATGGATTTCACAAAATTCATATGGATTTCTTAAAAATCCACGAGGAGTACATAAAATTATCACAGATTTTATAAAATCCATGTGGGTTCCTTGAAAATCCACATAGATTTCATAAAATCCATATGAATTCTTCAACAGTCCACAAGGGTTTTATAAAATCCACATGGATTTTTTTACGTAGAAATCCACGTGGGTAATCCGCGTGGATTCCTATGCGAATCCACATGGAATCCATGTGAAATCCACGTGGATTTTCACATGGGTAATTCACGTGGAAATCCAGGTGGATTTTTTAACAGGGTTCCCAGATATATATCAATGTAACCTTGCTGAAACTTTCATTTAATTTACAGGAAGTTAACTAGAAATCTTCAGAGCGGGATATCTGGTAAATTTTTGTCAAACTCTCCGAAATTCTGACTGTAATCTTTTCTGAAAGATTCTAGAAATATACGGTGAAGTCCTTAAAGGAACATTACTGAAAGTTTCCCACAAGATTACGGGTCGTTATTCCAGATGAATTTACGTAACGTTAAATAACCTTACAGGAATATTTCTGAATCGTTTACTGTAATTTGCCGTCAAAGTCTCTGATGGGATTCAATGAAATATTATATGAAAAATCACTGGAAAATTCCCTTGAGGTTACTGGTAGTCTTCGCAGAAATATTTCAATAACATTTCTTGCAATCCTGCTCAAAGTTTTATAGAAGTTTTCATAGAATATTTAATTTTCTATATTTTGAATATTTTACCTAAATTTTCAGGAAGTATTCGCGAGACTTTCAAGGAAAATTCTAATGTTATATTACTGCAAATTCCATTGTGCTTCCAGGAAGCTCACTTGAAAGATTGCGAGAGACATAAAGTAACATTTTAGAAATCTTTCCAAGTTATTGATTATAATCTTCCATGAAAGCCTCTAGGAAGATTCAGTAGAATATTTTATAGAAATTGCTGGAAGATTCCTTCAAGTTTAATGGTAATCTTCGCAGAAATATTCCTGTAACGTTTCATGCAATTTTGTTGTAAGCTTTACGGAAGATTTCATGGAATCTTCAATTTTATATATTTTGAATATTCTGCACATGCCTTTGGGAAGTTTCCAGGAAGATTCCGTGGAATATTCCAATGCAACCTTACTGAAGATGAGTACAGTAACAGTAAGGTTTCTAGAATATTCCAATGTAGCCTTACTGAAAGTTTTATGAAGTCTGCAAGAAGCTTACTGAAAACTTACACTGGAATATTCCTTGAATCTTTCGCTGGGATGAATATAAATATATGTGGTAATGAATATAAATATGATGAAATAAAGCAATATATTAATATAAGATATTTGTGCCCCCCAGAAGCTATTCACATATTATAAGAGTATGATTTATACAAGTTTAAATATAATTTAAACTACCCTGTTAAAAAAGTCCAGGTGGATTTCCACGTGGAAAATCCACGTGGAATTCCACGTGGATTTTCAGTCTGATTTCTCGGATTTTCAGGGTGATTTACTTGGATTTTCAGGGTGAAAATCAGGGTGGAATTCCAGGTGGATTTTCAGGGTGAAAATCAGGTTAGAATTTTAAGGGGATTTTCAGTCTGAATTACTTGGATTTTCATAGTGAAAATCCACTCTGATTTTGAGTCTGAAAATCCACTCTGATTTTCATAGTGAAAATCCACTCTGATTTTCAGTCTGAAAATCCACCCTGATTTTCATAGTGAAAATCCACTCTGATTTTCAGTCTGAAAATCCACCCTGATTGTGGATATTTTTAAGCATTCAAAAAAATATTTTTATCAAATTAAATTTATTTATGTTTTTCATTGCAACCACAAAAATATCTCTGCTCACTTAATAGAATAGAACGTGAGAAAGTAGGCCGAATGATCGTCGTTTTAGACAAAATTAAACTGTTAGTTTATAAGCTCTAAAGTCTTTTATTCTTTTCATGCGCGTTGGCTTGCCATAAGAAAGTCAATACATAAAAAGCGTGGTAGCCCCCTAGTGGTTAGTTATTGAATATGAATATACACATGTATATAATAGTACTGATGATTAACCGTTAGGGGATGCTCCGCTTTCTACCTATTGACTTTCTTATGGCAAGCGAACGCGCACGAAAAGAATAAAAGACTTTAGAGCTTATAAACTAACAGTTTAATTTTGTCTAAAACGACGATCATTCGCCCTACTTTCTCACGTTCTATTCTATTAAGTGAACAGAGATATTTTTGTGGTTGCAATGAAAAACATAAATAAATTTAATTTTATAAAAATATTTTTTTGATTGCTTAAAAATATCCACAATCAGGGTGGATTTTCAGACTGAAAATCAGAGTGGATTTTCACTATGAAAATCAGAGTGGATTTTCACTATGAAAATCAGAGTGGATTTTTAGACTCAAAATCAGAGTGGATTTTCAAGTAATTCAGACTGAAAATCCCCTTAAAATTCCAACCTGATTTTCACCCTGAAAATCTACCTGGAATTCCACCCTGATTTTCACCCTGAAAATCCAAGTAAATCACCCTGAAAATCCAAGTAAATCAGACTGAAAATCCACGTGGAATTCCACGTGGATTTTCCACGTGGAAATCCACCTGGACTTTTTTAACAGGGTATTTTCTTTTCAAATAAATGGGCGAATGAGTGTTCTAATTGCTTAATCATATCGCTATTCAAATTACTCTAAAATGTTTTATAGCCCCAACTAGAAGAAGAAATCTAACCAGGAAAGGCTATGAGCGTCGGGTCACTTGATAAGATCTTGATAAAACTTTGGGATATATTTTTATTGTACCAAAATATAAATAAAGCCAGAGCGGTACGGTCTAACGCTTTGAAAAACAAAAATTATAGACATTTCCAGTCTTCTTTTGAAAAAAAAGTAAAAAAAAAATTTCTAATTAAAGTGTGAATAATTCAGTTTAGAAATGTCTTTAATAAATTAACCGGAACTAAAATAAAAGTACAAAAAACGAGCTTCAATTTGTCGCTTTCAGAATTAAGAAATAATAATTAAAACCAGAGATATGTTTGTTCAAATTTAAGCAGCAAGAAAGTACCAAAAATCATCTAAATCCTGGAGGACAGTGATTTTAGGTACTTTCTTACTGCTTAGAATAATCTCCTTTTTATTTTGATTGCTGATGCATATTTTTTTATACTTAGTATCTAAAATCATTTTTAAGCTTTACCGCATATCGTAGCTCATTATGCAGTCTCTCACAAGTTTGGAATCACGATGAAAATGGCATTAAATTCAATACTTGCCACCTTAACTTTCAATATAACTTGCTTATTTTCGTGGATTTTAAATCAGTTGCACCTATAACAACTTTTCCTGCCATAGGTAAAGTTAGACGATTTTTTGAGATATGAGAGTTATTTTAATAAAACTCTTCAGAGATACAGGACACTTTACTGCCTGAATCTATTGATGCTTGCATTTTCATGTCTTCCACTTCTAATAGTATTTGAGGACATTTCTTTTTAATGTTCTTTACCCCATTCGGTTCAATATCATATAAGAGATCACTACAAGGATCACTAAATATAGTGTTAACCTCATAATTGCCTTTTTTACCAGTTGCATTTTGTTGATTTATTTTGCTTTTTTTCTAGAATCGAGTTACAAAATGCAACTACTGTCCATTTTCCGAGTTTGATGTACCTGCTTTTCCTTGTTGCGTTCTTAACAGGATGTCAGAGCTGCAACAATCGAGTTTTGCTTATCTTATTTGATTAATATCTTTTCCAATTCATGAATTAAACAAATATAATGATTTGTCCGCACTTAAGCTATATTAATACAATAATTTTTGTTAAAATAAAAAATCATTTAGACTTGTTATTTTTTTATGAGCTTAGATTGGAAATTAGATATCAAACTCAACAAACCTAACCTTAAAATACCATACATTGAAAGTTTGTAGTATAACTTTTTATGTATAGTATTTAGGTGGATTTCTTGAGTTGTCCGCACTAGAGTTTAATTTTACAAATTTTTTCTTTGTTGTAAAAAACTCGATCAAACGCATCGTTTATTTATAAGTTGGGATTGGAAATATTATTGGGAGGCGTGCAGCTTCGTCATGCTCTTATAATTCATTTACCTCATACGCATTATGAGGTTTCTGATTATATCTATTTTTATAATAATTTTTATTATAATAATTGGGGTTTTTATTTAGATAGCTTTTATTCTTTTCAGTAGAATATTACTCATCCTCTTGATTTTGATCATCAAAATCAAATTCAGATAAATGTGTGAAAAATGCAGTTTTATCTTTAATAAGTTGTACATGTATTCTATTTCAAATTTCTTTATTGAAGTCACCACTTAATTGAGTGATTACTTCATAATCATCTTGATTTTCATCGAGCTCTTGCGCTAGATTTAATAATTCCATTGCATGGGCTAATCCAGTTCAATTTTTCTTCGAGTTATATTTTCCAAACTCTACATCTCGTTTGATAGCTCTCTGGGTATTATTATTTCAGAACTGTAATTCAAATTCCTTTTCGAAATCTTCTATTGAAAAGATTTGTTTTTTGTTTAGATTGAACCAGCTCTGAGCTATTCCCTCTAAACTCTGAGAAAATATACATTTTATCTCCTTTTCATCAAGCTTTGTTACTTTAATGTATCTTCTTAGACCATTTAAAAACTTAAGGCGACTACGGAAGTTCAGTTGGATTTCATTTTGTAGTTTACAAATTACTCTTTCAGTTTCTAACATTTTTTGGATTTTTTAATTTTTTACCATTTATTATAATCCATAGAATAGTGGAAAATTAAAAAATATGAAAAATTCTACATATTGAATGAGTAATTTGTAAACTCAAAAATAAAACCTAACCTAAAATCCGAACTCGCCTTAATGGATCTTTCTTTCGAAGTCCCTTTAAACTTTATGATTTTTAACGGTAATTTTTTAGTTGCATCGCTTGATGCTATAGTATTGCTATTACAGGTGTGATTAATCATGGAAACATGAACCTGTTCTTGCAAGCTTCACATGGCAACCTCATTATTTCTTATTGCCACATCTAGTTCAGGTATTTCTTGATATCGTATATTTGACATAATATCTTCATTTTCTTCAACAAGATCATACGGATTTTTGTTTTCAAACTCTCTATCTCATTTTTTAAAGTTTGAATCTCTTTTCGCTCTTCAGCTTTAGCCTCTTTCATCTCTTTTTTAATATTTTTATTCTCATTTCTTAGAGTTTCAATTTCACTGAACTATTTTACTTCAGCTCCTTCTAATTTTTCATTTATTAACCCTTCCAAAAGAGCTCATTTTCATTCCTTGGCAACTGCTCTCCTCCAAGAACCGAATTTTCTTAGAGGAGAGCTTGCATCTGAAAGCTGATCTATTTCATTTGGAAGCTCTTCAGATGTTTTCTCATTTACTGTTACAATTGACTTTCTTTTAGGCATTTTTAAATTTATTTATTTATAAATTTATTGGAAAAAAATTTTTATTATTTTTATTCTTTTGATTTACTTTTTTTTAAAAGAATTTAATTTTTTTTAAATATCAATTAACATTTATTTAATTGTACATAAACTTGTACACTTGGCGAAAGGGATATTTTTCCGATGTTGCCTCAAATGGCAACATCGCATATTTTACCACAGGCATAAGACAATTCTAAATTATAGAGCAAATTTCGCATCATCGTTACTTATTACTTAATGACATAATTTTAGTAAACAAACAATATTACTTTCTTTTTTCATGATCCTAATTATAATTTGATGAAATAAAATTGTTATTTCTTAGTTCAATAATCATACAGAATCTAATATTGTGAATTTAAATTATATAAACAACAAAATTTAAGTTGTTATCATTTGAATATTGCATGAATAACCTGTAAGAAAAAACAAAATAATCATGATGCGAAACTCAATGCATAATCCGAAGTTTTCTTATATCTGTGGTAAAATATACAGCGCTGCCATTTGAGGTACACATTCGGAAAAATATCCTTTCCGCCAAGTGTACATGTACTTTGCTTAGTATTGAATTCTTTTTATATTTAAATGTGATTTAAAGGGTATCCTGGATTAAGGTAGGTGAAATGCCCTTAATTTTTTTTGCTTCTAAATAGGATAAAAGCATTTGTTTAGGCATAAAATTAAGAGTCAGGGTGGTTCGCAGACGCAACTAATTAGGGACCCTAAAAACCCCATTTTTCACGTTTTATTCTATATCTCGCGTTCTAATTAACGAATTGATTTGAAAATTTATATGAGTATAGTTATCTCACTACTTTGAAGTATATTTTTTGCTAAGTAATCAAAGGTCAACAAAACCTCAAAAAACGTCATTCAATATTTAAAATGCAATTTTGACAATGGAGATAAATTGCAGCATGAATCTTTTTCATTTTATCTTATGGAGTGGAAAAAAATACAAATTTTTTATATTTTCGTCAATTTGATTTTACTGGTGCGCCATGTTGAAAAATGAGAAAACCCGTTTTTCCCTGATTTAAGCACTAGAATACAGCATTTTGTTTTTTGTTCTTGCGTTTCAACGACTGAAAACAACTCTTAACTACATATTATACAATTATAATTTAGTAGAATTTTTTTATTTCAATTCAGAGCCCAACATAACCTACAAAAAATTACTCGCTCCTCAAAATGTGATTTTAATCACTTAGATGAGCCGGAGCACAAAATTCAATTTGCTTATCTTGTAGAGCAGGAAAAATAGTAAGTCTTTACAAAACGAGAAGTTCACGGCCCAAACCAAAGACGAGGGTTTTAACGAGTATCGTAGAAAAGCCTTTTTATACCAGTTGCAAACCGTATTTTTTGCCATGAAAGCCAAAAAAGAGCAACGAAGTTGCAATTTTAGGATTAGAATCCAAAAATACAATTCTTAGATATTTTTAGGAAAGTGTTCCAATGTTATGGTATGTCTTAAAATGGAGAAAAATAGCCATGATAATATAAGCCATCGTGGCAAATAATTGCATGCCAGTCTGTTGGCCTATGACTGCAACGTACTAGCAGCACTTTCTTCCGTGCACGTGCGTGTGAAGCACTATTCTGCTAGAACGGCGGTGTAGTATTGCCATATCTAACAATATTATCTTTACTTAATACAGGTAAACATAATACCTATACGTATAATAGCTGACTTGAATTTTCAATCTCCGTCACTGTCTTCATCAATTAACTAAAGTTGGGATTCATAGATCCAACTCAAGCGACGGTGTTACTTAAGTAACAATGTTACTCAAGTAACACTGATACTCAAGTAACACATTTGCTTGAGTTGGATCTATCAATTCCAACCCCAGTGGCGCTACTAAAATGCCATGTATTTTTATATCTACATAGAGTTTATTATTCCCTGTGTATTTCGGCTGTAGGGGTTTGCTTGGTATTTGTACTCCATCGACGCAAAGAGAGAGAAAATTGATAGAATAATGTTGAAAGTTAAAAGGATTCAATTGTCGATTGCCGTTGAAGGCTCGGTTACTTACAAAACCTATGATCATCCTTTTTAGCAACTGGCCCAATATAACATTATCAAGAGTATCTCCTAAAATTCCGCTATGTAAAGTGAATGATTTCACTTCTTCTCTTATTATTGGGTATTTTGCAGTAGTTTTGGCCGAAGCATTAGCATGAGCCAATAGTACGGCTGGACTTATTTTAGCTCGACGGACGATTAGCGTCGCTTCTCTGATGCGTACTGAAAATTTTCCGTCATCGGTGAAATCCATCAAACAAAATGCGTCCTTGCTACGAACGAGCCTCACTCGCATCTCAACACCGTTAACCAAAAATTTACCTTGATTAAATACATCGCAATGGAGGTGGCCAATCATATCAACAACTTTACCGCCAGCTGTAAAGTATTGACGATTCCAAGAACCGACATTGGCCCCAGCTGTTTCAGTAGCAATTGCTGGTGATGCATCCATACATCCTGTTCGTGTCCGCATACCAAAGTGCGGAGGTTAGGTGTGATGTTAAGGCAGGAGAAGCGTAATTAAAGAGCGTTTCTATGTAAGCTCTGTAAGGATAAGCGTTGTTTGGGGGTAAAACTAGCTTTAAATTGAAAAAGATGTCCGTTTGTTCGAACAGCGAATGTAAAAAATTATTAATAGGAGCAAGTTTTGCATTCTCGGCGTCGGTTCCCACGGGTGTAATTTCCACGCTGACTTGTAACATTGTATGCGCTAGATCGATGTGATTCTCGGTCGAACTAGGAACCAAAAATTCTAAAGGTGAATCACTTTCATTGTTGAGAGATGATACAGGTTTGTAGTAGAGAAAAGAACTGCTTCCAATCGATGTTTGCGTCGGAGGAAGAGTAAAAATATCTAGTTCGCTCTTCATACCTTCACCACTACATGCGTCTAGAAAAGCAATTTTTTTAAGAATGATTTATTTAGGTCCAAAAATATCGGTTACGCTTCTCAATACTTTTTTCCTCCACCTCAATGTTTTCTTTTTCTTGCCTATACCACGCTTATTTATCTTTCTGCTTGTCTTCTTTCTTCTTTTCTTGCTCGATGCGTTGTGTGCGAGGACACGAGCTCGCGTCGACTGTCGTTTTCGCTTAGCAGTAACATCTTTATATCCACTACCTTTCATAATATCGGAAATTTTATTAGCAGCTATTTTTTTTAAATTTCGACCCGACTCTTGAACACACGAGTTGAGAGACTCTTTGAAATTCGCTCTCTTATTCGACACGGCTTCTAAAACGTTCGAACCTGTTCAGACGGCTTCTTTGCCTACTGCTTTGGCCCCATTGGCAAGATATGGCACAATTTTTCTAAATAATCCCCCAAGAAAGCTACCAATTCCAGAGCCTCTTTGAAACGTTGAACCAGAGTAAACGTTTTTAATACCGCTTCCACCACAACCAACCTGCTCGTCGTAGTAATAAATATAATAACTCATATTGCTATGCAATTAACGACTACGCTTGAATTGAAGCGTAGTCGTTAATTGCATAGCAATATGAGTTATTATCGATAACAATATTTCGAAAGGTATGATGTAGTAGAGGCATGTATTGAATCGGTGCAAACTGTTTCACAACGGTTGATCCGAATTTGTACTTTGAATTTTCCAGAGCTAGAATGCGTAAAAGTGCCATTTCCGTATCACCGACTGCATAAGGTTCGCATATGTCTGTGTGAACGTAAAGCTGATCAGGTATGGCTCGTGCTAAACTAGCTGGTCTATTGCCCGCATTTATACTTGTTCCTGAGTTGGAAGTGACATAAGTTCCTGTTTCTCTGTGGACAATATCTTCAAAACCAAAAATTCGACGAATTTTTTCGTTGGAAGTCGTGTAGTGCGGCTCTTCGCAATTGCAAATCCATTTTAAGATGTAACAACCTTTCTGAAACTCAGTCGGTTCAAGCTTCTGATGTTCACGCACCTCGTGTACTTTATTTATTTCTTCCGCAAGCTGTTCGATGCTACTGTATACGCCGTGAGGAAAATTACAAAACCCGTTATTTTTCAAAACTTTGGGCTCAGCGCTTTCTAATTTGAAAGTATAATAAGCTCCAGGTTCTTGAATATGCATAATAGTACATGATACGTATATTTCAGCTAGACCGACCTGCC
Organism: Anastatus disparis; assembly: GCA_017163975.1. Classification (NCBI taxonomy): domain Eukaryota; kingdom Metazoa; phylum Arthropoda; class Insecta; order Hymenoptera; family Eupelmidae; genus Anastatus; species Anastatus disparis. Next base: position 2,282,378 of record JAFFSR010000074.1, read on the forward strand.
AGTCACCGATTAATCTAAAACAAGTATTGTATGGAAAATATCGCATACTACTGTTACTCGGTAATACTAAATAAAAATCATCTTGATTATCCATTATTTCCAAATTCTTTCAACGTCTGATGCTTTTATCCAAGAATCAAATTTATCTGGATATCCTTTCCACTTCACAAATAGCTGTTTTTTATTTTCGCTTTCTTTGGTCCGAAGAACGCGTCGAATCTTATAATTTTGATCGTACGACCATTGGTGTACGACCATTGGCTTGCTTAAGAATCTTCTCAAATGCAGCTGATACAGTATGCGCTGTTTTATCTTGCAGTGGTTCTACCCATGCATACTTACTGGGCAAGTCAATGACCACTACTAAGTACGAATAACCGTCATTTTCTTCTTTTAGACTTGTTAGCTGACATAAATCTGCCTCCCAAACGTCATCCACGTTAGTTACGTTATAGTGTGATCTAGAAAATTTTTTTCTTATAGGACGGTGAAGAGTATAAGCATTTTGATTATTCAACCACTCGTGTATTCGTTTTTGCAATTTTTTCTCTGTTTTTCAATGATTTCCTCTTTATATTTACGCGTATTAAATTTCGCGCTCCTGCATAACCTGCTTCGTGCGAAGGGTCGTAATACTGATTTTCCAAAGACATTCTCTCTCTTCGAAGTGATTTAGAAAAAAGTAATTTGGAAATAGGAAGAAAGAGACAAGGATAGATAAAAATAGGGTAAAAATGAGGATGAATATAAAATAGAAGGACAGAGAGACAGTGAAGAACTGAGATAAGAGTTAGTAAAAGCGTTAAATCAGAAATCAAAAGAAGTGATCATAAATCTACTCTAAGAAAATTATTTTTTTAAAGCTTGTTTTATAAAGACAGTAGCAAATAACTTGTATACAAATTTTAGAGCAAATCTATCAAGTAGTTTACGTAAAATGGAAAAAAAATAAAAATTCAAATCTTTTAAAAAAATTTTTTTAATTTTCTAAAATTAAAACTACGCTAAGAAAATCGGGTTTTAAAAGTCATCCTACTTTTGGCAGTTGCATATGATTCCCATGCAAATTCATCAAGTAATTAAGGTTAAATACCAAAAAAATGAAAAATCGAAAATTTTTTCACGATTTTCAAAATGGCTCTATAAGAAAAACTACTCTATAAAAACCAATTTTCAATAGCTTCCCGCCTACTTAGACAAAATAATAGATGGTATGCAAAATTTGAAGCAATTCCACTAATTAATTTTCTAAATCTAATTTTCCTGAATAAATAACATTTTTTTCTCCAAATTTCTTATTTAAAATTTTCAAAATGCTTTAAAATTAAAACTACACCAAGAGAATCAATTATTGAAAATTTCCCTTTTCTTAGCAGTCGCAAATAATTTCCCTGCAAATTATAGAACAAATCTATCGAGTACTTTACGTAAAATAAAAAAAAAATAAAAAAAGAAAAATCGAAATTTTTTTTCAAATCTCTAGAATTCTCTAAAATTGTAACTACATTAAGAAAATTTTTTCAAAAGCTTCAGACAATAGCGTATTGGTAATATAAAAATTTTGGATAAAATTTATATCGTTTACGCAAAATAGAAAATAAATAAAAATAAAAATTTTTTTGAAAATTTTCAGAACGCTAAAATTAAAACTGCACTGAGAAAATTAGTTCTCTAAAGCTTGTTTTCTTCATACAGTAGCGAATAACTTGCATACAAATTTTGCAGTAAATCTATTTAATGGTTTTCGTAAAATTAAAAAAAAAAATTTTTAATGCTCTAAAATTAAAAGTGCACTAAAAAAATCAGTTTTCAAAAGTTTTTCTTTTTTTGGCAGTTAAAAGTAAATTCCATACAAATTTTCAAGCAAATTCTTTGACTAGCTTACGTAAAATACCAAAAACTGGGGAATCCAAATTAAAAAAAAATTTTTTGAATAGCTCTAAAATTAAAACTACGCTAAGAAAACCAATTACCAAAAGTTTCCCCCACATTCGAAAAAAAAAAAATTATATGCAAAACTGGAAGCAAATCCATCGCGTAGTTCACGAGATCTAATTGGCTAACTAAATACAAACAATTTTTCCAAAAATTTCGAAATGCTCTATAATTGAAACTAATCTAAAAACATTCATCGAGCAGTTTGCGTAAAATTAAAAAAAAAGAAAAATCAGAATTTTTTTTTAATTTTAAAATGGCTTCGAAATTAAAACAACTCCAAAAAAACCAATTTTAAATATTTACCAAGTTAGACAAAAAAAAAATTGTATTCAAAATTTGAAGCATATCCATCGAGTAGTTTTCGAGATCCAATTGGGTAAATGAATACACACACACACACACACACACACACACACAGACATTTTCTAAAATCCACTTTTTTCGACCCCCTAGTTATAAATATGCACAAATTAGTAAAAAAAATAGAAAAATAAATATTTTATTTATACAATGCTTACTCTATGAGCAAAATAAGTACTGATAAATTGGAACAAATACATGCGAATGAGGCTTTACGTAAAAAAAATCTTGTAAAAAATTAAAGGAAAACAACCAAAAAAATATGAAGAAAAATTATAAAACTAAATAATACTAAAATAACAAAATTAAAATTCAAGGAAAAAATGAGTATTGGTAAATTGGAACAAACACGTGCAAATAAAGCTTCACGTAAAAATAAAGATTATATAAAAATTAAAGAAAAACGACCTAATATAAAAAAAACTATAGTACCCAAATAACAAAAATGAAATCAAAGATAAGAAGGGTACTGATAAAATAGAACAAATACGTACAAATGAAGCTTCACGCAAGAAAAAAGCTTACATAAAAATGAAAGAAGAACAACCAACTAAATATAAAAAAAATGAAAATATTAAGATATCAAAAATAAAATCGATTGAGAATAGAAATACTAATAAATTTAAAAAATTGCATGATAAAGAAAAATCACGCAAAAAAAAACTTATAAAAAACTTATTAATCAACAATATAATGAATATGAAAGAATCGTACAAATTGAAAAATGCCGATATTATCAACAAAACAAAATAAAAAAATAATTGTTACCAATTAAAAGAATCACGTACAAGGTGTAAATGAATAAAAATTGATGACAATAAACATATTAATAATGATACTACAATAAATAAACCAATAAATGGAAAAAAGCGAAAATATAAATATGATTCTTATCAATTAAAGACATTATTTATAAAGTGTAAACTATTAGAAATCGAAGACAATAGAAATAATAATAAAAATTACAATAATAATAATAATTATAATAACAGAATATTGTACTGAAACAATAAACGGCAAAGTAGAAAAAGAATTAAGGAAATTGAAAGAAAAAATTTCGACTGAAAAAATTAATCCGAAACTGATTGGTTGTATAACAAATATATATTTCGATGAAAATCTCATATCTGAAAATTACATTGGTTCCATGACAAATACATGTATTTATTGTGATGCGAAACATTTTGCTTTCATATATGCTAAAAGTAACGATTTCTCCAATTGTTATCATAAAGGTAAAGTAGAATTATTAGAAAATCCTTCTTATTCAGAACAATCAAAATGTTAGGTTGTACAATAATGCTTTAACATTCACAAGTTTTGATGCCAATTTTAATACATTGCCGGGTAAAGGACCACAAGTTATTAGAATATGTGGACAAATTTACCATAATGTATATGCGTTACATACTAATAAATATGAAGCACGTAAATATAGACAATTATATGTTTTAGATAACGAAATGGCAACGATTGAACGGAATAAGTTTAATATAAATTTAACATTATTAAAACATTTAAATATCTTGATAAGATACATTAACCCTTATGCTAAAGCCTATAAAATGATGCATAAAATAGAAGAAGAAGAACTACAATGATGTGCAAAAATCTATCGTCCTCCAAGAACTGTTACTATGTTTATTATCCGCAATAATAATTTGTTTAAAAAAAGATATAATCTACCTACCTGTAATGAAGTTGCAATAGTATATGTTGGAGAAGACGATCTTCCTCCTATTGAACGTGATATTGTCATTTACTCTAAGTATGATAAACCAATTAGTATACCGACGATTAGCAAACATACAGATCCTGTGACATATCCGCTTATTTATCCTAATGGTGGTTTTGGATGGATGCCAAATATGAAAAGTAAATTTGAAAAATCTAATATTTCAAATTTGAAATTCCATAATTATAGATTTAGTGTTAAAAATGAATTTAATCCGTTCCTTAATTTGAGAAAATTGTCTCAACAGTTTATTGTTGATGCATTTGAAAAAGTTGAAACCTCCAGATTATATTTTATACGAAAAAACCAAAACGTACTAAGAAGTGATTGTTACAAAGGTGTTATGGACTATTTACATAACAAAAAAAAATTGGAAAAATAGTAATATTACCGTTATACTTTACAGGAAATCCAAGATTTTTAAATCAAAATTACATTAACTCAATGACACTTGTAAATTATCGTGGTAAACCTGACCTTTTTGTATCTATGACCTGTAACCCACATTGAGAAGAAATAACTGAAAACATGGGAATTTATGAAAATGCTATAGATAGACTAGATATTATAACTGTTGGGAATAGAGGTTTTATATTCCGGGATCTGAAAGAAAACACTTTTATTAATATTAATAAATTGATTGATATATATTATATATCTTAAGTACAGTAATTATTAAACTATTTTGTTATACATGGCTTAGCTTTACTTTATATATACTATTGTAAAGAGCTTGTCTTTATCGCTTCATGGCGCTTGCTAGACTCTGTTCAACAGACTGTCTAAGCTCGACGAGAGATTCACTTCCTTCGCTGATTTGCTGTATCGTATACATGGTCGAGTACCTATTTACCGACGGATGAAAAACGCAACATTTATATATTACAACACGCCTCCTTGAATTTGCAGCTTTTATTTTTTTTCATTCAAATTCGCTTTTACATGCTTTTATAATTATCCTATCCTATATTATATTAAAGTGAAACCACTTTTTTTCCGTTTCTCCGGTTCTTCAGTTCTCCGATTCTCCGGTTCTTCGCATTTGTTAAATGTGTCTAATCTTTTGGTAATAAGAGTTGCAATTTTTTATTGGGCAATATGTAATTAGTCCTCATTAGTCATAAGCATCTTTTTAGGTCATATTTTTTGGGCCTTCTATTTTCTTGCGCCCTATATTTTTTTGGGCTTAATATTTTTTTGGTCTCTATATTTTTTTGGGCCTTATATTTTCTTGCACCCTATATTTTTTCGGGCCTCATATTTTTTTGGGCCTAACCTTTTCTTGGGCTTTATATTTCTTTGGGCCCAATATTTTTTCGGGCCTTCTATTTTCTTACGCCCTATATTTTTTTGGGCCATATATTTTCTTGCGCTCTATATTTTTTTCCTGTAAAATTTGACGGTAATATTACCATTTTTCCAATTTTTGAAGAATCTAATTTTTTTTTGTTATGAAAATAGTCCATAACACCTTTGTAACAATCATTTCTTAATACGTTTTGGTTTTTGCAGATGAAATATAATCTGGAGGTTTCAACTTTTTCAAACGCATCAACAATAAACTGTTGAGATAATTTTCCCAAATGAAAGAACGGATTAAATTCGTTTCTAACACTAAATCTATAATTATGAAATTTAAAATTTGAAATATTAGATTTTCCAAATTTACTTTTCATATTTGGCATCCATCCAAAACCACCATTGTGATGAATAAGCGGATATGTCATAGGATGTGTATGTTTGCTAACTGTCGGTATACTAATTGGTTTATCATACTTAGAGTAAATGACAATATCACGTTCAATAGGAGGAAGATCGTCTTCTCCAACATATACTATTGCAACTTCATTACAGGTAGGTAGATTATATCTTTTTTTAAACAAATTATTATTGCGGATAATAAACATAGTAACAGTTCTTGGAGGACGATAGATTTTTGCACATCATTGTAGTTCTTCTTCTTCTATTTTATGCATCATTTTATAGGCTTTAGCATAAGGGTTAATGTATCTTATCAAGATATTTAAATGTTTTAATAATGTTAAATTTATATTAAACTTATTCCGTTCAATCGTTGCCATTTCGTTATCTAAAACATATAATTGTCTATATTTACGTGCTTCATATTTATTAGTATGTAACGCATATACATTATGGTAAATTTGTCCACATATTCTAATAACTTGTGGTCCTTTACCCGGCAATGTATTAAAATTGGCATCAAAACTTGTGAATGTTAAAGCATTATTGTACAACCTAACATTTCGTCAAAAATCAATACTTTCTTCCGTTAATTCAGTTGCTAAAAACTTTAATTATTCTGAATAAGAAGGATTTCCTAATAATTCTACTTCACCTTTATGACAACAATTGGAGAAACTCGTTACTTTTAGTATATTCGAAAGCAAAATGTTTCGCATCACAATAAACACATGTATTTGTCATGGAACCAATGTTATTTTCAGATATGAGATTCTTATCGAAATATATATTTTCTATACAAACAATCAGTTTCAAATTAATTTTTTTAGTAATTTATAATTCATTTAATTTCTTTAATTTTTTTTCTACTTTGCCCTTTATTCTTTTATCAATAACTTGTTTACTACAATATTATAATTGTTATTATAATTATTATTATTATTGTAATTTTCATTATAATTATTGTCTTCAATTTTTAATCGTTTACACTTAATAAATAATATCTTTGATTGATAAGAATCACATTTATGCTTTCGCTTTTTTCATCTATTGGTTTATTTATTGTAGTATCTTTATTAACATGTTTATTGTTGTCAATTTCTATGTAATCACACCTTGTGCGTGATTCTTTTAATTGGTAATAATCATTTTTTACTTGTGTTTTCTTAATAATATCGACATTTTCTGGTTTTTTATTCTTAATTTGTACCATTCTCTCATTTTCATTATATTGTTCACTAATAACTATTCTATGTTTTTTTTTTGGTAATTTTTCTTTTACATGCAATTTTTTTTCAATTTATTAGTATCTCTATTTTCAATCGATTTTATTTTTTATATCTTAATATTTTCAATTTTTTTCATATTTATTTGGTTCTTCTTCTTTCATTTTTATGTAAGCTTTTTTCTTACGTGTAGCTTCATTTGTACGTATTAGTTCCATTTTATCAGTACTCTTTTTTATCTTTGATTTTATTTTTGTTATTTCAGTATTTTTTAATTTTTCTTTATAATTATTGGGTTGTTCTTCTATAATTTTTATATAATCCTCTTTTTTACGTAAAGCTTCATTCGCACGTATTTGTTCCAATTTATTAGTACTCATTTTTCTCTTAAATTTCAATTTTGTTATCTTAGTATTTTCTTATTTTTCTTAATATTTATTTAGAATTTTTTCTTTGATTTTTATATAAGCTTCTTTCTTACGTGAAGCCTCATTTGCAAGTATTTGTTCCAATTTATCAATACTCATTTTTTCCTTGAATTTTAATTTTTTTTTATCTTAGTATTTTCTAATTTTTTATTATATTTTTCTGGTTGTTTTTCATCAATTTTTATAAAAGCTTCTTTCTTACGTAAAGCCTCATTCGAACGTATTTGTTCCAATTTCTCAGTACTTGTTGTTTTCTTGAATTTCAATTTTATTATCTTAGTGTTTTCTAATTTTTCTTAATATTTCTTCGGTTGTTTTTCTTTAATTTTTATATAAGCTTCTTTCTTGCGCAAAGCCTCATTCGCACGTATTGGTTCCAATTTATCAGTACTCATCGTTTCCTTGAATTGCCATTTTGTTATCTTAATATTTTCTAATTTCTGTTTATATTTATTTGGTTGTCCTTTTTTCATTCTCGTATAAGCTTTTTTCTTCCATAAAGTTTCTTGAACACGTCTTAGGTCTAATTTATCATTACTTTTTTTTTCTTGCATTTTCATAATATTGTCTCTTTCTGAAATTTTTTTATATTTATGTGATTGTTCTGCTACCATTTTCCTATTAACGGGATGTCAGAGCTGCAGCGATTAAGTTTTGCTTTTTTTATAATATCAATATCTTTTTAAATTTCTTACGTCACAACGTATCTTTTATATTACTTTTTAATTTATAATTTCTAAATATCTTTTTTTTTTTAACATGATATTGATAAACTAATTAAACAGTCATCGAACAATAAAAGAATGTCTTAACCTAAGTAGTGAAGAAACTTTAAGTTGATATTAAGCAACGAAATTCGTTGACTTCGAAATTATTAAATCATAAGAAAAAGATCCACTTTTTACTCAATGAAATTATGTTAAAGATAAAATCTTATAAAAGCCGACTGAAACTGACGACAGTGGGCGCTACCCTAGGATCATCGTTGGTACCAAGTCGTAAATCCTGTAATTCAAATTTAAATTCAAATTCAAATTCAAATAAAGTTATTGTATTCAATATTAATTATTTTTACAAGTGTCAATAAATATCTTAAAAGTTTCTTATATTCGACTCGAGTCTCATTTCAAATCGTGCCTATATCTATTCTTTGTCTGTCTGTATCCAGCCTTCATTTACTTGAATCAATCAAGGCAAGAATATTCAATTTAGATATTCTCTATTCAAGTACTCTAAATAAATATTCTTCAATATATTTTAATTGTGAGAACGATTTACTCAATTAAATATTGGTGGAGTTCATTTCACCACTAGATTATACATATATTTATCTTTCATAATTATAATTTAATAAATAATTGAATTATTCCAAATTAATTCAAATTCATATTTAAAATAATACAAAAATATTCAACATAATCAAATCTTACACTTTTATTTAGTCCTGGTGAAAGCCAGAACTTAACATTTTGGTTCCGGTACGAATTAGTTTGACCGTAACATTTTGGTTCTGGTACAAACTTTTTAATTGAGGAATCGTATTGAATATATTGAGGGATCATTAGAAAAAATTCTCTATACACACATATATATATATATATATATATATATATATATATATATATATATATATATATATATATATAAACGAAGTGCATAAAAATATATATGAAGGACCAATTGTAAATACAGTGTTTAAAAGTGCATTAAGAAAACGCAAAGTGCGTCAAATAAAATATTATATTTCCAAGGGCACAATAAATATTATACGCAAAATAGCGTCCATTAAATAAATTATTTATACGCGAAGTGCAATATTTAAAGCGAATAGCGTCATTAAAAATAAACACGAAGTGTGTCATTAAATATTAATAGTGTTATCTAAAAAACAAAAAAATATATACGCGAAGTGCATTATTAGCGAATTGCGTCATTTAATAAAAATATATATATTGTATAAAGTGTACAAATTTAAATACATATATCATACGCATAGTGCGTAATTAAAATATACAATCGTGAAATGCGTGATTAAAAATTATATTCAATTAATAATTGAATAAATAAGTTTATACATCAATTATTCTTAATAATTGTAAAACATTTTTCATTTTTATCAATTATTTTAAAAAGTTTCTTGCATTGATTTTATAATATCAATACATCAACAATTCACTAAAATCGTGGAGATAACATAATTTTCAATACATAATTTTGAAATTGAAATACTTTTTCGATGAATAAAAGAAAACCTGACTCAACATTAAGTAGTGGAAGTCAGAACAAAACGTCATTTAAAAAAATAGAAAAGCTGACTAAACAGTAAACATTTAATATCATTTAAAATATTGAGTTTTAATAATAATATTCAATAATACTAAAAACATATTAATTTTTTTTTTATGAAAAGAATATAAAATTATATAATAATATAAAATTTAAAAAAATTCGAAGATACTAAAATATAGTAAACAGACTGCATTTAAAAAATAGACAGTTGTCATTAAAACATTGCAAGTTTGTTAAACTCGCAAAATACAAGCTTAGCAAAAATTCTCGCGGTACGCTCTTGTGTAATTCCAACAACAGTAGGTCAATATAAAATTTCAAAACATAGATCAGCAATATTCTTAATTTTCATGCAAGAATAGTAGGACAGTGTCAAAGAATTTTAATAAATTACACTTGCAGTATTTTTCGTATACAAACACAATTGTAAACGGTGTAGAAGAAAAGAAAAAAAATCATGATATTAATAAGACCATTTAAGCATTATTGATGCAACATGAATTACATGTTTCTTGGTAATGAGAATAGTATACATTCTGTTAAAGAAAAAAATGAATATCTATCAATCTAAAAATATCCATAATAATGAATCATCCCTTACATTAATTTAATAAAATGCTAACATTAATTAAACATATTCAATTCTCCTAATGAAAAATTAAAAGATAAAAATCATAATAGAGGAGAATGGTGATGATAATTTTTTATTTTTTGAAGTTTTACCAATATTCGATAGTAAAAACATGCCACCCAGAGAATATATTAATGAAATAAAATTAACAAGAAGTTTAGCAAATGATCAAAGGAAACTGTTTTTTATTGCAAAGTTGAAACTTAGAGGTAGCATCTTTTCTATTATACATCGAGCAAAAATCAACAACATAGATAATTTTATAATAGCATTAAATATTCTGTATCCAAATGATGAACTTACTTACAATGAACAAAAAAATTATTGTATATATTGCGAAACTACAGGTCTTTCACGTGAACATTGCAAGAAGATAGGTGATTTACGACTTTTTGATCTATCGTATAATAGAAATAAAGAATACTGTGATAATACATCTGTTAATGAACCAGAAACGTCAACTCATAAAACTGCAGAATTTAAAACACATAATATGAACAATCTAATTATAGACGATAAAACATCTACACCTTTTGATATAACAAATATCAAAATTAACGAAAAAGAAAATGATGAAAAAACAAACATAGAACATCAAGAAAATGTTCAAGCTAATACTATTGCATTAGCCAAGAAAATTACTAGAGAAGTTAAATACAATGAACCTCATATAAATTATATAAAAACAAAAGAATTTGAATGTATTCCAATTGAATCTGAACAAACTGAAAAATTGTTAAGTAATCAAGTTATAATACATCAAGTTCCAGTTTTAGAAGATTTCGAAACAGTGCATTCATATGTTCAGACCATAAGAAATGACACAAAAAAAATGAATTGTGTAGAAAAAGAAAAATCGTATACAAATGATCTTAAACAAAATGAAAAATGCAAAAATAATTTAAAAAATGCAAAAGAAGAATCAATAATTTTCGGCAATATTGGCCCATTAATGAATGATTTATAGAATACGAAAACATAATTGAAAATTTCTTACCAGAACTGAACAATTCTGAAATAATCCAAGAGACTAATTTTGCACAAGAAGCACAAATTATTTACAGCGATAATTCTGTATTACAATTCAATGATGGACCAGACCTTAATGAATTGATTCAACTACGTTTAAATAAAACAAATCTTGCCAGCAAAAATAATATATCCAAACTCATTAAACACGACATAGCTAATAACAAAGATGATTCTCTACAAGAAAATAATAAACTTTTGAAAATACAAAAATGCTTTACGACAAATAGCTCTAATAATTTAAATAAAAATAAAAATAAAATGGTGTTTGATAAATATATCAAATACACTAATATTATTAAAATAATATCAAAACAATTAAATAATAAGACGTGTCTAAAAAACAAAATTATTCCCAAAAATAAGAATATCACATTAACTCATAATCAGCAAAATTCAAATAAAAAAATAATTAATAACAATATATTTAAATACTTTGATTTATCATTAAAAATTTTAAATAACATCAAACAAATCAGAAACATATTTAATTTCTACTATTATATCATGAACAAAAATTATAAATATTTTAGAAAAAAATCTAATCTCTTTTTCTCTTTTTCAGGAATTTTTGCACATTTCATAAATTTTTGAATCTCTATAATTTCATTTTTTTTATATTCTAGTTTATTTATATTATTTATATTTTATTGATAAACAATTTTTATAAAATAAGAAAACCTGTAAGTTTTCAAAATGTGGCTTGAAAATTTACAGATTGTCGATTCAAGGGTTCTATCAACTTAAATCAATCAATTTAAATAATAAGAAATATTTACATTTAAATCAATTGATTTGCTCAACAATGAATGGAATTCATCTATATTAAGAAATTTAAATCAATTAATTTGAATCAATAGGTCAATTAATAATTTAATAAAATATGTAAAATCATTATATACATTATCTATTTATAAAACGTATATTGTATTATAAGATTTAAAGTTTAAAATTTTATTTATATTAACCTTTTTATCTATACTTTCATCTTTATTTTTTTTTCATTCAAAGAAACATCTTGTAAAAGAAATCTAACATTTAGTTATAACTATCATTAAACTTATAAATGTATATTTTGTCTTATATTTTTATTTATAAATCAATTACTTTTGTCTCTGAATTTACGGTATGCAAACATATATTGTCTGATATGTATTCGTAAAACTGATTTCATTTTTCATACAAAAAAAAAATCTTTAAAACAAAAAAAAAGGGGAAAGTTACATACTTTCATCCCAATGCAACATAAATCAATATTCAAATGAATATTTAAACTTCTAAACTTATTGAGAAAATGTATTGCAAGAATAAAAACAAAACTATCATAAAAAAGTCTTTATCGAGAATTGAAAAAATTTTTTTTTAAAGCAAAAAAGAAATAATGAACTTTATTATAAGTTCTATATAGAATGAGAGAACGTAGTTCAATTTTCATTCCAAACTCTAAGATTATTTGGAGAACATATTTGTCAAAAAAAAAGACAAAAATTATAATTAATCAGTTTACGTTTCAATCAGATTTATGTTAAAGTGCCATACAAATTACAGACAAAAGCAGAACATTCTTGAAAAATTGAAATAATAACATACTTACTAATATAGTTACTTTTTACTCACGTTAGATCTCTTATTATATTCATAATACTGGTAGCTTTTGAAAAAATGTAAAAATAACTTACAATAATTTGTACATACATGAAAGTTAAAAAAAAAAAAAAAAAAAAAAACAATTCTATACGAATCATAAGTAGACCATTACCATAACTAGATTCAATGTTAAATACATCACTAATAATTTTAAGAATACTGCCACATCTATAGTATTAAGTTTAAATGTTAAGACTTATGTTTACTAAAATAATTATTTTCTTTTGGATTGCATAATTGTCGCCTATGCAATCATCTTGAGCTGGGAGGGAAGTGAATGAGTATTCAGTTATATATTCACTTTATTTTTAAACAATTATAACAGATTGTTATTTATATGATTAAAAAAAAAAGGAAAAAAAACAAAAAGAATAAAAATATCTTATTTTTCAACTTGAAGAATTGTAATTATCATGATGAATTAAATATTATTTTATACTATTAAGTAGTTATTTTTACAAAGCATTTTTGTTTTTTGTTACGAAATATCTCATAAGCTAGAATACAAGATTTATAAACAAATTAAAAAAATATTTATAAGCAAATCACGAATAATTGTAAGTGATCTCCTATTAGAAAAAAAACCATATCATACTTAAAATATTACAAATTTAAAATAGCAACATAATTTGAGAATGTTTCATCTTCTTTTTTCCATACCAATACTTATACATTAACAATATAATAGGAAAATACATCGAATAATAATATAGAAAAAATTATAATATAGAATAATGATATAGAAAGATTCAAATAAAATAATTTAATTAATACCATATTTAAATAGATTTTAAAATATTTTTGTAAATTGTTCAATAACTGTATTATTTTCATTTTTGTTTTTCGTGCCGATAAACAAAATCTTTAAGCCCGAAGGTGTACGAGATAAAACGTACCCTTGTGCATTAGTATCTATTCAGATAAAAAAATATGTATATTTATCAATTAAGCTTGTAATAATTATCTGTGAATTGTTCTATAACTGTTTTGTTTTTACGATTGCCTATCCTTCTGATATGCAATCTTTGAAGCCCCAAGGTATTACGTCACAACGTATCTTTTATATTACTTTTTAATTTATAATTTCTAAATATTTTTTTTTTAACATGATATTGATGAACTAATTAAACAGTTATCGAACAATAAAAGAATGTGTTAACCTAAGCAGTGAAGAAACTTTAAGTTGATATTAAGCAACGAAATTCTTTGACTTCGAAATTATTAAATCATAAAAAGAACGAGATCCACTTTTTACTTAATAAAATTATGTCAAAGATAAAATCTTATAAAAGCCGACTGAAACTGACGACAGTGGGCACTACCCCAGGATCATCGTTGGTACCAAGTCGTAAATCCTGTAATTCAAATTTAAATTCAAATTCAAATTCAAATTCAAATTCAAATAAAGTTATTGTATTCAATATTAATTATTTTTACAAGTGTCAATAAATATCTTAAAAGTTTCTTATATTCGACTCGAGTCTTATTTCAAATCGTGCCTATATCTATTCTTTGTCTGTCTGTATCCAGCCTTCGTCTACTTGAATCAATCGAGGTAAGAATATTCAATTTATATATTCTCTATTCAAGTACTCTAAATAAATATTCTTCAATATATTTCAATTGTGAGAACGGTTTACTCAATTAAATATTGGTGGAGTTCATTTCACCACTAGATTATACATATATTTATCTTTCATAATTATAATTTAATAATTAATTCAATTATTCCAAATTAATTCAAATTCATATTTGAAATAATACAAAAATATTCAACATAATAAAACCATACACTTTTATTTAGACCTGGTGAAAGCCAGGACTTAACAAATTCATAAATTAAACAAATATGACTTGTACGCACTAAAGCTATTAATACAATCATTTTTGTTAAAATGAAAACTCATTTGCACTTGAAATTTTTAAATGAGCTTGAATTGGGAATTAGATATCAAACTCGATAAACCTAACCATAAAATATGATACATCAAAAGTTTTTATTATAACTTTATATGTATAGTATTTTGGTGGATTTCTTGAGTTGTCCGCACTAGAGTCCGCACTCCTCAATTTAATCTTACAAATTTTCACTTTGTAGCGAAAAAACTCGATTAAACGCATCTTTCATTGATAAGTTAGGATTGGAAATATTATTAGAAGGCGAGCAGCTTCGACATGCTCTTAAGTCCTGTTACAAATGAAGTTTCTTTTTCATCTATTTTTTTTATAGT
Source organism: Anastatus disparis (assembly GCA_017163975.1). Taxonomy (NCBI): domain Eukaryota; kingdom Metazoa; phylum Arthropoda; class Insecta; order Hymenoptera; family Eupelmidae; genus Anastatus; species Anastatus disparis. The sequence continues at coordinate 2,297,593 of JAFFSR010000074.1, forward strand.
TATTTTTCTTCATTTAATTTAATCTCAATTGGGCTAATTTTATTATCGTTATAATTTAAGTGGACATCATCGATTCCTATTATATCATTATTGGGTTTTTAAAAATTTTTATCTGAAATGTCATTGTCAATTTCCATCAAAATTGTTTCACGATTCGAATTCTTTTGTTTACGATACATTTCTATTATCTTTTTTTGTTCTGCCAATAAATGCATTTGTGAGCTTTTTCCAAGAATTCAAGTTCGGTGGAATCTAAATTTAATGGTATTTGATTTAGACGTTGCTCATGTCAAAAACTCCTCCTTATTATGTCCGGTGGATTATCGTAATTATTATTTGCATTATTATAATTTTGCAAAACTGGAAACATTCTTATTTGTTGCGTTTTAAAAATTCTTGAAACGTAATCGCATTTGAGAAACATTATATCTTAAACAACATGGACCTAAATTATAAAGTAATGCAATAGTAAAAGCAATTGCGAAAACGCCACAATCATAATTATCTGTTTGTGATTGTACTATTTCGAATACTATGCTCAATTCTGATTTGTTTGGAAATAATCTGTTTATATAAATCTTATGCTCATCACGTAGATATTTAAGATTTAAACTGTCATATATATGAATTAACTTATTGTTATAATGCACACAAATCCGGTGACCCTTTTCTAAATTTCCGGAAAACAATAACTGTATAAATTCTCCATCAATCGGTACTGATTTATTGTATTGTGGTCTTTGAATTAGTGAAGTTAATTGCATGTTGAATGAGGTGTACCGGTTTGAAATAATATTAAATTGTAATATATGAATATTAGTTAACATAACCAATAGAAAATTTCAAAATTCAGGTCTGTAAAGAATCATGTTAACTCTGCTCTCCATTTACAATAAGAAGTATTCTTATGAATCTCTCTCCAAAACATCAGGATTTTCAGGAAAAAAAATGATTAAGTTGGGACTTTTCCAAAAATTTTTAAAAATTTCAAAATTTCCAAGATCTATAGCTCTTGATCCTTCTAATCTAAATCATTGAAAATTTTTTTACATCTTTTAGGTAACAAAAAGAATATATTCCTAGAGTTCCAGAGATTTTTATTTTTCTGCTCTTCCAGTTGGTGTGAAATGTCCCATACACACATATATATATATATATATATATATATATATATATATATATATATATATATATATATATATATAAAATAATTATATTTTCAAAAAATTTTGAAAAATTTTCAAATTTTAAAGATTTATAGCTCTTGATCCTTCTTATCTAGATCCTTGGATTTTTTTTTACATCTTTTGGGTAACAAAAAGAATATTTTTTTAGTTTCAGAGATTTTTAATTTTCTGCTCTTCCAGTTGGTGTGAAATGTCCCTATATATATATATATATATATATATATATATATATATATATATATATATATATATATGTGTGTGTGTAAATAAAACCGGTCTTTTGAATGCGCGATACCCCGCGCTCGTCAGTACTGACTTCGTATCGTATCCGGCGCACGTCAAGGTGTGTGGCAGTCTCACATTGTTACTCCCAACCTTCCATTACCGTATGTATTATAGAAATTGGTCTTTTGAATGCGGCATTCAAAAGACCGGTCCCACGCACAAAATATACATGAATCCATAGCAGCAAACTGTAGCGCGCATTCAAAAGACCGGTTTTACTTATTTAATCCTTAAAAATGTTTGTTGTAAAAAGAACTAAAATGAAAATTATTTTGAGTTATTTCTAATAATTGTATTCTTGAATTTATTTACAATTATTTACGGATATTTGCAGTATCAACATTTAAAAAATGTATAAATGATAATGAACAATCATTATTTATCTCCAGCCTAATTGTTATTTACAGTTTTCAATATTTTCTTATAATTATTTGTTTTTTCACAGTATTATTCTACTTTTCAAAAATAATTTTCATACAAGGTGATAAAATATTTTACCATAAGATAATATGTATATATGTTGCATATCACAAGAAAATTTTAACATCAAAACTAATTCTCTAATGTAAAGAATAATAAATTAAATTAATAGAATTTTGAAATTTTTATATGGGAATACTTTTTATAAATAACTTTTTGATAACTTTGAATAATGGTAAATTTTTTAAATAACTTGTGGAATTGAATGCTAATTAAATTTAGTTCTAACATGAAGATCATTATTCAAGTTGGAAATGTATTAAATGAAATAATATAACCATTTATAATTTATCACTCAATAATAATTTTTAAACTTTTTATTCATAGTTTTAAATAATATTAAATATATGATTATCATTTTAATAGTTTTTATAAATTATTATGTAAATTTTATAAGTATATATTACTTAAGAAGATGTAAAATAGACAGTACACTTGCGCCGATGAATATTGACTATATTTCCATTGTATTTCAAAATTTTGAATAAAGAGATGCATTAACATATAATATGTATCACGAAGATTATTCAGTTAAATAATTACATAAATCTATTCATTAGTTATTGAGGAGTTTGGGTTCCAATATTATTTACTAAAATTTTTCTATTTGGAATCAGAAATCTAAATATCTTGAAAGCTAACGATTACAATAATTTAAAAATTTGAATAATCATCATGGTACATACTAGAAGTTAATACATTCCTTTTATGGAAATTTAGCAATAGATTGGAAAGACAGTTGAATATGACAGTTAATTTTTATATCTTCTTATAGTGAAATATAATCAAACTTTGACAACAAATTCAACATAATGAAATAATTGTACTTTCAATGATCATATTTAATACAAATTTCAGAGTGATATTACAAAATATTATTTTTTCCCACATTTATAATAAGTGTTTCGCAAATAATAAGTAAAGGGAACCCCCCGTTAAGATAGTCAATTTTGCCCTGACCCTGAAATTTTTGTTTAACCGTGTAACTTTGTTTTGGATGAAAAAAAATAGTTTTTGTCATATTTGCAGACCGCGACCCACCTCCTCCTGTCCACAGCATCGAAAAAATGACTTTTTCACTATTTATTTTTTTCTCCGCATCTAATCGGTAAAAAAACCCCAAGAATATCGTGCTTATAGCTTAAATAGTTAGAAATCACGTAGAATTTTTTCATAAAGATTTGATGATGCTATATAACCTAAAAGGATGAAAAAAAATTCAAACCCTTCCTATTTTCACGGGAAATGCGGTACAGGGCCCATTCTTGCAAAAAAACTTGTATTTTGTTTAAAATTACTTGCCTGAATTTTTTCAGATATTTCCCGTTAGTGCGTCATAGTTAAAAATGCAAAAAACTCATTTTTTCGACGTTTTTGGCTGATTGTAGCTCATTTGCAGACTTTGTATTATTATTTATATTATGAAATCGTATTCTAGAACTTTATTTATGAATTTAATTATGCAATCTAGAACTTTATTTATGAATGTAATTATGCAATCAAGTCAGAAAAATAAGATTTACAAATATCCGCATCATATTTTTGCACGAATCCACATTTTAGATTAGGTATTGAAATACTTCTTTCATAATTTTGTTGATATTTCACTACTTTATATGTGATAAGATTTTTTAGAAATTATATTGTTTTAATAAAAAAAAATATTTTGGTTAATAATTCATTTCACAGGTACAGCTATATTAAGTACGGTCGAAATATCAACTTGAGATTACATATAAATTTATATTTTGTAAGAAAAACTCATCAATACAAACATTATCATCATGATTTAATAATACGAACCTTGACTTTGGCATTTTTAACACTATGTAATCTGAATCTGCACTTAAGTCACACTTTTGCGAGAGCTATGTCGTCTATTTTTACACTGTGTAAAATAAATGTGAGCATGCGAGTACATTGAAATCTTGTTTACATGGCTCATATTAATATTACAACATTAAATATATTTTTGTTAAAAAGCACATATTATTCGCAATTATTTTATGACATTTGCAATCGTCTTAAAGATCATAAATAAAGTTTAAACTTATGTCATGTATCGTATTATATTATCTCCATTGACATAGGTACGAATCCAGTAACGTAACTCAAGTAACAATCGTTAGGCTGGAAGTTATAGTCTTTACTCAGTTCTCAGATATCTATCTATGTTTTTTCTTTTTTTCCATAAGAAGAACAAGGATAGAATATTTGAGAACTGAGTAACAACTACAACTTCTTCTAGCCTTAGACTTGGGTTGGGTCTATGAATTCGAGCCATAAAAAAACATTACGGCCAGAATTCATAGTCATGTCTTGAGTATTAAGTGTGACTTAAAACTTAAGTTTCGTTACTTGAGTATCAGCTGTTACTTCAATTCAGTGCTACATGAAGGGATTATCACAGTTACTTATGAAATAAAATCACACAAATAAGATAGTCGTCGGTAAGGATGTAACACTCAATTGAAGTAACAGCTGATACTTAAGTAACGATACTTAATTTTCAAGTCATACTTAATACTCAAGGCACGACTATGAATTCGGGCCTAAGTTCGGGCCAAAGAAAAGTAACATGTAAAATATTTTGTAAATAGAATAACGAATATTAGTATTAAAACAATATTACGAATATTATTATAAAAAATATAATCCCATATTTATTAATTTTATATATTAGGTAAGGATTTATTTCTAACGAAATTGTAATTTAAGACGATAATATTATTTCTTGGGCTATATTACAATATGATAACAATATTGTATCATAAAAATTGATTCGATATTAAATGGTTCGTCACAATTATTATTGTAGATGTTTAAGAAGATCTTTCGATAAAACATTAGGGCAAAATATTCGAATTATAATTTGTATATGGTTAAAATAATAAATCCAAAACCTTTGATAATATATAGGGCTATGACACGCTAGAAAAAGAACAGAAACAGATATAAGAAACACATTGTTTCTATATATATGAGAAATAAACGCGTTGTTCCTAGCAACAACTTGCTATTCCTCATATATATAGATATAGAAATAATGTATTTCTTATATCTGTTCCTGTTCTTTTTCTAGCGTGTAATAGCCATATATATTATCAAAGGTTTTAGATTAATTATCTTAATTGTGTGATTTTGTTTCATAACTAACTGTAATAACCTCTTCATGTAGCACTCAATTTAAGTAACAGCTGATACTCAAGTAATGAAATTTAAGTTTTAAGTCATACTTAATACTCAAGACATGACTATGAATTCTGGCCATAATGTTTTTTAATGGCTCGAAATCATAGACCCAACTCAAGTCTAAGGCAAGAAGTTGTAGTTGTTACTCAGTTCTCAAATATTCTATCCTTGTTCTTCTTATGGAAAAAGAGTAAGAACATAGATAGATATCTGAGAACTGAGTAAAGACTATAACTTCCAGTCTAACGATTGTTACATGAGTTACGTTACTGGATTCGTACCTATGTCAATGGAGATAATATAATACAATACATGACATAAGTTCAAACTTTATTTATGATCTTTAAGACGATTGCAAATGTCATAAAATAACTGCAAATAATATGCGCTCTTTAACAAAAATATATTTATTATTGTAATATTAATATGAGACATGTAAACAAGATTTCAATGTACTCGTATGCTCACATTTATTTTACACAGTGTAAAAATAGACTTCATAGCTCTCGCAAAAGTGTGACTTAAGTGCAGAGTGTACAAATGAAAATGTAATTAAGGTAAATATAATTTTCATATATTAAAATGTAATGTTAATATATTCAATTGTGAACAATTTTTATATAAATGACAATTCATTCAAATACTAACACGTGTACAAATATAAATGTAATTAACCTTTTAAGGACGGCGATTTTGACGTTGAAATTCGACTTTTTTTTTAAACAATATTTGTGCATAAAATGAAAAAATATATCACGTGGAGTGTCTGATAAAATTGGTGGTCGATATATCGACCAGTCCCGTCCTTAAAAGGTTAAGGTTAGATGTATGTCATTTATAAAAAATTGTCAACAAGTAACTTTTTAAATAATATATTCTCATGAAAACTTATTTAAATACTTTATTCTCTGAATAATAACTGAATAAAAATTCAATTTAATAAATTTAGTCATACAATTATTAATATATAATGTTTATACAGCTGTTCATCGAATAAAATTATCATTTTTCTAATATATATATATTAAAAAAATAGTTATTTCAATAGATCATAGTTAAATAAAAATGTTTATTTTAATAATTATAGCGTTGAAATTTATTTTGATGAAAATGTTATTCGATTGACGTTTACAGTATTATTTTAACTATATTTGGAAGGTTACTTGTCATCAATGAAAAAATATTTAATTTTTCAAATTAATTATCTATTAATATCAAGAATTCTAAAAATTATAATATTTATGATATGCAAACCTTACTTGTGATACATACACTTTGTAATGTTTGTATCTCATTAAAATTTTATATTAGATGCAAAAAGAATTGTTGAATAATTGCAGATAGTTATTTTATTATTCTGTAATATTGAAATTTAAAATTAACCTAAAATGTGTATTTTAATCTTATGGTTTTTTTTATTTAAATTTTGTATTTCATATATATAAAATACATTTGTGAAGATATTATTATTAGAAATAAACACAAAATTTTTTTTAAGCATGTTATACGTTAAAATTAATTTCATAATTCAAATTCATGGTCATATATTAAGGTCTGGAAATTATAGTTGTTACTCAGTTCCCAGTTCTCAGTTTATTTATATCAAATATCGCACTATCTTTGTTTTTCTTATGGAAGTAGAGTGAGAAATAGTCACTTGATGGAATAAATTATGCGCTTTTTTACTTTAAGCACATGTGTACATATATTTTTATATTATGTTTCATCAAATTATTTTCAATTTTATTTAGTACTCAAAATTAACTTTAATTTATTAATTCTTATTAACTTAAAATTAGTCATTTATACATAATAATATAATAAAAAAACTTGAATATAATTAATACCTATTAACGTAAAACCCATTTGTGTAACAATTTTCAACAGTTGATAAATATAATGTAAATCGTATAATATGTATATATATCAATTTTAAATTACTAATAATTAATTTAAAACTTAAAAGTAACTATTTTAAAACGGAATATGGAAGATAAACATGTATCGTTTTATTCCTTAAATATCACGAATTAAAATATTATTAATTAGTAATTTTAAAGTGTTATATATTATGTAAATAATTCCATATTTAATAATTTTTAATTTTAGTAACAGGAAATGTCGCCCGAAAAGAGATTAATAATTACATTTCCTGCGAAATATTGTCCTTGAATTGAGTAGGTGGAATATCAGTCTTAGTACAAAAAAAGACACTAAGCATCGCAAATTTATGCTCTTACTTTATAATATAATAGTACCAACATTGGTCCCTAAAATTCAAGCTCTAGTACTAATTGAAATTATATCGCCACTCTTTTTTTAAGTACCTTAGTACATAAATTAGATATACTTGATGTAGAACCTATTTTAACACTACTTTCCTTTCTCTAAATATTGTTTACAATTATTTCATGGTTCGTGATTGAAACACGTGATTAAAAAGAATGAATTCCTATTATATTTTTTTATTGATTCTAATGCAATTCAGTAGAACAAATTCTTAATTCATCATGATATAATTTGTATTTAAACAATTTTTATGCACATTGTAACTTTAATTAATCTTTTTTATAGAAATATAAAAATTTAATTTAGTACAAAACTACAATATCAAAATCCATAAGTTGTGGCAACCCTTTTTTATTTTTAAATTGGCTAATTTATACATAATAATATAATATATGAAAATTCAACCGAGCGACGTTAGGAGCGAGGTATTTTTTGCTAGTTTTTAATCAATCTTAATTCTTTTCTGTTTTTAACAAATTTTTCTTCGAATAGACCTTTAGTTAGTATATCAACTATATTTTTATCAGTTTCAATTTTAACCATATCTATTACGACGTTTTCATAATTTTCATTAATATTGTGATATTGCACTTTAATGTGCTTCAAATTTTTTGTAAAATTACCAAATTTACCTATAGCTATCGCACTAGAATTGTCTTCATAAATTTTAATTGGTCTATCAATATTTGATTTAAATGCATCATTTAAAAAATTTTTTATAAATAATATTTCTGTCTCTGGTTCTGACATAGCAATGTATTTAGCGAAAGTTGAATTTTTCTAACAGTTTTCTGTTTATGAGTTTTCCAATAGACTACATTACCAAATACTCTAATGAAAAATCCTGTTGTGGATTTTCTGTCAATATGATCACCTGCGTAATCTAAATCGACCATTCAATCTAATTTTTCTTTGTTTACATTATTATAATAAGTTAAACTTGAGTCTTTATTTTTATATAAATATTTTAATACTTTCAAAGCATACTTAAAATGTGTTTCGTTGTGGCAACTTTAATATCTACTTAAATAATTTAAATTAATATTTCCTAGTCGCTGCACTAATGTATAAAAGTTCGCCTATTAAATTTCTATAAATAATTCTTTCGTCTATTTTAGTTGCTTGGTCAAGTTTTAAACTTGTTTCTATTATAGTTTCATAAAGTTTAACATTTTCTAAGTTGTATTTCACAGCCAATGATTCAATATATCTTTGTTGACTTAAAGTCATTAAACCTTTTTATTTCTTATGATTAATATCGATTCCAATATATCCTGTTATTTTACCTAAATCTTTCATTGCAAATCTTTGCATTAATTTTGTTTTTGTTTCCTTGATCTTGCTTTTATCTTTACAGCAAATTAAAATATCACCAACAAATACCAACATATATATATATATATATATATATATATATATATATATATATATATATATATATATATATATATATATATATATATATATATAGGATCATTGCTTGTATTATTTACATATAAACAATAGTCATGATTGCTTCTAACAAAATTTAATTTTTCAACATAGTTATTAAATGTTTCATACCATGCTCGTAGACTTTTTCTCTAAGAACATAGAGTGCCTTTTGTAATTTACATACTTTGTTTTCTCCAGTTTCATAACCTTTTGGTTCATAAATATAAACTTCTGATTTTACTGTACCATTGAGAAATGTTGTCTTAACGTCCATTTGTTCTATATCTAAATTATTTACACAACAATAGCTTGACAAAATTTTTAAAGTTCGCATTTTTCCTATGAAGAGTATACATTTTCTAAATATTCCTTTCGCTTAAAGCCTTTTACTACTAATCAAACTTTATATGAATCATTCCCTTTTCTTTTAAATATCCATTTAACATAAATTATTTTCTTATTTTTTGGTTTATCTACAATAGTCCATGTTTTATTTTTATTTAAACTATTAATTTCAGAATTTATAGCTTTTTACCATTCTTTACTTTCTGTGGAGTTTATCGCCTCCTGGAACGTATTCGGTACATTAGCGTTTACATAGTTTACACGAATATAATGCGTTATTGGGTTACCATATCTTTCTATAGGACTTTTCTTTCTCGTTGAAATTCTTTCAAATTCTAAATTATCTTCTCGTTTTTTAAATTTTTTATTTACTTTGCCAGAATCATTATTTATTTTATTATTAGAATTTGAATTTTCACTATCATAATTTTTATTATCATTTATTTCATTTTCATCCACTTCATTTTCAGAATTGGTTTTACTTTTACTATTCTATTTCTCTATATTCAATTCAATATAATTTTCATAGTTTTGTTTGATACAAATTAATTCTGTATCTTTTTCCATTACTTTAACATGTCTGGCATTCATGACTTTATTATCGATTAAAACTCTATAACCATTATGTGTATAACCTACAAGTATGCCTAATTTAGCTTTACTGTCCCATTTGCTTTTTCTTAATACTTCTGGTACCCTTACAAAAACTTTGCTTCCATATATTTTCAAATGTTTTACATCTAGTTTCATTTTAAAAAGTATTTTAAGTGGCGTTTGATTTTCATGTGTGTTGGCTATTGTACGGTTTTTTAAATGAGAAACTGTCTTCATTACTTCTGATCAATACCTGATAGGTATTTTTTTGGCTTCTCTTACTAAACATCTGCCTATATCCATGGCTGATCCATTAAATCTTTCCGCTACTCCATTTAATTCATAGACGTAAGGTGGACAAGGTAATAGTTTAATTCCTTAATATTTAATAAATTTATAAATTTCTTGATTTAAATATTCTTTATCATTATCACATTGTAGAATTTTACTCTTTTATTAAATTGATTTTCAACTAAATTTACGCATGTTATAAAACATCCTGCAGTTTCAGATTTACTTTTAATACAATAAACCCTACATTTACTATAATCATCTATAAATGTTAAAAAATATCTTTCTCCACTATAACCAGCTGTGCTGTGTGGACCATTTAAATCTGTATGAATTAATTCTAAAATCTCAGTAGATCAAGATTTCTTATTTTCAAACGGTACATTAGCCATTTTACTTTGAATACAGTTTGCACATTTCATATTATTATTATCTGGTAAACCATTCAATAATTTTTCCATAACTAATTTATTTAAGTATTGAAAATTTACATGGCCTAATGCTCTGTGCTATTTTTCTTTGTTTGCTAATTTTGCCATATTTGCATAAACATTTTACACCATACATTTAAAAACACACATGAACGCACATACACACATATACACACACGCACACGCAAACATACATGTACACACACAAACACACACACACACACACACACACAATTATATACGCGATTCACAAATATAAACTTCTTTACTGCTATAGAAATATACTAACAGACACCAACAAACCCACAACGCACATAAAAACATACACATACAGAACAAAATACGACTCACTTTTTGGCTAACACAAAAATTTTCTCGAGTACACTATCATACAGGCACATGACATATAGTGCCCTTATTAACATATATACTTATAGACAAAGACGAACCAACTAATATGCACACAGGATCATACACAGTGGCAGGAATACAAAACGACACCCTTTTTAAATGACGTAAACACTTTCTCTAATACACATACACACGATATATACGCACACAGAAACATACACAGTTGCACGAATACAAAATGACACACTTTTTAACTGATGTGAACACTTTCACTAATACACATACACACGATATATACGCACACAGAAACATACACAGTGCCACGAATACAAAACGACACACTTTTAAACTAACGTGAACACTTACTAATACACATACGCACGATATATACGCACACAGAAACATAAACAGTGACATGAATACAAAATGACACACTTTTAAACTAACATGAACACTTTTACTAATACACATACGCACAATATATACGCACACACATACACGCACATACCATATATATACCACATATACCATACATACACACAACGCACACTCACATAATAAATAGGCAAACAAATACACACACACCTACATAATATATGCATACGCAAATACACACATACGCACGCGCGCACACGCGCACATGCACGCACACGCATGCACGCACATACACACACATACCAACTTATACGCAATTGACCAACATATACTTCTTCACTGCTATGAACATATACTTACGGGCACCCACAAACACACCAAGACATAAAAACATACACATACGTGATAATATTACAGTACAACTCACTTTTTAGCTGACACGAACATACACACACATACCAACTTATACGCAATTGACCAACATATACTTCTTCACTGCTATGAACATATACTTACGGGCACCCACAAACACACCAAGACATAAAAACATACACATACGTCATAATATTACAGTACAACTCACTTTTTAGCTGACACGAACATACACATACACGTCTGCGCTTAAACTTACACACACACACACACACACACACACACACACACACACACACACACACACACGCACACACACACACACACACACCTATACATAAATGATCTGCGCGCAGAGCACAACTACACAAATACACAAATTTATACAAATACACAAAAACATCATAACATATACGTACACCGATTCGAATCAATACGCATTCGTATTATATTCGTATTCGTAATATACCATTTTTATAATGATCATTTTTAAAAATTCAAATTAATAAATTTTAATTTATTATTAAAATTTTAATTTATTAAAATTAACGTTATTTTATATCGACCAATAAAAGTTATATCTTCGAATGTTCTAATAAATTTATTTATCAATTGTCGGAGGAATGAAATCGCCTAATTGATGTGCTATTCAAAAAAACTTTATACGGCGTTCACGTTACACTTAAATGAAATAACATGTAATATAAAATAATTGATATTTTTAATTGATAATTATTTTATATATTTAGTTTTTTTTTAATAATACAAATATACAGAATAAACATATATATATATATATATATATATATATATATATATATATATATGTATATTGTTGTAAGATCAGGATTAAAGCAACTTCAACCCCCCTTCCTTGGCCCCCCTAGCCCTCCCTCGACATAGCTACTCCTCAGATTACATTGTAATTCTTCTTGTTTTTTTTTATTTAATGTTGTTGTATTATATGTTATTGTTGCAATGCTAATTAGCGACAGATGGTCGTCAGTGTGTTTGTGAAAAAAGCACATGTAACGTACAATGGTGCTTGCATTATTCGGCCGAAAGCGGGAATCGAACTTGGAGCTTGGAGATTACGAATCCATCGATCTACCGAATGAGCCACTGACGACCTCAAATTCTTCTTCTAAACTGTTCCCCTGAAACCTCACACCCACCCCCTTTGATTTATGTGCCCCCCCCCTCGGCTCCGTTTCACACCTTTCTCTTACTTTAATATTCTGTTGTAATAATGAAGATTAATTATTTTTATTTACATTTCATTATTTTGATTATAATTATAACTTAGTAGTACTGAATGATTATCATTATAACTATAAATATATAAATATATTATCTATATAAAATTATAAATATATTATCTATTATAACTAATAGATAATACGAAACTTCTCTCAATTACATGTAAGTCTGATATTACATTACAATAATGAAAAAATAATATCTATATTAATATTTTATTAATAAGATTACAATTACGATTAATTGATAATATTCAGCTTCCTCTCTTCATTCACTTAACTAATACATATTGCACCTACACATATGCACACATGCACATCCACATACGCATATTCACATGCATACATACACATATACACTTACACACACACACACACACACACATATATATATATATATATATATATATTTCCATGTACATTTTCACATACACATGTCACATAAACACATACACAGACACACACATATGCATATGCATCTACACATACGGAACACTTGCCTCTCCATCTTCATCTTTTTATCTCCGTCTCTCCGTCTCTCCATCTTCGTTACTCCGTCTTTATGTCTCTGTTTCTTTCTCTCCGTCTCTCCATCTCTGCCTCTCCATCTCTGTTTCTCCGTCTCCGCCCTCCATCTATGTCTCTCCGTCTTTGTCCCTTTGTCTTCGTTGCTACGACTCTTTTTTTCGTCTTTGTTTCTCTATCTCTGTCTCTCCGTTTTTGTCTCTCCATCCCTCTGTCTATTTCTCTCCGTCTCCGTCTCTCCGTTTTCATCCATGCCTCTCTGTTTCCATTTCTCTGTCTTTTTCTCTCTGTCCCTCCGTCTCCGTCTCTGTATCTTCTCCGTTCCTAGGTCTCCGTTTTTTCATCTTCGTCCCTCTGTCTGAAACACATGATTAAAAAGAATGATTCCCTATCATATTTTTTCATTTATTTAAATAAAATTGAGTAAAACAAATTTTTAATTTATCTTGATGATATGATTTGTATTTAAACAATTTTTATGCATATTGGGACTTTAATTAATCTTTTTTTTTCAAAATATAAAAACTAAATTTTAAACTGAACTGCAATATGAAAATTTATTAATTAGGGCAATTTTCTACTTTAAAATTGGCTAATTCATACAAATTAATATATTATATGAAAATTTAACCAAGCGACGTTAGGGGTAAGGTAAATTAAGCTCGTATAGATTGGAATCAAAAAGAAATTTCAGCGAAGAAAAGATTTTGGTCAGATGTTTTATCATTAATTGATTCTATAAATATTAAATTTTATGAAAAATGGGTCTTAGAAGAAATTTTTATATTAGAACAAAAAAATGAACAAACTAACAGAAAAACTTAAGTTTAAAACTCCAAATGAACAATGTTCAATGATGAACATTGAACTTTGTTTTTATGTTGTTTATGTTTTTTTTATGTTTATGTATTTAATCAGTGGTAATTTATTAAAATTTTAAGAATAATTATCAATTAGAAATTTTAATTATCTATATAAATAACTTTTAAAATTTTTATTTCAGGATTTTTCATAGTTCCTTAGAAGTATTTGAAATTCTTATATTAAATAATTTCACTTCAGAAGTACACATAAATTTATTATTTTCATAAAATGAATTTAACCAAAGAAGAAAAATTAATAATAATAGGTGAAGATGGATATGCTGGGCAATCGAGTATGTTACATAATAAACACATTAGAAAATTTAATCAAATTTTGAATAATCATACAAATTTTTCAATGCAGCCAACAATATTCTTACAATGTCCAAAAATATTAATCCAGTTCCATTAAATCAAGATCACATACAAATACTTTCCTCCGGAAATCAGCATTTTGGTCACTGGATTTGTATCTATTATTTACAAAATGTAATTCATGTTTATGGTAGTTTAAATAGTAATAGATTAAATGATGAACAAAAAATTTATATTAATAAACTATTTTCAATTCGTGAAAACTTATAACTATGTTTTGAAAAAGTTCAATTTCAGATTAATCTTTTTGATTGTGGCATTTTTTCAATAGCGTTTGCAACAGCAATTGTTAATAATTTGTGTCCTTGTGGAATAGAATTGGACATCGAAAAAATGCGTGGACATTTGCTAACTATGTATAAAACAATTTCAGTTGTCATGTTTCAATTAGTGAAGAACAATTATACTAATATCAATTATAAAACGATATCCAGAAATCAGCAAATTGTACATCACAAGGAATTATCAACGATGAACTTAAATTTTCAGAATATAAATTTTAAATATCTTGAAGAAAAATATTACAAGAATTGGCACTACAACAATTACTCTATTAGATAACATAAAATGTTTAGAGGCAACAAATTATAAACCAAAAACTTATCTTTAGGAAATTTACCAGAACAGTTATAAAAAAAATATGAACAAACTAAAGAAAATATTTTCAAAAAGTCATTGTAAAAAAATTAAATACAATAACATTGAAAAATCTAAAAATGATATTGAACAATAACCAATTCTGACATTTAAAAATAAATTTAATGATAAAAATTATTAAAATTAACAGAAGTTTCGATTGGAAAATTGAAAAATTTAAATATAACGCGACATGAAAATCAAATTAATTCTCAAAACATTATTGTAGTTACGAAACTTGAAAATAATTTCAAGCAGAATAGAAAATTTAAAAAAATTATAAAAGTTGCAATTAAAAAATTAAAAGTTATTGAAAGTCAAATTTCTAACCAAAATGAATTTATAAAAAACAATTAAGAATCCTCAAACAAAAATAAGAATTTAATATATCAACAAAATCAATCATGACAAATCGTATTATAAATACAATGAAGATAGAGTTTTATGAAATAGAAAACAATATTAATTGAAAACAAACAAAAAATATTAAAACGTTTAAATAAATCTTATGAAAAAACATTAAAAAAAAAAAGATGATAATTTAATTACTTCAGTAAAAAATAAAAATTATTATAAAAAAAACAAAGATAAATTCAAACCAAAAACAAATCAAAATGATATAAATTATTACCAAATAGCTAAAGATACATTGACCAATAATAATTAAAATTATATCGTCGAAAATAATATTGATGATTTTAATTTTATTTGTAATTTTTTTGGTGCTAGACATTTTGCATTCAAAATATCAAGCAATAAGAAATTTACACTATGTTGTAAACAGGAAAATATAACATTAGAAGAAGACCCAGAATATCATGAAGAGATTAAGAAATTACTCACGGGAAATTCTATGATAAGTAATAATTTAAAAAAATGCATAAGATCATATAATAACGCTTTAGCATTTGATTACTTTTATTCTGATATACCGCAACATTATGTTTTTGATCAAATACACAAAACATGGACGAATAGAATGAAAACTATGAAACCTATTCTAACCAGGATGTACTCTTTTAATCCAAAACAAAAAGAAAGATTTTTGTTAAGATTACTTCTGCTTCATGTTGAAACTGCAACATCTTTTGGAAGGTTAGAAACTTTTGATGGAATTACATACCCAACATTCTTTGAAGCAGCATAAGCAAGAAATTTAGTTGAAATAGATAATGAACGAGATAAATTTTAAAAAGAATCATGTAAATCTCGATTTCCAGAAGCTCTTTGTCAATTATTTAGTTACATTTGTACATTTCACAATCCAATTCATACTCGAGAATTATATGAAAAATATAAAATCTATTTTCATCATATTACCAAAAATGAATCAACAAAATGGCGAATATGCATTAAGCATAATTAATGATATTTCAACTAATGATGGATTCCAATTAATTGACTTTTATTTACCTACTTTAGAATACTATATTGAAAATAACGAAATTGAATATAGTACAGTATATAATGTCAATAATATTTGGTCAATTAATAATAGTCTAACAAATGCTCAAATGGCTATTTTTAATACAATAATAAATTCATTAAATACAAACTGCACTGAAAATTAAATGTGGCTGATTCCATTGAGATTCATGCAGGCCGTCACGGATCGAATTTTTTTTTGGCTGAAAACTATGTAAATGTGTTCTAATACTCAAGAAAAGATGTGGAGACCTTGAAATACGGCTTGAAAAAATTTTTTCGTTATGCTTTCTTTCTTTCTTTTTCTTTAATTGGCCTTTCCATTTTTCATCATAGGCCATCATCAATTTTTGCCCCGAAGGGACTTTTTATTATTAATTTTTTGTGTTGTTCCGAGGAACTCTCTATTTTGTGTTTTGTGTTCTTCGGGTTCTCTTCCCCACGGAAGACTACGAAAATTGTTTTTCCCAATTTTCCCAGGGAGTCAAAACCCCGATCCACTAGGACGCAAGCCAGCTGCCTTAAGCAACTGAGTTACTTTTCGTCCTTTAACGACGGAGCTCGTAAGTGTGTTCATAGGATCAAAGCACATGCAACAGAGGTGCTTGCTTGAAAAACAGCCGCGAGCGGGATTCGATCCACGGTCCCCCGAGATTACGAATCCAATGCTCTTACCGCCTGTGCCACAGACCGGCTCTTTCGTTATGCTATAGCCTATTTTGTGTTGAATGTTAAAATGAAAGGTGAAAAAATGAAAATGAACCTCCATATTCAAAATGCTGTATCTCCGTCAATTTTTGACTTTTCAAAGCGTACTTCTTTTTTTAAATGTAAGGAATTCAGCCTGCTTTTACATCATATTGTTATTTCATAGATGAAAATTAATGCCGTCGAGCTATTAATGAAAAACAAAAAAAAAACTATTTTTTTTAACGTGATTTTCTCAAAAACTATATTTTTTTTTCTTCAAAATTTAATATGTTTTTATACAAAAAAAAAACTAACTTTTAGGGTGGGTCAGAATATGCTATTCTGCGTTATTTTTTTTTTTATAAATTTTTTTAATTTTATTCAATTTTTTTCAATTATAGAATATTAAAACCATGTCCTCTTCCAATAATTGTGCTTTCTCACTATTTGTTTACTTTTTAATTTATTAATATATTGTTAGTGTTTGAAAAGGCTTTCAAAATAAGCCATTGGTCAACTTTTTTGGTCAATCAGTACAAAAGTTATAGCAATTTTGAGTTTAAAAATATGTTCAAAAAGAAAAATAAATTATTATTTATTCAATTTGTACTTCGCGCCTGTGAGTGAAATTCAATTTGAAAGTAGTTTTTGTATGCCGCCGCTTGGTAGCGAAGTCGCGGTCCTAGCGTACTCATTAGCAATACAGCGCATCACAGTACATAAGAAGAGATCGAATCGAATAACAAATCGTCTTACTTTCATAATCTTTTTTGCTTCAATGAAAGATTTTGAGTTAATTACAATGGCATCATTGGCTAAGATAAAATGCAAGGACTTAAAAAAAAGGCACGCGAAAGCTATCTACGATTCCCCTAAAAACCCATCCAGAGGATTGGGCCAAATAACGGAATCTTTGCAGCGCTTGTATCCTAAAATTTTGTTATCTAAAGAAGATAGAGTTTGCGTTGGATGTTATAAATTAATTTTAGAAGAAGTAAAGAATGCTACACTTTCCACATCTAATTCAAGCAGTCAACAATCTTCAGACAAATTAATGACAGCGAGATTGTGGTGCATGAGCTTAACAAAACCGCAAATAATTTGAATTTGAAGGCTTCACCTATCAAGATGCCTGAAACTGTAAATGTGAAGATGCGAAAATCGTATGCCATTTGGAAGAGAAAGCAAATAAATGATGCATTCGATTCTCAAGTAGGTAGTAAAATGATGAAATTCTTTTATACAACGGATTTACCTGAATTAAGTGGAAGTATCGAATGTAAGACATGTGATAAATGGCTCGAAAATATTAAAATTGCCTTAAGAAATTGTTCAAGTTTTTCCGAAAAAGTCCGACTATTAACCCTTATACCAACTAATTTCTCAAAAGAATATTTATTATCAGTTCTGCCAGACGTAACTACGTACATAATTGATCAAGCTCGCTCACATGTGAATAATGAAGATGTTTATAAGAAGCTTGAAAATTATAGTGGCCATTCATTGGATAGGGAAGTTGTGTTCAAAGTCGAAGAGTATTATTTAAATGATGATTTTAATTGCTCTGGACAAAGTGCAAATAAAAATGATACAATATCCGTAAAAGAAAATGGTATCAAAACCAAAAAAGTTAAACGCTTTCTTACGCGAAGTATGAAACAAATGTTTAAATTGTTTAAAGAAGAAAATCCCCAAATGGAAAAGAAAATCGGCAAATCAACATTCTATGCCTTGAGACCAAAATGGGTTATACCTCATCCTCCCAATGATACGTGTCTTTGTATTTATTGCGGAAATTTGGAACTTATGTTGATAGCTTAAAAAAACTACAATACAAACAATAAACATGACATTTCAAAAATTGAATCAAATATACTTTCTTCTTTATTTTGTTCTAAGGATGATATAAAATGTGTACTGGGAGACTTTGAAAAATGCCCAAATGAAGAAACTATTGATTTGGGAATCATTTCCTTTACGGAAGAAGATCTTTATGAAGAAATAACGTATAGTGTTTGGCAAAAATCAGATTTACTTAATAAAACTAGTACCACTGAAAACTTCTTGATACAATTCAGAAAATATGCTCTCACCGTGAGTACTCATAAAATGATTAAAGAAATTAAACGTATTGCTATTCGAGACGAAAAAATTTTAGTAAAAAAAAGCTGGTTCTATTTAGTCATTCATTTAATTTTGCCGAAAATTGGACGGTCTTATTACAAAATGAAGTACAAAGCTATCACTGGAGCAAAAATCAAATACTCATATTTACATCGGTATGCTATTTTGAAAATGATTCGACGGTCAGTTATGTCACAGTTTGTGACGATACAAAGCATGATTCTTCTCATGCTTTAATGGTTATAAATTCAATTGTAGAAAATGTAAAGCAAAAACACATTCTGCAAGAATTAGAAGAGATCATAATAATTTCGGATGGAGCCGCCAGTCATTTCAAAAATAGATACGCATTTTATAAGTTTCGAAATTCTAAAGGAAAAAGAAAATGGTTATTTTCTGCAACCGGGCATGGAAAAGATGCATGCGATGGAATAGGAGGTATAGTTAAACATTATGTCACAGTGCACAATTTGTCCAAGCAAAGTGCAGAATTTATCAGAAATGCAGAAGATTTTGCGAATCACTCCACGCTCCATCTATCAATATTCTCTTTTTAAGCAAAGAAGAGTTAGAAGTTTTCCGACAAACAAAAAAAGTTGAATGCCAACAAAATGCAAAAGAAGTCAAGGGAATACAATAAATTCGCTTTTGGAAAGCTGAATAAAATCTTTTGTTCACTTCTAGAACTTCATTGCATGAATGGGAAAATGTGAATTCATAAATCTAAATCAAAAATTTATTTATTCTTTTTGAACATATAATTGCAATAACTTTTGGTCTAATTGACCAAAAAGTTGACCAATAACTTATTTTGAAGATCTTTTTAAACACTAATAATATATTAATAAATTAAAAAGTAAACGAATAGTGAGAAAGCACAATTATTGGAAGAGGACATGGTTTTAATATTCTATAATTGAAAAAAATTGAATAGAATTTAAAAAATTCATTAAAAAAAATGACGCAAAATAGCATATTTTGACCCACCCTAAAAGTTAGTTTTTTTTTTGTATAAAAACATTAAAATTTGAAGAAAAAAAAATATAGTTTTTGAGAAAATCACGTTAAAAAAAATAGTTTTTTTTTTGTTTTTCATTAATAGCTCGACGGCATTAATTTTCATCTACGAAATAACAATGTGATGTAAAAGCAGGCTGAATTCCTTACATTTAAAAAAAAGTACACCTTGAAAAGTCAAAAATTGACGGAGATACAGCATTTTGAATATGGAGGTTCATTTTCATTTTTTCACATTTTATTTTAACATTCAACACAAAATAGGCTATAGCATAACGAAAAAATTTTTTCAAGCCGTATTTTAAGGTCTCCACATCTTTTCTTGAGTATTAGAACACATTCACATAGTTTTCAGCCAAAAAAAAATTCGATCCGTGACGGCCTGCATGAATCTGAATGGAATCAGCTATATATATATGTGTATATATATATATATATATATATATATATATATATATATATATATATATATATATATATATATATATATATATATATATATATATACGGTCCAGGTGAAAGTGGTAAAAGCTACTTATTAAATACAATTATAATTTATCTAAAAATTCTTGAAATCAACTATTTAGTTGTATTATAGACATGTATAACAGCTAATTTATTACAAGACAGTGTGACAGTACATACAGCATTGGAACTACCGCTGAACATATCTAAAAACACAATATATAATATTAGTGCAAACAGCGAAATAGGTAAAAAAATGAAAAATGTGTCTATTGCTATCTGGGATAAAATCATAATGACATAAAATTACGCTTTTGAAGCCGTCGATCGCATGTTTGAAGATGCAAGAAATAACAATTACTTGTTTGGAGGGGAAAATTTAGACAAACATTACCAATAGTAAAACATGAAAATAGAACACAAAGAGTAGAAAATTGTGTCAGAAAAAGCTATTTATGGGAACATTTTCAATGTATGTCCTTGAAAGAAAATAAACGTTTGTTGGAATCAGATAATAAATTTAAAAATTGGTTACTGAACATAGAAAATGGTAATTTTCATTCAAAATATGAAAAAGGGAAATAGAGTTTGCGATGTGAGAATTCCCGTAAATGTAATAACTTATACTTTTAAATAAATATATTAATCTACTAGTGAGCCGATTCTCACAGGCAAAATCGGTGTATCAAATTTTTAATCTATCTGTATAAAGGGCGACAGATACACCACCAACTAGCTAGCCGTAACCATGAATCTCAAGCTGCCTTGGATCGGAAGGTGGCTCGATTCGAGCAGAATTCTTGTCTGAAATGGGAGGGGGGAAACACACAGAAAAAAAACTTTTATTTTTGTATTTACTTAACTTTATAGAAAAATTTTATTTAGTTTATACTCGGTCTTAATAAATCTTGCTTATTTTCTATCTACCCGCGCTCTCTCATATCCCACACACAAAGAAAATTATACTTTACGCTTCAAAAAAAAATTTTATATTAATTGTTATTCTAATCACAAAAAAAAATTTTCAATTCACTTAAAGTGTCTATTAGTGTAAGAATTAAGAAAAAAAATTTTAATTATATATTTTAATTAAATCACAAATTTTGTAATCTAAAATGGCGGTCTTCCGGTGGCCGTTTGGTTCGCTTCGCGTCTCTCTCTCTCTCACTCTCGGCGCTCAATACGCGCCCACGTGTTACCAGAAACGAATTTTTGATTTTATATTTTCCACTACATACGAAAGAAAAAAAAATTTATTTTATCACTATTTATTATTATTCGCCCAACCGGCAATTTAAAACACGTCTCACCGGTCTAGATTTATTTTTGGTAATACGTGCTCACGTAACTCACACACTCCGGCACTCACGGTCTAATCTAAATTTTATATTTCAATGATACAACAAACTTTATTTCAATTCTATTACGTTTTACACACAGAAAAAAAATTTGTTTTAAACGCACGTTAAATTAAAAAAAAAATTTATACTTAATAAATCGATCGGAATTTTATATACTCTTTCTCTTACGCTTAATAAGAAGGTTAAGTTCTTTACGTCAATTTACAAAAATTTAAATAACGAAATTTTGACACAGAAAAAGGAAAATCTATGACTACTCACTTCACGCACTATCAAGAATTTTCGCAAAACCACTTCACTGACTCTACAATCAATCGGCGAGAGCCGTTGATTTACAAAGAAATGAGCAAAAATTTCTGGGCGCAGCCCACTCACCGTTGCTGAATTTTTCAGTCTCCCAGGTCGATACAGTCGACGATAATCGGGTTGCAGATGGCTGTGGAAGGCTGGTGCTGGCGATAATTGCGGCGGTCTCTCGATCTTTCTCTCTTTCTTTCTCTTGGTCGCTACCGGCGACGTCAAGGATTTTGTCTCCACTCGTCTCTCTCTGGACTCCTCGCTTTCTCCCCAATAATTTCTCTCCTCAGCAGCACACGAAAAGAAAAAAATCCTTCTTTAGATTTTAGTGATGACACGAGATCAGCAAATAATAAACTGCCATTCCAGATGACCAGAAAACAATTTTCTGTAAAACTTGCTCATGCAATAGCTATTAATAAGTCACAAGGACAATCATTTAAAAAAGTAGGAGTGTATTTACCAACACCAATTTTCAGTCATGGGCAGTTATACAGGGCACTTCCAATGACAACTAATAAAAAAGAATAAAAAATATTATTAACAGAAAAATCAAGAAAAGTTACAGATGAAATGGTCTATACTAAAAACATCGTTTACAAAGAAATACTATGAAACCACAATACAAGAATTAAATATAATGAATAAGAAAATAAAACCAAACATATTCAAAGCTCTAATATAATATTGAATATGAAAAAAATTAAAAATTATAAGGTAGAGTTTAGCACTGTGTGGTTGAAAATCACAGCTGCTATTTTTAGTTCTGTCCTATTGAAATAAAGCGATTGCTTTTTTAAATACTGTGTAGTTAAAAAAAATGGCTGCTATTGTAAGTTCTGTGATGGGGAAAAACGCTAAGACTACTGTAAGCGCTGTGTAATTAAAAATTCGTGACTGCTTTTCAGAGCACCACCTGATTTAAAAAACGTAACTGCTATTTTAAGAGCTAAAGATGGAAAACGCCACAATTTTCGTAAGCGCTGTGTAATTGAAAATTCGTGGTTACTATTTTGAGAACAGTGTGGTTAAAATAACGTGGCTGCTATTGTAAGTGTTGTGTAGTTGAAAAACACAACAACTATTTGTAAGCGCTGTGTAATAACAAATTCACGGCTGCTGTTTCGAGCGCTGTGTGGTTAAGAATTCATGGCTGCTATTTTCAGCGCTAAGACTAAGAGACAAAGACGGAAGAACAGAGACGAAGAGACGAAGTCGGAAAAACTAAAACGGAGAGATGGAGACGGAGGATCGAAGACGGAGACAAAGAGACTGAGATGAAGATGAACAGACGGAGGGATGAAGACGGAGACAAAGAGACGGAGACAGAGAGACCGTAACAGAAAGACTGTGACCGAGAGGCCATGGCAGAGAGACAGAGACAGAGACAAATAGACGGAGACGGAGGGACGGAGACAGACAGACTAAGAGACAGAGATGAAAAGATGGAGGCGGAGACGGACAGTCGGTAACGGAGAGATGGTGACGGAGAGGAGGAAACAGAGACAGAGACGGTAAGACGCAGACGGAAATGGAGAAACGGAGACGAAGACGGAGAGAGTGAGATGGTGACGGAGAGACGGAAACAGAGACAGAGACGGAGATGGAGAAACGGAGATTTACAGACGAAGACGGAGAGACGAAAATGGAGAGATAGAGACGGAGAGACGAAAACGGAGAGACGGAGATTTACAGACGAAGACGGAGAGACGAAAACGGAGAGATAGAGACAGAGAGACGAAAACGGAGAGACGGAAACATAGAGACGAAGACAGAGAGACGGAAACGAAGAGAAAAAAACGGAAAAACGGAGACGGAGAGATAGAGACGGAGAGACAGAGACGAAAAGACGGAGTTGAAGAGACGAAGACGGATATTGTGTATGTGCCTATGTGTATATGAGTAAGTGTACGAGTATGGATATGTCTGTATGTGTGTGTGTGTGTGTGTGTTTGTGTATGTATGTATGTGTATGTGTGTACGTGTATGTGAAAGATGCACGTGTGTATGTGTGTGTATGTGTGTGTATGTGTGTATGTGTATGTATGTGTGTGTATGTGTGTACGTGTATGTGAAAGACGCACGTGTGCACGTGTATGTATGCATGTGACAATAATGCAAAAGATATTCACGTAAGAAAAAAAAGCCTTGATTATTTACTTTAATATAATAGTAGTAATAGCAGTAATTATGAATCCGAACGATGAAATTAAAAAATTACCTTTCTACGTAAAACATGCTTAAAAACAAATTTCGTGTTTATTTCTAATTATAATATTTTCATATATGTATTTTAAATATACAAAATACTGAATTTAAATTCACAATCATAAGATTAAAATAAAAAATTTCAGTTATTTTATAATTTGAATATCCTAAAATAATATATCCACTATTTGCAATCATCTAATAATTCTATTTGCATCAAATGTAAAATTTTCATGAAACATAAATATTACGACGTGCATGTATCACAAGTAAGGTTATATTATATAATTTTATATTTGTTTTTGTTTTATTTCTATATCATTGATATTATAATTTATGAATGAGCTCTTTATATTAATAAAGAACTAGCAAAATTTACCTCGCTCCTAACGTCGCTCGGTTGCATTTTCATATATTATATTATTATATATAAATTTTCTAATTTCATCGACAATGGTATTTCAATATAAAATATGTATTTAATTTTTTTTCCAATTTTAAAAATTATACATATGTTATTCGTTGTACTAAATTTAACAATTATTTGTTAATTACTAATAAAATGATGCTATCTATATGTATATAAAATAAGTTTTCTTTTATCGAATCATATTGTATGTATAAATATGAAATATTATATTAAATATGAAATTTTGTTATATGTTAGCACTTAAAAAACTGGTATTAAATTATAATTTATAATAATTGTTCTCGTTCAAATTTATTTTACGTTTATTTTTAAAAATGTATATTCCTATCGATAAGGATCTGCAAAATTACAGGTAAACGTATGAATATGAAAAAAAAAAATTAAAGGGAACTATCAGCGTTTTGGTAAACAGAAATAAAACCATTAGTTAAATGTATATTTTTTATTACACACACACACACACACACACACACACACACACACACACACACACACACACACACACACACACACACACACACACACACACACACACACACACACACACACACACACACACACACACACACACACACACACACACACACACACACACGCACGCACGCACGCACGCACGCACACACACACACGCACGCACACACACACACACAAACTTTTACGCTATTTACCAACATAAACTTCTTCAATGCAATAATCATATAGGGATATATCTGGAACTTTTTAATTTTGAGAAATTGTCTTCACAACAATTGAAAAGTCTATAATACAAGTTTCTGGAGTGGCACACACTTCAATAAGGGCTTAAATGACTCGTTTCTGTGAGTAGAATATGTAATTAAATTTTGGTATCGATTGAACAATCGTTGTTCACGGTACATAATTTTATACGTCAAAAAATCATTTTTCATATTGATACTTTTTTCATATTTTTCTACGTGTGTTTCTTGAGCTATAAAAAAAGTAACGTACTTTCGATCATTCTCAAATTTTCTAAGCATAATGAATATGGTAAAAAGAACAGTTTAAGCCTACCCTGGTACATGTGCCTCTCTTTAGGAAGCTGTTAGACTATTTTTAATGTAAGTTTAATTTAAACTTTTTATAAACTTCTTCTAAATTGTTATTACATTATTTGAAACAAAGAGGCCCTCCTTCGCCCAACCCCCTAAAACCTAACACCCACCCCCTTTGATTTATGTGCCCCCTTCCCCCTCAGCTCCATCTCACACCTTCCTCTTACTTTAATATTCTGTTGTAATAATGAAGATTGATCATTTTTTTTACATTTCATTATTGTGATTATAATTGAAACTAATTAATACTGCATGATTATAATTATAACTAATAGATAATACAAAACTTATTCTCTCAATTACATGTCTGATATTACATTACAATAATAAAAAGAATATTTTCATAATATATTATTAATATGATTGCAATTACGATTAATTGATAATATTCAGCTTCCTCTCTTCATTTACTTAACTAATATAAATATAGTGACATTCATATCTTTAACATTAACATTAGTCTTAACATTTATCTTATTTACATTTATATAATTTATTTTCATTTAATTTGCATAAAGTTAAATTTTTAGCAAAATGTTGACTTGATAGTTGTTTTGTGATATACAAGTATGCTTTTACGCTAAAAATAACTATTCCCATGAATTTATTGTTGGTTACCAGAGACAACAAATTCATTGTTGTGCGAAATGAATTATCATTTTTAACACAGTCTAATAATCTTTGATTTATTAGAAATAAGAAATGAAAATTCACTTTTTAATAAACGCTATAGCTTTTACAAAAAAAAATATCGTCACGATATTGATTGACAACAATTAAACCTAGCGAAGTCTATACTCAAGAAAATACATAATTATTTACGGCATAATTTAAAAACTTTTATATGTTGTTAAAATTAGCTTGACTGCAGTTCCAAGAAATGAATGAAAAAAAAATTACTACTATTATAGTAAAGTGAAAAATTAGGACTTTTTTTTCTTACGTAAACATCTTTTGCATTATTGTCACATACATACACACACACACACACACACATATACACGTATCAATACATATACACTTACTCATATACACATGCACATGTACACAATATCCGTCCCTCAATCTTCGTCTCTCCGTCTCCATAATTCCTTTCCGTCTCTCCATCTCTGTCTCTCCGTCTTCGTCTTTTCGTCTCTTCGTCCCTGTCTCTCCATCACCATCTCTCCGTCTCTGTCTATCCGTCTTCGTGATTACTTCATTATATTATTTATAAATAATCTTATATTATATTACTACTATTATATTAATGTGAAGAATCAAGCCTTTGTTTCTTCCAGGAATATCATTTGCCAAATTGTCACATATATACAGGGTGGGCCAAAATTATTTTTCACCTAAAAATTACGCCTACATTAAAAATGGTCAAACAGCTTTATAAAGAAGGGCACATGTACCAGGATAGGCTCAAACTTTTGTATTTGCTGTATTTATTATGCTCTAAAAATTTGAGAATGATCAAAAGCATGCACTTTTTTTTATAGCTCAAGAAACACACGTAGAAAAATATAAAAAAAGTATCATTTTTGACGTATAAAATTATATGCCGTGAAGGGCAATTTTCCAATGGATACCAAAATTTGATTACATATTCTACTTTAAAAAACTAGTAATTTAAGCCCTTATTGAAGTATGTGCCAACACAGAAACTTGTATTATAGACTTTTGAATTGTTAAAAATCGAGTGACCAAAATGAAGTTTTTGAAAATTGCGCATATACATACGCACGTATACATAAAGGACATTTGCCTCTCCATTTCCATCTTTTTGTCTCCGTCTCTCCGTCTCTGTCTCTCCGTCTCCGTTATTACTCTATTATATGTGTGGGTGAGAATGAGAGTGGCATAACTCACATTTTTTTTAAAATTTAGTTAGTGGTATATTTCATTTCTTTAACATTAAAACAACTTATTTTTTAAAATAGAATGGCTTTTTTGTTTATTTTTCTTTAATATTATAAGCACTGTAAAAATTGCACCAATAGAAATGTATATTGATTTAAAACTTAAATATCGAAAATCTTAAAATAAGAAGTATGTGACTTGTACCACTCTCATTCTAAGCCACACATACTACTTATATATAATCATATATTATATTAAAGTGAAACCACTTTTTTTCCGTTTCTCCGGTTCACCGCATTTGTTAAAAGTGTCTAATCTTTTAGTAATAAGAGTAGCAATTTTTTATTGGGCCCTATATAATTAGTCCTCATTAGTCATAAGCATCTTTTAGGGCCATTTTTTTTTGGGCCCAATATTTTTTTGGGCCTTATATTTTCTTGCACCCTATATTTTTTTGGACTCAATATTTTTTTGGTCTCTATATTTTTTTGAGCTCTATATTTTTTGGGCCATATATTTTCTTGCGCTCTATATTTTTTTGGGCCCGATATTTTTTTTAAGATTTATATTTTCTTGGGTTCTATAATTTTTTTGGAACCTATATTTAATTTAGCTCTATATTTTTCTGGGCCTTATATTTTTTTGGGTCCAATATTTTTTTGAACCCAATATTTTTCTGGGCCCAATATTTTTTTGGTCTTTATTTTTTTGGGCTCTATATTTTTTGGGCCTTATATTTTTTTGGGTTTAATATTTTTTTTTACTAAAAAAAACTACTATATTCACTATATTTTATTAAGCTCTATTTTTCTGGGCCTTATATTTTTCAGGCCCTACATTTTTTTGAGTCCTATTTTCTTTGGGCCTCATTTTTTTTGGGCCTCATATTTTCTTGGGCTCTATATTTTTTTGGGCCCAATATTTTTTCAATTCTTATGTATTATTGGGCTCTATATTTTTTTAGGACCAATATTTTTTTGAAATTAATATTTTCTTGGGTTTTATAATTATTTTGGGTACTATATTTTATCGAGTTTTATTTTTCTGGGCCTTATATTTTTCAGGCCCTACATTTTTTTGAGTTCTATTTTTCTTGGGCCTCATATTTTTTTTGGCCTTATATTTTCTTGGGCTCTATATTTTTTTGGGCCCAATATTTTTTCGATTCTTATGTATTCTTGGGCTCCATATTTTTTTGGGCCCAATATTTTTTTGGGCTTAATATTTATCTAATTCTTATATATTCATGTGCTCTATATTTTTGGACCCAATATTTTTTTTATATTATATTTTCTTGGGTTCTATGATTTTTTTGGGTCCTATATTTTATTTAGCTCTATATTTTTCTGGGCCTTATACTTTTTGGGCTCTACATTTTTTCGAGTCTTATTTTCTTTGAGCCTCATTTTTTTGGCCTCTTATTTCTTGGCTTCTCTATTTTTTTTGGTCCTATATTTCTTTAGGCCTTTTATTTTTTTGGACCTCCTTTTTTTCAAGTCCTATTTTCTTTGGGCCTCATTTTTTTGGGCCTTTAATTTTTTTGGGCCATTTATTTTTCAGGGCCTTATTTTTTTTAACTTTCATTTGGGTTTATATTTTTTTTAATCTTATATTTTTTAGGGCGTAATATTTTTTTATTATTATATTTTTTTGGTCTCTATATTTATTTGGGCCCAATATTTGTCTGATTCTTTTATTTTTTTTATCCCAATATTTTTTGGTTCTTATTTTACTTGAGCTCTATATTTTTTTGTTTCTTATATCTTCTCGAGCTATATATTTTTTTGGGACCAATATTTTTTCGATTCTTATGTATTCTTAGCTCTATATTTTTTTGAGCCCAATATTTTTTTGATTTTTATATTTACTTTGGCTCTATATTTTGGGCTCTAAATTCTGCCATAATAAACTAGATTTAACTGAATTTTTAATAATGTTCATACGGCTTCCATGTCGTACAATTAGTAATGTTTGCCTAAAATCTCCTGATACAATTACAGTTTTACCAACCGAAGGGTTGGTTTACATCGCATAAATCTTAAATAAGACGATCAAAAGCAAATTCTGAAGTCATGGATATTTCATCCCAAATAATTATTTGTGTTGCCTTTGTTTGCTTCCTGTAGAATTAGGCTTAACATTACAAGTTGTACTATCTGTTATAGTTAAGAGCACATTGTATCTCTCTATCCTTTTCTAATCGAAAAATGTAGGTTTTTGGAAAAACTAGTAGTTATTACTAAAAATCAATAGTTGTCCGCAACTTATACAGTGAAAAACAATATTTTTTTTGATGAGAACAAATTAATTCTCTAGCCTAACTTATGATTTTATAGGTATGTCAAACTTTTTCTGAAAATAAAGCATTAAAATTAATTTGTCCTCATCAGAAGAAATATTGCTTTTTACTGTACAAGTTGCGGATAACTTTTAATCTTTATCAATAATCGTTAGTTTTTCCAAAAACCTACATCTTTTAATTAGAAAAGGATAAAGAGATCCAGCGTCCTCTTAACGGTAGTTTAAATGTTGTATGCACGGTTTTTCCATCGACTAATGAATTCGCTGCTATAGCTGTCCAAGCTAAACATAAATAATGTATAGTATGATATTTAAAATAAACTATTTAAACGTTAAGTGAATAACTTTTTCTACTTCCACCTGGTCCATCTATAAAAATATATTTTTCTTTACTTTGGTTGTTTGAATTTTTTTATAGTAGAGTTAAATATTTGCCTTTGTTTATCATTTAAGTAATTTATTTTCATTTCTAATTCATTAAGAATATTATTATTATAATTTAAAATTGTTTGCTTATCATCTTTTTTGATAAATGTGCTTACGTTAGATAAATAAAAATCGTTTGAAGAAAATCCATTAATTTGTAAATTATTTTTAATAACATTCAATGCAAGAGTTTCACATATATTTTTTTCGTATTTGGGATGGTATAACTTATCTTTATATTTTTCATATAAATCTCGTGCATTTATAGGATTATGAAAAACGCAAATTCATGCTTCAAAATCTTCTTTATTCAATTCAAAATATGCTGTTAATAGTGTTCCCACATTTTTTTACAAGATCATTTCTTCTTTTCCTTCTTTAAGAAATACGTTTTGTTGATTTTCTTCATGAACGCTTAGACAATCTATAGTATGTGAAATAACATGTAAAGGATATTCTCATAATCTGTGCATTGCTTGAGGTGGACATAAGTATCGTGTATTAATGTATTGTTGGGTTTCGTCATATTCATATTCAACATTTTCACGATTATCATTTCAAAAAGTGTCTTTATTTTCTGATTGAAAATCCACACTTGATTGATGTATTTTAATGTATGCACAATCATGACCTTTATAACAGTTTTTGAATAAATATTTAATGCAGTGTACAGTGGCACAAACTTCTACATTTATGTGTGCATTAAATTTCAATAATAAGTAAGGATTATAAGGAACAACAAATCCATTATCTGCAATTTTTTCTGTAAATTTATTTTTGATAATTAGTTCGACGCCATCATTTTTACGTTTATATAGTGGATATCCATTGGATTTAAATGTTGTTGTATTATTAATTTTTGAAAATTTCTTAGAAAATTTTCAGTACATTGTTTTGTATTTTTATTCATTCATGGACAATTTATATTTTTCATACCACAGGGACCGCGTATTATAAATTGTTTAACAATACTATATAATTTTGGATAAATATTTTTATTTGGGATTTCTGCTCTTATTATTTCATCAACTTTTTTGAGAACACCAAATTTATCATTTTTATCCAAAAGTAAGTTGTTACTAACATATGCATATGCGGTAATCCTCGTTTTTGAAATTCAATTACATAACTATATGCAATACATTTTCCTAATATTCCCTTTTTTATTACTAAATTTTTTAATTCTTCTACTTTTTGATAAAATACTTTTGTTATAATATCTGGACTATCTATTGCATTTTCATAAATTTCCAAGTTTTCAGTTATTTCTTTCCAATGTGGGTTACAGGTCATAGTTACAAAAAGTTCAGGTTTACCACGATAATTTACAAGTATCTTTGAGTCAATGTAATTTAGTATTAAAAATCCTGGACTGCCTGTAAAGTTTGACGATAATATTACAATTTTCCAATTTTTGAAGAATCTAATTATTTTTTGTTTTGTAAATAGTCCATAAGACCTTTGTGACAATCACTTCTTAATACGTTTTGGTTTTTTCGTATGAAATGGAATCTGGAGGTTTTAATTTTTTCAAACGTATCAACAATGAACTGTTGAGATAATTTTCCTAAATTAAGGAATAGATTAAATTCATTTCTAACACTAAATCTATAATTATGAAATTTCAAATTTAAAATATTAGATTTTTCAAATTTACTTTTCATATTTGGCATCCATCCAAAACCACCATTAGGATGAATAAGCGGATATGTCACAGGATCTGTATATTTGCTAATTGTCAGTAGACTAATTGGTTTATCATACTTAGGGTAAATGACAATATCACGTTCAATAGGATAATGTCCAGACGATGAACAATAGGATCACGTTTGATAGGATAACGAGAAGACGATCTCCCAGGAAGATCGTCTTCTCCAACATATACTATTGCAAGGTAGGTAGATTATATCCATTTTTATCCAAATTATTATTGCGGACAATTGACATAGTAACAGTTCTTGGAGGACAATAGATTTTTGTACATCGTTGTAGTTCTTCTTCTTCTACTTTATGCATTATTTTATAGGCTTTAGCATAAGGGTTAATGTCTCTTATCAAGATATCTGAATGTTTCAGTAATGTTAAATTTATATTAAACTTATTCCGTTCAATCGTTGTCATTTTATTATCTAAAATATATAATTGTCCATATTTACGTGCTTCATCTTTATTAGGAATTATGGTAAATTTGTCCACATATTCTAATAACTTGTGGTCCTATACCCGGTAGTGTATCAAAACTGGCACCAAAATTTGCGAATGCTGAAGCATTATTGTAAAACCTAACATTTCGTTGAAAATCAATAATTTCTTTTGTTAATTCAGTTGCTAAAAACTTTAAGTGTTCTGGGTAAGAAGGATTTTCTAACAATTCTACTTTACCTTCATGACAACAATTGGAGAAATCGTTACTTTCAGTATATTTGAAAGCAAAATGTTTCGCATCACAATAAACACATGTATTTGTCATGGAACCAATGTTATTTTCGCATATGAGATTTTCATCGAAATTTATATTTGCTATACAACCAAGTTTTGAAATAATTTTTTTAATTAATATTTTTTTATGTAATTTCTTTAATTTTTTTTCCACTTTGCCCTTTATTGTTTTATCAATAACTTTTTTCAATACAATATTATGATTGTTATTATAATTATTATTATTGTAATTATCACTATAATTATTGTCTCCAATTTTTAATCGTATCTTCAATTGATAAGAATCATATTTATGTTTTCATTTTTTTTCATCTATTGGTTTATTTATTGTAGTATCATTATTAACATATTTATTGTCATCAATTTCTATGTGTTTACACCTTGTGCGTGATTCTTTAAATTGGTGACAATCATTTTTTACTCAAGTTTTCTTAATAATATTGGCATTTTCCAATTTTTGATTTTTAATTTGTACCATTCTCTCATATTCATTATATTGTTTACTAATAACTTTTCTATAAGTCTCTTTTTTGCGTAATTTTTTTTTTGTGCAATTTTTTCAACTTATTACAATCTCTATTTTCAATTAATTTTATTTTTTATATCATAATATCTTCAATTTTTTTTATATTTATTTGGTTGTTCTTCTTTCATTTTTATGTAAGCTTTTTTTTTACGTGTAGCTTCATTTGTACGTATTTTTTCCATTTTATCAGTATCCTTTTTTATCTTTGATTTCATTTTTGTTATTTTAGTATTTTTTAATTTTTCTTTATATTTGTTGTATTTCTTTAATTTTTATATAATCTTCTTTTTTAAATAAAGCTTCATTCGCACGTATTTGTAACAATTAATCAATACTCATTTTTACCTTGAATTTCAATTTTATTGTCTTAGTATTTTCTAATTTTTCTGCATATTTTTTCGGTTGTTTTTATTTAATTTTTATATAAGCTCCTTTCTTGTGTAAAGCCTAATTCGCACGTATTCGTTCCAATTTATCAGTACTCATTGTTTTCTTGAATTGCCATTTTTTTATCTTAGTATTCTCTAATTTCTGTTTACATTTATTTGCTTGTCCTTTTTTTATTTTCATATAAGCTTTTTTCGTACTTAAAGTTTCTTGAACAAGTCTTAGTTCTAATTTATCATTCCTTTTTTTTCTTGCATTTTCATAATAATGTCTGTTTCTGATTTTTTTTTATATTTATGTGATTGTTCTGTTACCATTTTCCTATAAGCATGATGTCGGAGCTGCAGCAATTGAGTTTTGCTTTTTTTATTTTATTAATATCTTTTTAAATGCATTAATTAAACAATTATAATGACTTGTCCGCACTAAAGCTATATTAATACAATTTTTTCTGTAAAAATAAAAAATCATTCGGACTTGTTATTTTTTTATGAGCTTGGATTGGAAATCAGATATCAAACTCGATAAACCCAAGCTTAAAATACGATACATTGAAAGTTTTTATTACAACTTTATATGTATAATATTTTGGTGGATTTCTTGAGTTGTCCGCACTAGAGTTTAATCTTACAAATTTTTACTTTGTAGCGAAAAAACTCGATTAATCGCATCGTTTATTCATAAGTTAGGATTGAAAATATTATTAGAAGGCGGGCAGCTTCGTGATGCTCTTAAGTTCTGTTACAAACAAAGCTTCTCTTTCATCTATTTCTTTTGATTCTTTTTTTTCCATTTAATTTTATCTCAACTGTGCTAATTTTATTATCGTTATAATTCAAGTGGATATCATCGATTCCCATTATATCATTATCTGGTTTTTGAAAATTTGTATCTGAAATGTCATTGTCAATTTCCATCAAAATTGTTTCATTATTCGAATTCTTTTGTTCACGGTATATTTCCATGATCTTTCTTTGTTCAGCGAAAAAATGCATTTGTGAGTTTTTCTATAATAGTTTAACCTCATCGAAATCTAAATTTAATGGTATTCGATTTGGACGTTGCTCGTGACAAAAACTCCTCCTTATCATGTCTGGTGGATTATCGTAATTAATATTTGCATTATTATAATTTTGTAAAACTGGAAACATTATTATTTGTTGCGTTTTAAAAATTCTTGATAAACGTAATCGCATTTGAGAAACATCATATCTTAAACAACATTGACCTAAATTATAAAGTATTGCAATAGCAAAAACAATTGCAAAAACGCCACAATCATAATTATCTGTTTGTGATTGTAATGTTTCGAATGTTCAATTCTGATTTGTTTGGAAATAATC
This sequence comes from Anastatus disparis, assembly GCA_017163975.1. Taxonomy (NCBI): domain Eukaryota; kingdom Metazoa; phylum Arthropoda; class Insecta; order Hymenoptera; family Eupelmidae; genus Anastatus; species Anastatus disparis. Next base: position 2,333,234 of record JAFFSR010000074.1, read on the forward strand.
TGTTTACATAAATCTTATGCTCATCTTGTAGATATTTAAGATTTAAACTGTCATATATATGAATTATCTTATTATTAGAATACACACAAATCCGGTGACCCTTTTCTAAATTTCTGAAAAATAATAACTGTATAAATTCTTCATCAATCGGTACTGATATAATATATTGTGATATTCGAATTGGTGAAGTTAATTGCATGTTGAATGAGGTGTACCGGTTTGAAATATTATTAGATTCTAATATATGAATATCAGTTAACATGAAAGCAATTCCACTCTACAATCCCTGTCCTTTAACAATCAATTTATCTTTCTCAGTCAAAACCATTATTGAAAATTAAAATTCTTTTAAGAATTTTAATTCATTTTTAATGAACTTTTTTCAAAGATATTCGCAAAAGAATTGCTTTTTTATTAACTAATTTAATTTACTGCCTTTTTACTTTAGAAGCTGAAAAATTAAAGAAATTATGAAAAATGCTATGAATTAATTGTTATATGATAAATGAATAATAATAAAATTTTTTAAAATAATATAACGATAAAAAATGATTATTTTATGGCTCTAACTCCGAGAATATATTCTGTTATCCAAAATGTGTGGAAAAATTTTCAAGGATTTAGATTGGGAGGATCAAGAGCCATAGATCCTTGAAATTTGGAAATTTATCAAAATTTTTGGAAAAGTATCAACTTTATGATTTTTGTTCTGAAAATCCTGATGTTTTAAAGAAAAATTCATAAGAATACTTCTTGTTGTAAATGAAGAGGAGAGTTAGTATGATTTTTTACAGACCTAAATTTCAAAGTTTTCTATTGGTTCTTACATGTATACATCCCATATGGAAATAATTTATGTGAAAAACTGTAAATAATAGTAAATAAGTGTAAATAACTGTTAAAAAATGTCAGGATTGAGACATAAATAATAGCTATTTACAGTTATTTACTATTATTTACTATCAATTACTATTATTTACCATTAATTATTATTATTTACAGTTATTTACAGTTATTACCTGTTATTAACTGTTATTTACAGTTATTTACAATTATTTACAATTATTTATAGTTATTTACAGTTATTTACAGTTTTTACAGTTATTTACGGTTATTTATAATTATTTACAATTATTTACAATTTTCCATAATTTTTTACAATTATTTACAGTTATTCACATTATTAAAAATTTTCGCTAATATATAAAATTATTGAATAAAATCGTGAATATTTTCGAAAATGTAAATAACTGCAAATAATTGTAAAAAACTATAAATAATCGTAAATAACTGTAAATAATTGTGAAAAAAGGGAATAAATGTAAATAACTGTAAATAAATATAAATAACTGTAAATAAGTGTAAATAACAGTTAATAAGTGTAAATAACAGTTAATAACTGTAAATAAGTGTAAATAACAGTAAATAATTGTAAATAATTGTAAATAACTGTTATTTATGTCTCAATTCCCACATTTTTCAACACTTTTTTACTGTTATTTACAGTTATTTACATTTATTTACATTTATTTACAGTTATTAACAGTTATTTACAATTATATCCAAAAATTTTTTCCATATGGGATGGTAATTGAAATTACTCATAATTTGCCACTTCGGAAATTGCTTTTCGAGGGCTTATTTTCTTCTATTTTTTATTAACTGCAAAATGAATTTTTGATTGTGTAAGAAAGAGCCACTTATAAGGAGTTATGACAGTTTGAAATATATATTTTAATGTATGATTAATTTTTATACTGAAAATAAATTAAACATGAAAATATATATTTTAAACTGTCATAACTCCTTATTGGTGGCTCTCTTTTACACAATCAAAAATTTATTTTGAAGTCAATAAAAAATAGAAGAAAATAAGCCCTTGAAAAGCAATTTCTGAAGTGGCAAACCATGAGCAATTTCAATTACCAAGTAATACATATAAGAACCAATAGAAAATTCCAAAATTCAGGTCTGTTAAGAATCATGCTAACTCTGCTCTTTATTTACAACAAGAAGTATTCTTATGAAGTTCTCTCTAAAACATCAGGATTTTCAGAAAAAAAAAAATGATTAAGTTGGGACTTTTCCAAAAATTTCAAAAAATTTCCAAATTTCAAGGATCTATAGCTCTTGATCCTTCTAATCTAAATGCTTGAAAATTTTTTTACATATTTTAGTTAGCAGAAAGGAGTATATTCTTAAAGTTTCAGAGATTTTTATTTTTCTGCTCTTCCAGCTGGTGTGAAATGTCCCACATATATATATATATATATATATATATATATATATATATATATATATATATATAATCATTAAAAAAAGTTTGTTGTAAAAAGAACTATAATGAAAATTATTTTGATTTTTTTCTAATAATTGTATTCTTCAATTTATTTACAGTTATTTACGGATATTTGCAGTATCTACATTTAAAAAATGTATAAATAATAATAAACAATCATTATTCATCTCCAGCCTAACGCTTTTTTATTGTTATTTACAGTTTTCAATATTTTCTTATAATCATTTGTTTATTCACAGTATTATTCTACTTCAAAAAAATAATTTTCATACAAGGTGATAAAATATTTTAGCATAAGATAATATATATATTTGTTGCATATCACAAGAAAATTTCAACATCATAACTGATTCTCTAATGTAAAGAATAAATAATTAAATTAATAGAATTTTGAAATTTTGATATGGAGATACTTTTTATAAATAACTTTTTAATAACTTTGAATAATGGTGAATTTTTTAAATAACTGGTGAAATTGAATGTTAATTTAGTTTTAACATGAAAATAATTATTCAAATTAAAAATGTATTTGATAAAATAATATAACTATTTATAAGTTATCACTTAATAATAATTTTTTAAACTTTTTATTCATAGTTTAAATAATATTAAATGTATGATTATCATTTTAATAGTTTTTATAAAATATTATGTAAATTTTATAAGTATATATTATTTAAGGAGATGTGAAATAGACAGTACACTTGCGCCGATAAATATTGACTATATTTTCATTGTATTTCAAAATTTTGAATAAAGAGATGCATTAACATATAATATGTATCACGAAGATTATTCAGTTGAATTTTTAAATAAATCTATTCATTACTTATTGAGGAGTTTGGGTTCCAATATTATTTACTAATATTTTTCTATTTGGAATCAGAAATTTAAATATCTTGTAAACTAATGATTAGAATAATTTGAAAATTTAAATTAATAATCATCATGGTACATACTACAAGTTAATTTATTCCTTTTATGGAAATTCAGCAATAGAATGAAAAGACAGTTGAATATGGCAGTTAATTTTTATATCTTCTTATAGTGAAATATAATCAAACTTTAACAACAAATTCAACGTAATAAAATAATTGTACTTTCAATGATCATATTAAATACAAATTTTAGAGTGATATTACAGAATATTATTTTTTTCCGCATTCATAATGTGTTTCGCGATACTATTTATTGTATATCATATCATTATACAAAGGGCGTGTAATACAATTCATAAATATAATAATAAATATTGCACATAAACAATGTATAAATATAAAAATACAGCACATAAAACAATGTATAAATATGAAATATTGCACATAAAACAATGAATAAATACAAAATATTGCAATTGATATCACAGTCAGTTACTAAACCTAATAATACTGAATAAGTAAGTCACAACAAAAGAAGTGATATCACAGATACAAAAAAATAGTAAAATAAACGCAACAATCCTATAAATTAAAAGTCAGTCATACAATATCTATCAGTCATAGTATATAAAAATTTTTATTTAAAATACAAAATGATAAATGACGATGACGATGACGATGACGATGACGATGACGATGACGATGACGATGACGATGACGATGACGATGACGATGACGATGACGATGACGATGATGATGATGATGATGACGATGATGATGACGATGATGATGACGATGACGATGATGATGATGATGTTTTAGGGAGAAATTTTATTTTTTACAAAAAGAAAAATTCCTGTGTTATTGATAATGACCGCGAGTACATACGATCTCGCATGTAATTTTAATTATTTATAAATTATTTATAGACTTCTATCATTTAGATATCGTCCTCTGCTTGTGGTAACTATTCTATTTGAGAACATGCAGCGTTTGTACCTGATATTAACCTTTTCACGATTGTATTTGTTTTTACCACGCGTGAAACGATCCATCGCACGAAGGCTTCGGTTAATGATGCATACTCGTTTACGATAAATGTCTTTATGGGTTCTAGCATAGAATTATGTGTTTTTTTTAGAAAGAAAGCTCGAATTGAATTGAATTTGTTTAAATAAAAGTATCAAATTATTCTAATATTTTAAAATGAATGAAATTAATTGAATTCACTTAAAAATGGTAATGATAACATTTTGATGTTAAATCGAGTTTTGCTTTTATATTAAGACAAAGAAAAGGAATACTTGATAATTTTGTTGTTTTAATAACTTTTATTTAAAAAGACATACTTTAACTCCACCAAAATGGGTAGCTAAATTTTTTTTCATAAGTCAATAAAATTGTTGTAGGTTTATTTTAAAGAGTTTCATTATTTAAAATTTGTATCTTAGGAAAATTGATTTTATTTATCAAAATTTCGTGATATTTCTAAATAATGGATATTAATTTTATCAATGTCTAGGTTTATTTATCATTCATGTAAATGCATTATTAACCTTAGACTGAGATGTATTTATTTTAATGGTATTATTATGCATTATAAAATTTTTAGTAATACATGTACTTGCTTCGTAACAACACAAAATTAAATTCCTGAAATACGTTACAGTGTAGCAATAGGATTTAAGTAAAAGTTATTTTAAAAAAATCGGAAATTTTTTATTCGAGGAAGATTTAAAATAAGAAAATTCCAAAATATTGTAAACAATTACGAAAAAAAATTTTAAAGTAATTTTATTTTCGGCTTAGAAATTAATATTCGTTATGTTTTAAGATCGAGATGTTCATTTATCCATTTCCGCTTGCCCGTTTCAATACTTTAGGTGTAAAACGACGCTATGAGAATGGAATGTAGAGTTATCGCGCATGTGCAACAGAGAGTTTGAAGTTAGCTTATAAAAATATTCATTTTAAAAGTCAAAACTTGTTATTTAATTTATTTCTTTATTTCCTTATTTACAAAATTGCTAAAATGTTAATATTATTAATTACAATAGAAATGATATTGTTAAAATAAGGAGATTTTTAGTTCAGTATTTTTTTCTAATTTAAGTTTAAATTGTATTCATTCGATTTCAAATTTTTAAGATTTTAGTCAAAGTTATTTTTATTTGAACCTATTTTTGATTCCTCTTTTATTTTTCCTAAATTTCGTATATTACGAGAGATCGATTTTGCATTGGTTTATTTCTTTTTATTTAGAAAATGAATGCTACAAATAGCTTTGCAACTTTAGTGCTATAGGTAAGATGGTTTATTATACGTGAATCCACGCGGGGAAGGCAACACGCTTGGGGAATCCCTTAATTTATTGCTTTCCTAAAATGCTTAATGCTGTTTTGCTGCTGACCTGCATGGAAGTGCAGCAAAAAATGCTTTTTCTAGTAATAGAATCTCTTTCTTTTTCGCATTACCAGAGATTTTTTTCTATTTGAAAATTTACTTAAATCATTATTTCATTTTATTTTTATGAAAATCTTTGGTAAATTAAAATTAGTAATCTAAATTTCTGATATACTTGAACTATTTTGTTGCTAATATGGCATTTCTATTTTTCGTTGCCCTTATCACATCTCCTTTTCTCACGGTTTTAATTTGCGCCCCCCCCCACGTGCAAGCAAGATTTCATTGACGGTTAGGCATTTAGTTACTAGTTTATAAGAATTATTTATTTACGCTGACGCTTTATTCGTTTTAAATTTTAGTTGATAATTTTTTATTTAGGAATTTTATTTCAAACTTTCTACGAAGCGTGCTTTATCAGTTTCGCTAGAAGATGGTGGTATAGGATATCGCGAGATTCGAACACTGTTAAAGTGAAGTTTTTATTTCACTTACAAGGAGAGCACCCCACCTCCGGGAAACGGATTCAGCTGAAACTGCAGGATATGATTTTTTGATGAAAAAAAATGAACCCGTGTTTTTTCTTTTTGTCGAATAGGCCCCTTAGACAAGGATATAGAAATTTTTTTAAAAATATGGTGAATAAGAGCCTTTATGAAAACGTAAATAACCAAAGAACTAAGAGTCTTACAAAAAATACATAAAAAATAAGAATGCTTTAATTTAAGGTTTGTTGCATTTAAAAAGCTTTTCTTGTTCAAAAGTTATTCTTAATTGAATATGACCACGTATTCACTTAATATTTTAAGCATATGAAATATGATCAATTTTTCACGTTATTTCATTAAAATATTTCAATGCCTGTAACTTTTGAACCACGAAAGATTTCTCAATGCAACAAAGCTTAAATTAAAGCATTTAATTCGTGCTTCATTTTATTTTTTATGCATTTTTTTTGTCAGAGTCTTAGTTCTTTGGTTATTTAAGTTCTTACAAAGGCTTTTATTCACCATAATCTTGAAAAAATGTCTATATCCTTGTCTAGGGGGCCTATTCGACAAAAAGAAACAACACGGGTTCATTTTTTTTCATCAAAAAATTATATCCTGTAGTTTTAGCCGAATCCATTTCCCGGAGGTGAGGTGCTCTCCTTGTTAGTAATATTAGATTACTTTCTTTGTTATTTGCTTGGAGATACATTACGTCATGCATTTTATGTTTTATATCTTGAATCTTATAAATCGGTTTAATTTAATTTAGCATTTATTATTGATTACAAATTTGATTTAATTAAAACGATTATTAACAGTTTTCTTTTTTTTTTTTAAATTACGTCATCATAACATTATTTATTGATTTTTAAGGAAAACTTGTTTTAACAAAGTTAAATTTTAATACTTGTAAGTTTTGAATTTATTTGTTTAAGATTAAATTTTTTTTATTAGTAAAATTCTATGTCTAAATTATGGTTTGGAAAGAAAAATTTTATTTTTACGGCTAATAGTTTTTCTTGAGACAATGAAGAGAAAGTTTCACTTTTATTATTTTAGGATTTTACAATTTTCAAAATATGTTTTGCACGTGATTGTCAAGGGTTTTTCCACGGCACTCGCAGCATACAGTACTACAGCTATGTATTTACGAGTAGGAGAATACAATACATCCTTTTTGCCGCTAAAAAAATCTTTCGAGTATTGTACGAAAAAAAAATTTTTTTGAAAGTTGAATGAATAGTTTTAGTATTTTGGAAAATTTTAGTACATATTAAAATTAAAATGAAATTATATGGGAATAATGATTAACAGATGTTGTTAGTAAAATGGACCTTGAAGTGGATTTTGTAATTTTCTCAGATTTTACTTAAGATTTCTATAAAGTTAATAAATACGATGATTTTCATTATTAATTGATTTGTTTAATTTTAATTATAGAAGAAGGGTAAAATGAAATATTCTTCTAAATATTTTCCTTTTTTTAGAAAAATTTTACTATGATGGTAAGTTAAACAAATTTATTTTACAGATTTGCATTGTCCCGACACAAATTTATCTATTTAATTCGCTTCAACGTATCCTTCATTCAAGCATATTATAGTTAAATGCAGGTTTAATTTTTATTTGAATGCCTTTTAAATCTATAATTCCAATTAATAGCAATTTTATTTTATTTGATTATGAGTTAATCAAAAAAAAATTTTTTTGTTGACAATTTAAAAAATTTAATTTTATTGTGCCTAAAATAGGAAAGTAGAAATAATGTTTTATTTAACAAAGAAATTATTTTAAATAGGTTTGCAAAATTATTGTTTAAGATTTATTGCGCGGAAATTTTCACTATTATTTTGATTAATTTAAATATGGAGCATTTATTTTAAGTTTTGTAAAAAATTTTAAAAAATGTGTACTGCAGGTTAAATTAAAAATTATTTTAATAATTATTGATGTAATAACGTAGAGTTCATTCTCTATGATGCATTACAACATAGCCATATTAGTTGAGTAAATATGGATTGATTTATTTTATCTGTATTAATTAAATTAATTAAATTATTGAAATTAGAACTATTATTAACACACGTAGATAAAATTTTTAATTTAATTGATTTCTTTTTGAACGGAAACGATTATTTTTTTTATCGTTGCTGAAGTTAATTTTATTAGTGGCTGTATTGTCTGAAGCTTATCGGTTGGCGACAGTTTTTATTTCTTGCTGATTTTGCGTGAGAAGGAATAACGGCCGATTCCGAGTAAGCCTACAGATATCGTGTAACGAGATATTTTCATAAGCTTCAAACGTGAGACTTTGATTTCATAAGGTACGTTGTCCGAATGTAACCGCATACATGCTGACGCAATGCCATAAGAGCACCACGCTCAGCATTCACGCACGTGCCATGAAAGTTTTCGATTAAATTTAATATTTTACTGCGCGTTTATAATTTTTGATTTTTAGCACTAATAAAGTTAATAGAAAATGGTTTAGCATAATTTGCAATTATTTTGAAACATCTTGAAAAATTTTCTTATTAAAACAAAACTGATAGCTTTCAAACATAAAAAGTTCAAATTATTGAGGACTGTTTGAAGTCATCTTGAATATTTGATAATTTTTTTGAAAACTGCTCAAACCTATCTAAAATTAGTTTAGAATATGCAAAACGTCAATAGAGATAATTTTTTAATGATTTGATCATATGAATAAACTCCTTTTTAGCTATAACAATTAGCCCTTAGTTACTTTAGTTGAGTTTTAAATTTAAATAATTCATATTTAACAGATTTGATAAAGTAATTAAAATAGTAATTATTTCTGATTTAGCTATTTTACAACAAACGACAAGAAAAATTTTATATTAATATCAGGAAATGTTAAGAAGAGAGTTACAAATAGAGATAAAATATTTAAAAGTATTCGAGGAATCTAGTCAAATTTTAATTAATTTGCTTTCCACTAATTTTTCTGTTTAATTTATTATGCTAAATTTAACATAGAACGAAATTTTTTTTCTTTTTAAAATATATTTAGTTTCTGAATAAAATTAATTATTTCAAATTTGCAAATACAAAAAAAATTTTTCTTCACGTTCAAATCTTCTTTTCTTTTCCCTTAATAATAATAAAAATTTTGTTTCAAAAAAATTTAGAATAGAAAAATTTTAAATGTGCTATTAAAAACTCAGGTACATAGACTTCGACAGCGTTACTATTATAAAACTTGTAGAGTGAGAGTAGAGTAGACCGAGCTATAGCGCACCCAGACATGACGTCACAGCCGTCTGTCTCTCTCGCACCCTTTCCCTCGCGCGCTATAGCTGTGTAGGTTCCCCCTTCCTGGGCAAGATGGACATCTTCTTCTTCTTCTTAATTATTAATTGGCCTCTTGGCTTGCTCATATGAGCGTTACGTCTTAGGCCATTACCAAGTGATTATTATATTTTTGTTTTTTGTTGCCCAGTGGGACTTTTTATTATAATTCAAATTTTGCCCAGAGGGACTTTATATATATATATGTTTTTGTGTTCTTCGGGTTTATTCCCTCGGAAAAACTTCGAAAACTATTTTTTCTAATTTTTCCCAGGGAGTCAAACCCCGATCCACTGGGACGCAAGGTCAGTTGATTTTTACAACTGCACTTTTTCATCCCTTAGCGACGGAGCTCGTAAGTGTGTACTGAGTACAAAGCACATATAACAGAGGTGCTCGTTTGAAAAACAGCCGAGAGCGAGATTCGATCCCGGTTCCCCAAGCATACGAATCCAACGCTCCTACCGACTGTGCCACAGACCGGCTCAAGATGGACATCATTTTGAGGCTCGCGGAGAGCAACGAAGTGTAGGTTCCCCCTCCCTTGTGCAAGATAGACATGGGTTTCCTCTCCCTCGGGTAAGATGGACATCGTTTCTGAGCTCGCAGATCCTCATCCCCAACGAAGAGGTGTATTTCCCCTCTCGGCGCTATAGCTGACATCAGAGTATTCAACTCCTCTCTAACTTACCGTACAGAACAAGATAGACTTGATAGATAAGAGTACAAAACAAAGGGGGCTTGAGCTGTGGTGTAAGCGATAATCACAACATTAATATGAGATGAGCTTTTTATAGCTCCATCTTTATATGTCCAATTGACACATAAAACGTTTTAAGTGATAAGAAGTAATCCTGTTACTTCTTCATCTTTAGCCATAATAATGTTTAGAAGCTCTTGCCTTGTCTTGACAAATTCTGTGTGTGGTAAATTATCACGTCGACCGAATTGACCCCAAAACGAATTCAAACAGAGCTTCGCCACTGCCCGCAGTCCTGAATTTTTCTCAATTTTATTAGAATCGAGAGAGATTCCCTTCTTTGCTTTGTAGTTATTCAAATATTTTGTTTTTGAATGGCCATCCTTACATTCCGCAGGCCGACCGCTCGCTTCTTGTTTAATTTTAAGGAAAGCGTTAATTTAATCTTTAAAAAGACCACCATTACCGTATTCGTCCATTTGTGTGATTTGGTAATGCCAAATTACAGAAATATTAAAAATTTTATACCCTTTTTGTAAGGCGACCTTTATCTCATCTGATACCCAGGTACCAGAAAGAGCGCGTTCTTCAATGTCGTGTTCACACAAATGCAAATTTTGTTCTTCGCAGCACTTTCTACAAAGAGGAAATAATAATTTATGCCCGGATTTGACAGGTGAAACTGGTATATATAAATTTTGAGGAGGTAGAATTTTACATTTAATTAGTCCATTTACCTCATCAAATTTTTCATAATTATTCCCAGTTAGCTCTAGACATTCGCTTCCAACATAAATTTGCGGATGGCCAATGGGGAATTCCCCCGTTTTACAGATATACGGGTATAATAAACATATATACGTATATCTGATTTTTTCTTTATTTTTAATATTGTATGAAGTGACAAAATTTTTTGTTCGTCCACCAAAGAACGCGTCTGGAGGATCAAGTTTGATGTTCGACAAAAGTGCGTTATTTTTAAGATTTTTAAATATTTCGGGTTGCGTTATTTTAATTTTGTCAAAATCACACTCCCAAATATATTCCACTTTATAACCACTAGTGCGCATTTTTTCTATTTTATCGAGTGTTTTCTCATAACACTCTTGCATTGGTCGCCCGAATGACATTCGTGACTCGCAATCATCGGCAAAACATTTTTACACCCATGAGCATAACATCCTTGAAATTCAAATACAGTTCCTTTGAATTTCGAAGATGAAGATTCATGAGTACTTATGGGTAAAAAGCCATCGACCTTATAACCCTCAAGTAAAACGTATTCGCGAGCTCTTGCTGCATGAATAATTTTTTTTTTACAAGACACTTTCACGCCATAATAGCCATTCAATTGATTTTTTTGAATGATTATCCGCGAGCCTATAACCTTTAGCGGGTATAAGGCCGATAGTTTTTTCTTGCAAAAAGTTTTGCCTAAAAAGTGCCGAGCATGCAGATGCTATGGTAGTGGCTTGTGAAAAAGGACATAAATTTCCTTTCTCTAAATATATATATATATATATATATATCTAAACACGATGCACGCACGACGTAAAATATTTACATCTGATTTACAATATTTTACTATTTCTTCGGGGAAATTAAATTCTTTACACATTTTAGAATTTTCATCATACCATTTATAAAATTTTTTTCTCTCGCTAATACTCATTGTATTCGATGAATAATATTTCGCCTCCGCTATAGGGCCTTTATATTTCTGATTCTCTCTAGTATTAAATAAGTGTGGAAAATATCCTTTAACATTATCTTCGGGTAAACTGAAGGCTTTCGGTAAATCGCTTAATTTCATGTTAAAATAATTAAGTGAATCTATAAAGCGTGTTTTGTGAACACTCATTAAAATTATATTTCGACCGTTTAAAATTACTTTAGGGTTTACGTTATAATTTTCTTTTAAAATAGTGTTTAAAATAAAATGCGCATTAAACACTTTAGTGTTATGCGCGACACATATCGTATTTTTAAAAATTGTTCTGACAAATAGCCAATTCTATTAAATTTTTGACAGGATTTTCTTTAAAAACCAATTCGCGAACACCGCAAAAACTACAATGAGTATCAAGAGACTCAAATTTTATGCATATATCACAAACTTGTTGAGCTACACATAAATTTACAACGTGTAAATTTGTATTAGCATCATACATTTCATCTTGCCGTGTTTCAAAATCGTAAAATATAAGTCTATTTTCGAGTTTATTATTTACGTCGTAGGAATTTTGTTTTATCGCTAACGGTTTAATGAAACACATTTCATTGTAAGCAAATGTGATTTTACACCGCTTACAATAAAATGCACCACACTCGTGCTTTATTTTTTCCTATTAATTTTATTAACCTTACATTTATCATAGTCATATATAACGGCGCATACGCTATTGTTTCGATCGTAACTGCCATTTTGTAAGTGTCTCGCAAAACATGCTTAACTTACAAAATTTCTGTTACAATCTTTACAGATCATATTTTCGTTTTCACCCTCACACGCAGGTTTGGCAAAACAACTGGGGCAATGATCGCTAAATTTATGTTGCTCTTTATGTTCATATGGCTTATTGCATTGTACGCAAAATTTTGAGAGCTTGCTGTAGCGATTTAATAAAGGCAAAATGACCTTGTTGGCCCTCAAAATATAATAAATTAATTTCATGCGGTGATGGTAAAGGTGTATTATCAATGTTTTGAAAAAATACCGATGTGCGACCATCGTATAATATTTCTGCGATACCATTCGCAAATTCATTATTTTTCGTTATTATTAAAGCGATATTTTCTTTCGCAAGATATTTTTGTAGAAGCTGAATGTGTTCCATATGACATCCATTTATCGGTATATCATTAACATTGATGATGGTTTCTTTTAAAATATCTTTAGCAGATTTTGTTTAAAAACCACGTCGTGAATCTGAAGTAGCTTTCCAGTTTTTAATGAAATTTTCATTGTTTGGGTCCGATTGTAGTAATAAATATGCCAAACCAAAGGCTATCGCTCGCGGTAAGCATAAGTTATTATCGTTTTGTATGGTAACAGTGGAGCGCTTTTTTTAGCTGCATCTTTGTTAATAGGCTTTCCTAAATTTTTACCACCGCCTGTAATACCCTTTACGAGGGTAATATCAACAATAAAATGATTATTGATATTAAATTCCGAATTGCTTGGTGCAATTTGAAAAATAATATCAAATAATTCTTCAGAATAAAAATCTCGAACATATTTCAATCTCATCCACCCAGGGCCGCGGTGAAAGTCATCACTGGTTATATACGCTGTGATGTAATCATAAGGATTTTGAGCTAAACCTACAATGAAGGTGTGAATTTCTCTAATAGCTTCACGTAACCAGACTAGAGGGTTTGTATTTGGTGGGGGTGATGCGATTCTTATCATTAAGCGCTCGCCGTGTACACCATAACGCTGCGAATTTGTACCTAGTTCCCTAGGAATTAAAACGAACCTTTCTGCATTTATTTTCGAACTACCACTACCACCACCGCCTACTTGATTATACAAATTTTCCTCACTATCAACAAATTGCACACGGTTACTCATATTTGGCTGTAATTCATCGCTTTCATTTTCACTTCCAGTCACTCATCTCACTCATCCATTATGCTATCACCTAATATAGCTTCATTATTGTAAAACGGTGATGTTTCGCTATTTTCCAAATCGCTTTCTGGAATAATTGTGATATTTTGTTCAATAGATTCATTTACGGAGCTATCGCTAATGTATATACTAAATTTTTTCTAAATTTTCATCATCGCTTTCTGGAATCATTCTATTATTTTTCAAATTTAAACATTCATTCTCATCGCTATTACTTACATATGAACTTGATGATGATCTTTCATGAATTTTATTATCGCAGTCATCATCATTATCATCATCGGTTTTTAAAATTATTACATTATTTTTTTTCGACACTAAGCATTCACTCTCGCTATCAGAATCGCTAACATGCATACTCTCATCGCTTTTTGATAATTTTAAATTCTTATTGCTAACGCTGTCATTATGACATTTTATTTTTTTATAGAGTGGCTACTCATTGTCATCGTTGTCATCTTCATTTTGAATAGCACGCGCTTGTTTCAGCAATTAAAACCCGTTTTCGAAATAAAAAAGGGGGTGGAAAAGAATAACTATTTTAATTTAC